>JAZGTN010000070.1:10062500-10482500 GCA_037783415.1 Leptasterias polaris
CCCAATCATATTCAGTTTTAAGTTTTTGCGATTCTGGACATGTTTTTTATTATGAACCGTTGGTTATATCGTAAACCAGCATTGCGTAGCTTACCATTTATTAACAACGGAGGCCATATTTGTTACCGTGAGGTGAGGATTCTGAAAAACGGTGAGAATTTATCTATTTTTTGCAAAAATATTTTACGGAGTAGATTTTCTGGACCCGCACAACGCTCAATGAGAGTAGAAAGAGCGCATACAAACATGTAGAGCCAAGTAATTTTGCCAAGATCTGATTTCAAAAAAGAACTGTAGGCATGATTGTAAAAGTTGTCGTTAACCTTAACAGACTAGACCCTTGGGTAAACATACTGCCCAAATCCTTCTATATCCTTCAGATTAAAGTTGTCATAAACCTACAGTGCCCAAATCCTTCTATATCCTTCTCCTTATTGTAAATATACATATTAGCCCAAATCCTTCTAAATCCTTTTGAGACAGAAGTTAGGGAGTCAACTTTGTGATTTACTAAGGTGCTCTGCTGGGGCAAATACATGTATTTCAGCTTTATTACAATCTCCACCCCTAAAAGCCCAAAACCTTCAGAATCCTATTTTGGCTAAGCTGCATAAGACCTAAAACCTTCTAAATCCTCCTATGTAAAAACAGCCCGATAGCCCAAGTCCTGCTAAATCCTACCCTAACAAAAACTTCCTCCTGTGTTGCAGATCCCTAAAAGCCCAAATCCTTCTCAATCCTGCACTTTGGCAATGAGGATATTGAAGGACTTGGGGCCCTTTAGTTAGGGGAACTTAAGGACAAAAAGTTTCGAATAGGATTTTGTACATGTCACTCTATCTATGATGAGGTTCGTGGAGAAGATTGTGGAACGAACCTCATTAGTCATAGCCCCATTAATAGTGCCAATACTCGACTCTGGACTTCCTCCAATCCTTGGCCCTACGCCCGGCCCATGTACCTCCAGGAGGTGAAATAAATTTTTGAATAGAAACTCACGTTTTTATGACGAGATTTTTTCCCCAGTTGTCACTTATTGTAGCTCATTTGTGGACGGCACATTAAGACGAAAATGTGCGCGCTCGTTTTGGCACGTAGGGCCAAGGATCGGAGAAAGTCCAGAGTATTGGCACTAATGGGGCTACATTAGTCATAGCTCTAGGAATAGGTTAGTGACTGTAGGCCTAATCAACCTCCCCACTGTCAGTGTCAGTGTCACTCAGTGTCACTGTCAGTGTCAATAACTCAGTCAATGTCATGACCCCTGTCCCACGTTTTCAACCACCGAAAAAGCTTTAAAATGTAAAGCTAAAGGCAAACAAAACAAACTGTGCAAATCATTCGAAAGGTAACTTTGTCCTCCACAAAAGAAATCAAACTTGTAATACATAAAAATAATAACAACGAAAGGTATCTATTCTATGTACAACATGTTCAACTTCAACTTTAAAGTTCCAGGAGTACACGATGTCGATGACTCGGAACCGAATCGTTCGTGTGTACGTGTTTCATGAGTGAATTTTTTTTATGCAGCAACACAGTATGGTAACCGTAATGGTAGCTTTACAACAGATATTTTCCCTAACAAAATATTTCAGTACTCCCTGAAGTCACGATTTTCATGAAAATTCATTAATGATATTATTGTAACAACAAAATACTAGGAAATTACCTCGGCTTCGCTGTAAAAATCTGCAAGTTTTGCAGAAATGCAGAACGCCATGTTTGGTGGTGCATAGGGGTGCACCACACCAAATAAGCCAGAATTAATGCGCCAAGCTACTTATCATAATTTGTAAACCCACAACTTATTTTTAATTACAACGTTTTGAGGGTCATGCAATTAATAGATTGTGTAAATATAATAATCTATCACAACCTGGGGGTTCTGTGCTTCAACTTTTGAGGAGACTTGATAAATTTAGGCGTTAAAGTTGGCCCTATTTGACCGGGTAAGTAGAGAAGTGCTTCACGAAAACTGGCAGCAAGTCGGTTTTGGAAAAATACAAATTTTCGCGTTTTTTTCTTCTGGGGTAGTTAGCAAAAATTCCAAACGGCTGACCTGGCAAAAATTGAAAAGAATTCTGAAGTTCAGTCGTCCGAAAATATGTTTGATTGGTTTTCAAGAGGCTGAGAGACTTTCACGATTTGTTGAGTATTTTTGAATATTTATCATTTAGCATTGGTTCCTATGGGAGTTTATTTAGTGTGGTGCGCCCATAGCAGGGTGGGTGGAGCATCACAAACAACGCCCTCTATCGTGGTGACATAGACATAAAAGAGGAGGGGTGGGGCCGCGTCCGGGGGGGGGGTGATATATTATTTCTTTGCAATCTAGAATGAATTATTAGCCAAGTCACCCTGAGAATGATTAACCCTCCTACTGCCCTACCATTCAATATCATCCAGATTATGAAACTATTTATGTTTTGCTGTTGATATACCCATAAAGCCCTATACATCCCTTACCAAACTTTCCAATTCAAATTTCTAATTGGAACCAATTGGAATTTTTCCATTGTGTTTTGGCACAAAACCAATTAGACCCAATTGGACCTCAGTTTGGTTCAGTTTGAATTTTTTCCCAACTAGACCCTGTTGAGTCCAAATGGTAGAAAGTAGAAACAAATTCCAACTAATTCCAAATTTCCAATTCAATCATCAAGCCAACTGAATCCAATGATTTCCAATTGGAATGAGTTGGTCTAAGATTTTATTCCAACTGGAAATTCAGTACTGAATACAAACCAAAACTCACACCAACTCAATACCAACTCAATCCAACTCTTTCCAAGTGGATATCCAATTGGAATGAAATGGAAATTTTGGTAAGGGCTGGTTGAAAAAAAAACCCAAACACACAAACAAACAAACAAACAAAACCCCACCCTTGTTGCATAGAATTGTCTGCTTTTAGATGCTTTTAGAAGACTTCATGCTTAAAGGCACTGAACACGTTTTGTAATTGTCAAAGACCAGTATTCCCACTTGGTGTATCCCAACATATGCATAAAATAACAAACCTGTGAAAATTTGGGCTCAATTGGTCATTGAAGTTGCAAGAAAATGATGAAAGAAAAAACACCCTTGTTGTACAAATTAGTGTGCTTTCAGATAGGAATAAAAGGCTTCTAGCCAGAAGTCTTTTATTATTTTATGAGAAATTACCTCTTTCTCTAAAACTACATTTATTACTTTTAAGGGTGTCATTGCTAACAATATTTCTTAGTCAATTTTTATGGTCATTAATTTTTGGAGAAATTACCAAAGGTATACCTCCCTTTAAGTTATGTATGTTCGAGATTTCTCATCGATAATTTATTTTTAATTTTCATTGTTCGTTTTCTTTAATTAATATCTAATTGATTACTTTATTGTGTGTAGGCCCTATTTTACTTCAATGTGTTTATTGATGAGTATAACTGAAGCTGCAGTAAAACAAAAATAAACAAATAAATATAAACAAAAACCACTCCAAACAATAAAAACAATCAAAACAAAATTAAAGTTTGTTTTTTGTAATTTTAAAATTTTAATATAATATTATTTTACAATTCACATTTATATGAATAATGTCCAACATAACATTTTTTGCAGACGTGTATTTTAACAAAGTCGGACAAGAACAGTTCAGGGTTTCTTTCAATTCTTTTAAGAGTGCTCCCGTGTACAATATTATACACAGACAACGAACAAATGACAAATAATTGATTAAGAAACAATAATGTACAATGTCTTCACAGATCGTAATCACTTGTATGTGCTGTGGTCTTACAAAAAATATTTCGACAACTAACAGCACTTAATTAATAGTAATTTATGTTGGGTGTAAAATAAAAGTAATACAAAAACCTAGCCAATTAAATATGAAGATGCCATTTTCTGCAGCCTGTTATACTTGCATTCGTATTCAATTCATTTAACCTCTGCAGTCTAAACCGTCATTCAATTTCACTTTTGAGGCATGCGAGTTTATATATAATTTATTCAATCAAACTTATAGGGCATTCTGTTTAACCATGCGAAATCGGCATTCAATTTAGCTTTTGCGAATTTGAATGCAGTTCGAGTGGATTTTTTAATTGAACTGTTATCTTTTTAAGCTGCAAGTTAAAAAGAATTCCAGACACGTTAAGTGAAATCAAATGACTGTTTTGAGGAGCTTTTAATTACACACGAAATATCATAACATGTAATATGCATATAAGAGAGTCCCAATATCGAGGCAAATTCAAACCTTTCGCACCTAGATTTGGAATTGTTTCTGGTAACAAAACTGGAAAGAACTGTAGCATTTTAATAGTCCTTAATACACAGACACCATTTTCTTCTAGTGCATACAAAATGGCAAGTTCTTCATACAGTCTCATGGAAGATCCGTTTTTTGGAACAAGAGCGAGGAGAGAGCGAGCGGAAAATGGGTATCCCGGAAACGCAGGAAATTACTCCAACAACGAAGGCCTAAAACATCAATAAAATAAATCCCGCTGGAAGGAAATTAAAGATAAATAATTAAAATTCTATCTAAGGAGAAATGTGGTATATTGAATTAAAAAGTCAGATTGACAAAGCATAAGCGGAATATGTTAAGGTCATTCGCAGCTGACCAATGCATACTGAGTGAAGCTTGAGGCCTCGTCAATTTGATAAACAATTTTATGACACCTTTCCAAAGTGATGATGTCGATGGTTTTTTGGAGGACAAATGAATAGATATCCAAAACAAACAAAAATAACATGAGTAATAAATTCACTCAATAAAAATATGTTTTAAAAATTGAAACAAAATTTAAAATGACAAAATCAAAATTAAATTGAAAAAGGACAATTGTAAAAATCCAAAACGTAAAATATTTTTCACATAATGCTGGAGAAAAAAACCCCCAGAAAAAACCCAAGATTATTTCAGACTGTCAGTTAAGCAAACAAAAGGAAGTGTTGCATTTGCTTTTACTGAAAAAATGTTTTTTAATTCCAAAAATACAAGGGAATAGTTTTTGGAACGGTACCGGTAACTTCTTTCGCCTGTCAAAAATAACCTTTAAATCGCAGGTAACAACAAATTATGTATTTGGTATAAAAAACAAAAAACTTTGGGATGTGTGGTGTAACCTGGGGCCGATTTCACAAAGCACTAAGATTCATCTTAAGATGGGTTGTCAGTATTGACATAGTGATTTGTATTGTGACATCACACTTTGCTCAACAATTAAGATTAATTTGCAGTTGAGATCAATCTGAGCTCTTTGTGAAATCGAGCACAGGTTCACAATATTGTGAAACTAAATTTACAGCTCTCAAAAAAAAAAAAAATTTAAACTTGTAATTGTTTTAAAAAAAAGTATGTTTGGTCAATGTTGAATATTTCACTTC
This sequence comes from Leptasterias polaris, assembly GCA_037783415.1. Taxonomy (NCBI): domain Eukaryota; kingdom Metazoa; phylum Echinodermata; class Asteroidea; order Forcipulatida; family Asteriidae; genus Leptasterias; species Leptasterias polaris. Next base: position 10,067,874 of record JAZGTN010000070.1, read on the forward strand.
ATGCACAGCTGCAGAAAATTAATATAAAACGACAACTGCGTTCAAAATCTGTTGTAAAAACTATCCACCTGAACGGATGTGTCTGCTGAGCCATGGGATCCGGGTATAAGGTGTAGGGTCTAGTCATGCGTTATCTACTTGCGATGAAATATTATACTTGAAAACACTGAAACCATGACGTCATTTGTGCTGGATTTTGGAAGGTCAGCGAAATACAAACAACACAGGTTAATTCCCCCATACATCGAAAAAGCACCTATGTACAGTTGTCGAGCATCAACTAGGCCTATATGATCCCACTGGAGAGCTGTTGATATTATAAAACACTTTTAGAAACGTCCCTTTGAAGTAATATAGTTTTAGAGAAAGAGGTAATTTTCACCCACAAATTTGAATCTGAGAAAGGCTTCAGGCATGATGCCTTTCTCAGGCATCTGAAAACACACAAATCTATGCAATAAGGACTTTTTCTTTCATTATTTTCTTGCAACTTCTATGACCAATATTGAGCCCACGGCTTTGTTATTTTATGCATGTTGGGATACACCAAGTGAGGATACTGGTCTTTGACAATTACAAAAAGTATTTGAATTTGAAAAAGACTTCAGGCCTGAAGCCTTTTTCAGGCATCTGAAAGCACACAAATTGTGCAACAAGGGTGTTTTTTCTTTCATCATTTTCTTGCAACATTTTCTTGCAACTTCAATGACCAATTGAGCCCAAATTTTCAAAGGTTTGTTACTTTATGTATGTTGGGATACACCAAGTGAGGATACTGGTCTTTGACAATTACCAAAAGTACACCCTGCCTTTAAAACTCACTATAAAACTCTTCTCTTACTACAGGTGCAATTTATGGAAAAACTCATTAATGATTTAACGGGAGAAAAAAAAAAAATCCCCTTTGGCATTTCCACTTGGGATTTCCTTTCCCCCTTCTCAATACTTAATTGATTGAAAACAGTACTCATCTAAAGCATGCATTAAGCTCCCCAAACAAATCACATTAATGTTGCATTGTGAACACACTAGCTACGTACAGTGGATCGCTATGATTTATAAGTGCACTTATATGTCTCATATGTGGTTATATATAAAAAATATGTATTTTAAACAGAGTTGACTGGCCCTTGATTACCACTGAAATCACCTTTAGATTTATAGAAGACACAGATAACAACAGAGAGCACAATTTCATAGAGCTGCTTAATTGCTAAAACAGTTTCTGCTATAAAGCAAACATTAGGAAGATACCCATCCTAGATTGTACATGAGAAATGGCATTTCGGCTGGTAACCATATTCTGGTAAGCATAATTTTGTTGTGCTTAGCTACCTTTTTGTGCCTCTCCATGAAATTGGGCCCTAACCATTCTTTAACTCGTGTGAACCGATTAAGAAACTAGTGTTTTTATAAGTATAACCGAGTCCTGCGCAAAAAAATTATATACTTTTCGGGTGGGATTCGAACCCACAACCCCCAGAAAAGTAGCTCTAAAGAAAAAACAAAACTGATGACATTTTGGCACTGTATACCTTGTTTCATTATTTTAAAAAAAAAATAAAAATCTGAAATTACTTTGAAATGGATTCTGTGCCCTCTCTGGAATTTTTTCTTTTTTCTTACTTCATCATAAAATACCTATGCTCTTGGTGACAGTAAGTGAGTAAGTTTGTACACACTGTGGTTGAGTGTGCATAATGATACTTTTAAAAAAATAATCATCATCAATGCATGCAGGGTGGGGGGGGGGGGGGAGTGCACAGTAATTTTGCATAACAGAATAAAGAGGTGTACATTATGAAATTAGAAATGCTCGGGTAAAAAGAAGAAACCTTCTGTGATGAATACTGAATACATACATGTACAATCATACACCATTGGAAAAACATACACATGATGATTGGAATTAAACCATGGTGCACAAACAAAGATATGATGACAATAGTATATACCCCCCCCCCCCCTTTCACAATAACTTTGAACAATCTCGTCATCTCTATGGACTGTATCCATGGTAACATGAAACCAGAATCTGAATGAGAAAATCAACATGACGACCTCTGTTTTTCTATCTGGCATATCAAATCAACATGACGACCTCTGTTTTTCTATCTGGCATATCAAATCAACATGACGACCACTGTTTTTTTATCTGGCGTATATTTAATTTACAAAGATGTTCTGGACGGTGATGCAAGGGCTAAACAATAAGTATAATTATTGAGAAAATCAACATGACGACCTCTTGGTTTTTTTCTGCCGTATATTTACACAGATGTTCTGGACGGTGAAGCAAGGGCTAAACAATAAGTATAATTATGGCGGGCGTCTATGGCCCTAGTGCATAACGTTATGGACGGTCAGAAGTGCACCAAAATTAAGTTTTTTTATATATATCCAATTTAAAATTTTACCAGAAAAAAAATAAAATTATAATATGAAACACAATAACTGTAAATGATTATACTGTAAATATGTACAAAATTAATGATAACATTGTTGCCTTTAACATTTATATTAATTACAATTTCTGAATGGAACACTGCTGTAAAAAAAAATCCACATTTTCATAAAACTAAAAAACTACTTGTCTTAGTCAGATCCCAAATTGCCGGCTACAGCTACGGCTATGACTGTTGCTAAGGACAGCCTATACTTCAATGCATGATGACATGGCAATCCAGCCGTAGCCATAACTACAAATTCTGACACAGCATCTGTTTATAGTTTATGTCCCTGAATGGAGTCTGGAGAAAATAATGATGAATTTATCAGATTAATTGTTCAAATTAATCAACTTCCAACCAATATAAATATATAATTTAAGAAAATCAATTAATGATCACCATATAATCCTTCTTCACATCTGAAGTGTACACAGTTTCTGAATGCAACCACAGAAATAGGACCCGGGAGTAATTGTGCCCGCAGCTGTGCATGTCCGCTTTAAGGCAATTAATGTGGGCTGCCATTTTAGCTGTATCACAAATTTCAAGTTTCCCATAATTGCTATTAATCTCAGGCCAAACTTCTTAAAGCCTACTAAGCATGAAAACACGCTCAGCACAGACAAATCTTGCTGAGCAGAAACAGTTCACCAGCCAAACCTCCATACAGTTTACACTGTTGCAACTGGTGCCCGCTCATTTTTTGCTAAGCAAAGAAAGATGCTAAACAGCTTTATGAAGTTGCACCCTGGTTATTTTGTCACACAGTGGTGATACGCTTTTTACGCTGAAATCCACAGCTGACATTAGAATGGTTGCACAAAAGCAGACACAACTGACAGTCCAATTTCATAGAGCTGCTTAAGCAGAAGAAATTGCTAATTCATTTTCTTCTGAGCAAAAAATTAGGAGGATACCAGTCCTAGATTTTACATGAGAAACCGCATTTTGGCTGGTAACATATTCTGGTAGTTTTTATGTGCTTAGCTACCTTTTTGTGGTTTAGCAGCTCTATGCAATTAGGCCCTAAGCATTTTTCTCGTGTTCTATTTCCATGGAGTAAGCGACCATTTTCAGGAAATCAAAAATCGACCAATGTTTTTGAAGGGCACACCTACCCCAATTTATTTATTACATTTCTTTACCCAAATATTTTATGGTTTCTTTTCGATTCAAATTATTCACAATTGGAAAAATTAAATTTCCTGCTACATTTTGAAGACGTTTGTTTCCACTATTTTTGACAATTGGTCTGCTGTTTACATGTGCAACGACACTGTGACAATGAGTAAATAGAGAAACATCACAACCTGAAACACAATGAGGACAACAAAAACACCTTGGAAATAATCCCCACTTGATAAACATAACCTGTGACATTTTTTTGTGCAAAAAATAAGTTAGTGGCCTGACGTTTCGACCCTAGCAGAGTCTTTCTCGAAGGTTAAACAAGTCTAAAAAAGACAAACAAACTTTTTTTAATACAAGACGGTTATTCACATTTTAAAATTTTTTACTCCAGCATTATTCTACTCAGTGTCACAATATCATGGCTCACGCAGTGGCAGTTTCAACGCCGATGTCATTTTCTTGGGAATTGTTGATGACGTTGCTCTGACGCGAAGAGGGACGCGATCTTGTGTGACTCTTGCGTGGGGTCTTCGGAGGGGTGGGGGTAAATTTTGGAGGTGGGGACCTCTCTAAATCCCCGTTCTGAATTGGCGGCTCTTCCGATTTGATTCCCGAGTCGGTGTCTTTCCCGGAGTCCTCCCGCGGTGTCGGAGACTGCTCTGGCTCGACGTCTGCATCCCCGTCCTGATCTTTGTCTAGGTTCTCATCAGGAGACTTAAGGTAGTCATCTACTTTCATCATCTCAGGCGGAGGCGGTTCGTCATCAATGAAGAGAATGTCCACTTCATTAGGTTTTTCAAGCACATCCGAGGACGTGTTTCCTTGAGGACTTTTGTCTTCCCCGGTTTCGACATCTTTCTTCGCTTCGTCGTCCACATCCACTTGTGCCTCCTCAACATCTTCAAGTTTGTTATCGTGTTGGAAGTTGTCTTCAAGCTGCTCTTCTGACTCTTTCTCCTTATCTCTGCTTTGTTCTGCTTCATCAGCTTGATCTTGTTCAGTCAATGGGAGCTTATCTTCTTGCTTTTCCTCTTCTTGTACAGCGACATTCTCTTCATGATGCTCCATGACTCCGCCTGTTTCTACATCCTCATCTTCTGCTTGTACGTCTTCATTAAGATTCTGGGTGATGACATCTTTGTCTTTGCCGTCGTCTTGTTCACTATCCTCAATATCTATCTCGTCCTTTTTGTCCACTTCATTGTCACCGTCTTCTATTTTCTGGTCGTCAGTTGTAATCTTGTTGTCTTCTTCATTTTCTTGTTGTGTCTCTTCAAGAGCTGCAGCCTCAGAGTTGATTTCCACAGGAGGAGAACTGGGCGGAGTGGTAGATGCACTGTTGGATTTTGCTGAACTGAGAGGGGTCGGACTGGGCGACCTTTGACTCTGGGTAGCAGACTGGACTGGAGAGGGTGGGGCTGCAGGAGTTGTGGGTGGCGATTTGCTGGTTGGAGAAGACCCCAGTGGAGATGTTACCGATGTGGGACTTTGTGGTGGGGTGTCGGGGGATGAGGAGGCTTGAGCTGGGGGAGATTGGGGCGGGGATGCTACCGGTGTGGGACTTTGTGGTGGGGTGACGAGGGATGAGGAGGCTTGAGCTGGGGGAGATTGGGGCGGGGATGCTACCGGTGTGGGACTTTGTGGTGGGGTGACGAGGGATGAGGAGGCTTGAGCTTCAGACGGTGGAGTTGGCGTTTGAGACGACTGTTGGGGAGTTGTGGATTGGGGAATGGGAGAAGTTGATGTCTGCGATCGAGAAATAGGTGAGGGACTTTGGGCTATTTCCTGGAGAACCTCAGGGGTGTTGATGGGAGTTGCGACTTGCAGTGGGGAGGACTGACCTTCATCTTCAACTTTATTCTTTGGCTGTAGAAAATTGAGATTAAAAAAACACAAAAGCATGAAAACATTTGTAAACGTTTTTAACTCTTTAAACTTGAATAATGCAGGATAACAATTTTTCCCTTAAATAAAACTTGTAAGCATTTTGGTGTGACATTAGATGGGTATATGGAAAAGCATTTAGCTTGACGTTAGAAGCAAATACATTTTAAAGAACAAAGGAAAATAACTACAAGAAAACTGACAGAGCAAGAAAGGTTTATCTTAATAGGAAAAAGAGATTAACACTAGATGAAAAATATTAATTATGCAACAAAAAGAAATAGTAGCAAACCTTACAGAAAACTGAACACAATTTGTTAATAAAATACACCATATCTAGCTGACGACAGTCTCACTACATGTAGTACAATTACTTTTCAAAACACGACCGTCACATCAGTTGTGTTATGTGGACTGTGTGAGTAAATCATGATGCTTTTGAACTTACATGTAATCTTGCATCAAAAAATGTACATTAACTCAAAACAAAAAAACTGTGAAGTGTATTTGACCATTGGGTAATTTGTTTTATTTCAATACATACACACTGTGCAAATAAACCAGGGGCCGATTTGACAAAGAGCTGAGATTGATCTTAAGGCTTTTATAGATGTTAATTGCTAAAGCAAAGTGTGATGTCACAATGCAGATCACTATAGTGATATCCTCTTATTTTTAAAAATATTATCTGTTTTATTTTATGCCTCTTAAATATTACTTTTTGTTCATCTTCAAATTCCACAGCCAGAATTTTTGTTTTGAGTGCAATCATTATTGTACCATTCATTTTTCTGTTCTCTTTTTTCCCCCAAGCTCAATCTGTACATATGTACATGTAGGAACTTAGTTGAATGAAAACAGTTTGTAATTGTAATACAATTACCACCAGATTCTAAGGAAGGTTGATCTTTTCAGCTTCATATTAGTTTACATGAACAAAAGATCCTTTTATGTTTGGTGACCACCACCTGACCGGCAAAAGGTGCAATTCAATTTAAAATTCCATTCAACAACAAAATTACTGATCACTTTGTAGGATGGGAAATTCAAGATAAAGCACAAAGAGAAAATAAGTAATTTTTTTTAATGTTTCCAAAAAAAACTCTGGATGTTATTCTAATATTTAAAATTATTTTGGTGAGTAATAAACCACAAGGGAAACTGACTCGGTAAATTTAAAAAGAAAACAATTTTGTTTGGGGGGGGGTTGAACAAAACAACAAACTACAGCAGGAATTGAACCTGCGACCTCGGGTATGTTAAACCTGATCTCTCAGGTCGCTCTACTCCATTTGTCTTTGTTCAAACCAAAAATGTATCTAAAATAATTTCATACAGGGAAATAAAGTTCAAGTTGAATTGAGACACTTTTAAACTAACAGACACAAATGTGTGTTGTTTGTTGAGAGTGTACAGCAATTTTAATCAAAAAATTCCCCCAAAATGTCAGTGTTTTTAACTGTTTGACATAAATTAAATACTCTCTCTTTGAAAGAAGAGGTGGGACTGAGAATAGAAATTCAGGTCCATGAATTGTTTTCTTTAGATGTAAAAAAAAATCTAAATGGGTCAACAGAGAAAGGTGAAACTTTCACAGGTTTGTTGAATTGTTTGTTCATAAAAAAAAAAAACATGAGCAATTTTACTCCAAAAACCAATAATGTACATTTCCATGCTGACATTACATGTACATATGTACACAAATTATGAATGTTTTTAAAACAATGCACACAAATCACTGTATCCAATAATCCCTACTATCGCAGGCAAATGGCACCCACTACTGCCAGAACTTGTTCATTGATGTCTCTCGTCAGTAATAGGACTGTTCTGATTTTTTGCGGCCTGTTATCTCAAAAATCTGGACAACTCCAATTAAATCTGAACAGTTGGCAGGTATGCATTTTGCACGTCAGATTCCCCATGTATTACTGTGCAATGAGCATTAGGCAGCGCATGCGGTGAGGATGCGTTTAGATGTGATTTGACTCCCAAAATGGGCAACCATCGACAGACAATAGCCATTAGTGCAAGGGGTGTAACTATGTATGTACAACTTCCATTTCCTGTGCATGTCAGACATTTAGGAGAGCCTTAAAGGGACATTGAAATAGTAAGAAAATTGAAATCATAATTATGACTTACATTCTCATAATTTTGAAAGGCACAAGTCATTCACTTCTGCTAAATAGTAATTATAAGATAGGCCAAAATAATTACTTCTGCTAATTCATACTATGAGATTTGAGTAATAATTATGACTTGCATATCTCATAAATATGACTTGATTGTCAATAGTCATAATTATGACTAAACACATAAATAACAATTGTTAAGTCATAATTATGAGATATGTAAGTAAGAACTATGACTAAATGCTAGTTTCATAATTATGATATAGAAGTCATAATAATTACGACTTTCTTTTTCTTTCCTCAATGTCCCTTCAACGCTTCCGGATGCATTAGAATGGCAGATGAAACAAAATCCCATCTTAGCAATGCAAGGCAGCTCAAGTGAAATAACAAGCATGCTATGAAACTGAAGAAAAACACAAGATGAACAGTGAGTGCTGAAATGAATTGAAATGATCTACAGCAAAACATTTGGGACATTTTGGAAAACAAGATTTACACAACCCCTCTGAAATTAGAAAATCGCTTCAATTTAAAATTCCTATCCAATTGATTTGCTCAATATTAATGTCATATAACTTTCCTAGTTAATTTTGTCGGAAGTATAAATTTGGTGAGAGAAAGTTACAAAAAACTGAATGAACTGTTTAAAAAACAGTGCTTTGTATTTCTGAGCTGTAGGTATTCTCAGAGTGCAGTACGGCATATAATACTGTATTTCTTACATGAATTTATTCAGCGGATAAAACCGTGCAGGTAATAAGTCCCAAGGTTGCATCTCGATGGAGACATTTGTTTGCGCAATTATTGTTTCCTTCCGAAGGATTTTTTTCTGAATGTTTCCAAACATCCGACGGTGCATAATGATGAGTATTGCGTCAACCGAATTAAAAATCTTGATTAGAAAACACGGCAAAGTAAATTGACTGCATTAGTAGTCAGACATGTAGAAAAGAAAGATTGTTTGTTAGCTTGGAGCAAGTTCAGAAAATATGGAAGCTCACAGTGACCATCCCTGTTGCAGCGTTTTCAAGATAAATATCTTGGACGGACATCTTTTCCTGATATTGTGATTCTGAAGGACGTCTTTCTGAGATCTCTTACTTGGTAATTATGCCCGGTTCAGACTTCCTGTGAATGCGCATGCGAAGCGAATTTTGACGTCACAGGGCTGTTTTCGCTGCGAATAATTCGCAGGAGTTGAGCACAAGTCAACTCTTCCGAATTATTCGAATTTGTGACGTCAAAATTTGTATCGCATTCGCATTTGCAGTAAGTATGAACCGGGCTTAATACATACCACATCTTGGAAAGACATACCATATCTCGGAAATACATCTGTCGTTGATATTGTATCTTTGAAAAGTTATCTTCCAGATATAAGATATCTCAGAGAGACATCTCTGTGTTCCAACCTTCCACGATATTTATATTGGAAATTGCGGATGGTCACTTTAAGCTTCCGTAGGACAAGGACAATCGTCAACTATTGATTATTCATGTATGTAAATGCACTGAATTAATGAATTAATCATGAATTTTATTACTTTCAAGAGAAGTGAAGTTTGAAGGTGTAGTTAGTGATTTTGAGTTTGGGTTTTGCTTTAGGTTTAACTCACCGGCTTCATCGGTCAAAAAGGCTACTGGCTGAAGGTGACAGGAGAGTGGGGGGAAAGGAAAGGAGTTCAATGAATACAAAATGCATGCAATCGAATCACACCAACAAAGTGGAATATTCTTATATTGTTAGTGTAGTTGGCTCCAATCATGGGGGTGTACACCTTAGTGTTTCAAAAGTACCATTGTAACCGAATAGTAGCTGGTACTCCCTGGACAGTGCTTAAATGGTGGTTTGCAGAGCTGGGAGACTTTTTTACAACAATCAGGGAGATATTTGGAATTACATTAAACACAATAGGTAGACATTTTTAATTTCTGGGAGATCAGAACATGGAAAGATTGGTTTATTTTCAGGGAACTCTCTGCAGAATCAGGTAGAGTTGGCAGCGCCGGGTATGCCTGATTCTATCTAAAAACCATGATCAGTTCGACAGAGTGGAACAAAATGTAAAGTTGGATTTTGAAGGGTTTGGAGAATGTTTCGGTTATGAAGGTGTAACCATGACGATGGAGCCATACCAAAATACAAATTCATGAAAGGCCGGAAATTCACGACTGGTGTCTGTCTGTGATGGGCAATCCTTTAACTATTTCAGCGCCTGCTTTTTACAAAAACGTTGAACCTAAAATGCTTAGTTTTTAAAAACTTTTTTTCGAAATTCCCTATTTTACAAGAAAAAAACAAAAAAAGTCTTTCTTGCCAAACAAAATGAATCATGCTGATTTGTGTTGCCTTGGCTCATCCAAAGTAACTATTTCTTGAGTGATACTGCCCTTTTGTGATAACATGTATATTACGGATTGTACATGTTTGATTGATGATACTTTTTGAGAACATAAAAAAGATCGTACATGTACGATAATGGCGCTTTCGGAATACATCAAATAGATCGAACATGTCATCCTTAGCACTGAAAGAACTTAAATGAAAATATATGCCAAACAATTCACATCATTTTTGCAGATACATGTATTCACAAATACATGGAATTGTAAGCGTTGCTTGACGTGTACATGTATTTCAATATTTATGCAGTGCACACTACAAGACAGACACAAGATGGATTTCCGGCCTAAGAAGAAACTGTTCATTTTCTATAGAAACTTTAAAAAATTAAGTAAACAGGAAATTGAAATCCCGGTTGAATCTTGTTGTTTTGATTTTGAATTCATTTATTGCAAACTAATGTGCACGTAAAGCCCGAGTTCACAATAAGATTCAAATCTCTGTCCTATTTTAAAGCATGTTTTTTTTTTTTTTTTTTTTTTTTTTCCGAAGACAAGTTCCGAAAAACAACTATGAAGTTCCACATAACATTTCAAAGTGCAAATTCTGCACATGCATACACTGAATGTGAAAAAGTAACATTACATTTTAAGTGCACAATATTTATCATTACAGTTAAGTGCAATGGGTGCATGTGGTCCACATCATTCTCTTTGAGCATGCTAACATGCCTATCATCTTTTAACCATTTTTAAAAATATCCAGCTTTTGAAATAAATTTATATTATTATTATATTTTTTTTTTTTTTTTTTCAGTACATAGTTTTTAACATTAGGGCCCTTTTCATTGATAATAATTTGAAACAATGTTTTTTTCATTTACATTACAATTTACCTCACCATTGAGTGATTGCAGATAATAGGTTTTTTGCTATTTATAATTGATTTTTTCCTTCAAGGTGTGAACTTCAAAGAGATTTCAATTTGTATTAGATGATAATTTTGCATGGGGAATAAAGAATATATATTTTGCCCAAACACCAAATTGAGTAAAGCACTGGTATACTTAGTACTATCCTGAGTCCTGTATAAACAGCAACAACAGGCAAATCACTCTAGAAAATCTGCTCTAGCATGGCAAAGGTATTGGGTTCAAATCCCACCTGAGTGATATGCCTGTGATTTTTTTTTTAAACAGGACTCCCGAAAGTACTAAGCACACATTACATAAAACACATCGGCGTAAGGGCAAGAACCAAATTTTAGACTTTAATTTTGTTCACACTTCACATGATTGCCAAAACCTAGTTCAATGTATTTTTTGTACAGAGAGTCAAAGATTATCTTAATCATTTATAAAGGTCCGCTGAAGTTTCACCCAATTATTTCAAAAGCTGTCAATTGTTGCAAAGATTCATCAAGAAGTCAATTGGTTAGTAACGATATAAGCTACTGAAAAAGTTACACACTATGACACTATTAATTAGTAAAAGAAGAAGGAAAACAACTTTTGGAAAAACGTTTCCTAAACTAACTAATATCTATAGGCTGAAGAGGCTAACTTACACTAAATCTAAAAAGAAACTGGTTAAATAAAAGAATTCCAATACGCTTGCATACACGTACTCACAAAAGATGCAATATATTTGTTTTATGTAGTCTTCAAAGAATACACTAAGAAAAATACATGTAGCCCTACATACATGTAGCTGTCAGGTAAGCCTGTACACTAGGCATGCACACTGTACATTTGTGTATAAATTACTTATACATGTAAAAGTGCCACTGATCCTAGATCTACAAGCACTTTAAAACTCAGAGAAAAAGTTAAGGTGATTTGAAAAAAGGTAAGAAAAACAAGATGCATAATTTACTATACAATATATTTCCTCACTGATCATAAATCTATAAAATGCAGTTCAAAACTCAGAGAGAAAAAAAGCTAAACTGATGTTAGAAAGAAACAATATAAAAACCCAAACAACAATCCAAGAACTCATAAACACTGAAAAGTACACAGTGTACAAGCTGTCCAACAGGCATCAAAACCACACTGAAGTATTCCTGAGTTTAAATCATGGACTCTTTAAGTGCAGAAAAGTGCACAACAAGAAAAAATCCACATGAAATAAAACCCAAGCGATCACCTCAACTGAACCCTAACAAATGTCTTTGATATTACGAATGTCAAGTACACATCGCGATCGATGACTATCATTGCGCGACTGACTATAAACCGGCCATTACTACCAAAATGGCGAAACTATAGATCATCGTGATGATGTCAGGTGAACCTGGGTTTGAATCCCCCCCCCAAGAAGTGAGACAGTGTTTAACATACAAAAGAAACCCACATAATGTAGCAACTTGAAACACTATGTGGACTTACACACGTCCACACAGTGTTTTATACGGTGTTGAAGAATATGATTTGTATATACCCCCGAGCAAAGAATTATGAAGCCCTAATAAACTATTTGCTTTTCACCAATATAAGCTCAACTGAACAACTGAACCAGTAGGCCCTATAAAAAAACAGTTCAGAAAAGACAGAAATAAAGTTTAGTTCCACTAAGAAACAATCTGATGTGGCCTTTGAAATATACTAAAATTTGAAGCTTAATCCATTGCATCAACTGTATGTTGTCTACCTATTTACATCGTTATCTAAAAACAGGTTTTTTTTTAGATCAATCTTTGAACCTGACCTAATCTACATACCTAGTCCTCTCCACTGCTAGCCTAGATTCCCCATCCCTCGTCTGCACCCTTAACTCACTTGCTCATCTTGGACGGGGCCTTGATTTGCCTCTTCCGGGGCATCTTCCTGCCCTTGGTTTGGAGGCGGCGATTCTACAGCTGGTGGGGTCGCTGAAAGAGGCGGTGTGGCTGAGAGGGGAGGTGTTGCCTCACGGGGTGGCGTCGGTTCACGCTCCGGTATAGGATCCTCAGGGATGGGTGTCGGTTCCAGCTCCGGAGTTGGTTCGCGTTCTGGTTCCGGAGTCGGTTCCAGCTCTGGGGTCGGGTCCAGAACTGGTGTTGGTTCCCGAGGCGGTGTGGGCTCTCTTTGAGGTGTCGGCTCCCTTGGAGGTGTGGGATCTCGAGGGGGTGGTGTAGCCTTCCTGGGTGGTGGTGTAGCCTCGCGAGGTTGCTCTTCCTCCCGGAAATCTTCTTCCTCAACCTCCTCTGCAGCGATCTGGTCGATTGGAAGGTCAACGGCTGTTTCTTTGTTTTCCTCCACCTCGACGGCTTGCTCCGTTTCCTTCTGCTGCTCCGACGCTTTGAATACACTGTTGGGATCTGAAATGAATCAAAAAGACTTCCACTTTCAATACAAAATTGACTCCCAAATAATTACATAATTTCAAAGTATTGTGACAGTCAAGGCATTGTTATAAGTACAATCTCATAAAAAAGGCTGGCTCAGACAAGACCTCAGTAACCTGTAATCTGGTAAGCATTATTTTGTTGTGCTTAGCGATTTTTTGTGCTTAACTCTTTCAGTGCCCACCTTGTTTTACGTTTTGATCCTAAAATGCCCAGCTTATTTAGCTTTTTCGAAATTCTGTATTAGGAAAAAAAAGTCTTTCTCATTTTTAAAATCAGGCCTTCATGTAATTCCAGGCCTGATTTTAAATTCCCAGAATTTTTAAAACCAAACTTTGAAGAACTCTGAAGAACTTTGAAGAACTACGCACCGTTATAATCCAGAGATCCTTTCTCTTCCTTTTCCCGACTTCGTTTGACCATCGCCGGCTTGTGGTGGAACACCTCCTCCGCCTCCTTCTGCTCGGCCGTCTTCTCAGGCTTGGGTCGCCTCTTGGGCTTCTCTTGGACGGGCGCCTGTCTTGGCGGTGGTGGCTTACGGGCGGTTTCCTGCTTTGGAGGAGGGGGTTTTGGCTCACGGGGCTGGGTCGGTTTCTGGAAATTTGAGGAGTAAAATGAAAGATTTAAATCGTCTGTTTAATATTTTATTGCATATTGATACTGATTATGTTAAAAAGTACTAATGGGGGTAGGGGAGCTTATGCAGACAGGCACTGGGGTGGGGGGGGGGGGGGGGGGGGCTTAAATTCGAGCACTTTCTGTATGACCTTAAGATGACATCCAAAGATCATTCATGGTCATAAGAAGAGTGCAGGTCAGGGGGGTGTTTGCTATACACTGGTAAAAAGGATATAGTTGAAATAAGGAAAAATCTTATTTTAAGAAAAACTTTTCTTGTGTCACTCCCAACAATCTGAATAGAAAAAATTTCCTAAGGAGTGACACAAGAATGTTTGTCTTAAATTAAGATGTTTTTCTTGTTTCAAGAATACATTTTTTAGCAGTGAAGTGTACAGAATCCTATTATTAACACTACAAGGGAATTACTAGTAAATTACATCTTAGCGGAGTACCAGTGCATTGGAAATTATGGTTTTTCACTTTGGCCGTGAGATACGACGTGACGAGAGTGCAGTACACAAAGAAGAAGACTCAGTATGAATGATGAATGACAATCTTTCTAATATATGCGTAAAGTGTCCTTTAACAGAAAATACAGCAAGCGAATTCCCATTAATGCTGTTGTCAGTGTGTGGGTAAATCATACACATTCCAACCTGGAACCTGGAACAAAAGAGACACTATACATACTATACATGCTATACAGTCCCCAGTTGGGTGAAGGTCCCCAGTTGGAAAGTGTGTACAAAACCAATCGGAGCTCTTGCCAAAAAAGTTAAGGTAAAAAAAAGAGATGGACAACTGAAGTTCCTCGACTGCAGGAGTTAATTACACTCTTTACTGTGCTTTTAGTATATTTATATATAGTTTTTTTTATGACCTGGGCCCAATTTCATGGCTCTGCTTAAGCACAAAATTTGCTTAAAGGTATTATACAGGATTGGTAGAGCTGACAAAATAATCACAGACAGTGTTCATGTTTTGTGTAATCAACCACATACATGAAATAACAAGCCTGTGAAAATTTGAGCTCAATTGGTCATCGAGGTCACGAGAAAATAGTGAAAAGAGACCTTATGTGTTTTCTGTTTTTCAAACATCGAGTTTATTATCACGCGTGATAAAAACTATTGTTTTACTCATTTCTCAGAAACGATAGCATTTTAGGCAGAAATATTTTAAGGAACCCTTTCTACCATAACTTACTTTCAATCATGTAAGTTATGTGTGAATCTGTGAACATTTGTGTTTTTCGACCTTACCAATAGTGTATAGGGCCTTTAAGCACCTAAAAACCTTGCTTAGTAAAACCAGATTACCGGCCAATACTCCACTCGATTGTTATGCTAACTAAACAACAGCTAAATACAAGTCACGAGCAATGTACATCGCATGGAGTTTTGGCCAATAACAGTACACGAGTACTATTATACTTTAGTATAAAGCAAGCTTTTTTCGTGCTTTTAAGCAAATTTTGTGCTTAAGCAGCTCTATGAAATTGGCCCCAGGGGCTTGTGGAAGACACCATTTTCTTGATGACAGTTTTTAAACTTTTGTCCTTCCTTGGACTACTCCTGGTCGAGCTATTTTTAGTGTCCAAAGATTGAAAATACAATAAAATAAACACAATTTTATTGCATATTGATACTGAGGTGTTGATAAGTACATGTACTACAACCCATACCAAAATTCCAATTGGATACAACCAATTGGAAAGAATTGGATTGAGTTGGTATGGAGTTGGTGCGAGTTGGTTTATATTGGAATACTGAATTTCTAATTGGAATAAAATCTCAGACCAACTCAGCAGTTGGAAATCCATACGGACTCAGTTGGCTTGATTTGATTGAATTGGAGTTAGTTGGAATTTGTTTCTACCAATTGTAGATTTCACCTTATTGGAAATTTTAATTTCCCAACAGGGTCTAGCTAGAAAAAATAATCAAACTAAATCCAACTGAGTCCAATTGTGTCCTGTTGGTCCCAATTGGTTTTTATGCCAAAACACATGAACAATAGAAAAATTCAAATTGGTTCCAAATGGAAAATTGAATTTGAAATTTTTGTGTCGGGAAAGGGGGGGGGGTAGAGGGCTTAAAAAGTAGATGCAAGGTTTTAGCCAGGATTTGGTAAAAGGGTGTCCAAATTTGCTGGAAATTTAAAAACTGGGTGTCCAAATTGTTCACTTACAATACATTTACATGTAAATGACAGATGAAACAGGGTGTCCAAATTTAAAACAGGGTGTCCAAAAGACACTCAGACAACCCTCTGGCTAACACTATGAGTAGATGTGCTCCCTGTAACAATGCATGCCTGGAATGGATACATGACGTACCTCACAGAAGCAATTGCCTCTGTGCCCCTTGAGGTTACACTGGGAATGTGAAGGGCGCTCACCTTTGTGTTTGTGTCTCTGGGCGGAGATGGTTTTGCTTTTGGTGGTGGTCTCCTGGTCACAGGTGGAAGCACTCTATAAGTTAAAAAGATAGAAAAAGAAAAAATGTTAACAAGACATCAACTGGTTTTGTTGTTTCACGGAAATGTAACCCCTAAATTTGCACCTGGAGGTTACTTGGTGCTGCACTCTCCTAAGGAGTTAAGATGGGTATTTTAAAGGAAGGTTTAGGACCCCCTAGAAAGAGATACAATGTAAAAATACTGTGCTGTAAGCGAAAGCGAATGTGAAGCAAATTATGTGACTCAAACAATCAGGGCCTATTATCATGGCTCTGATTACCGTAAGCAAAGACTCAACGCTTACGGTAGCTGGAAATTCTGCGCTTACGCCAAATGTATTTCACGGGTTAGCAGGGAATGTTTGCTTGTGCGCTTACATAGTCTATATTACTAGGCATTCTACGCTTACACAGCTAGCCCACAAATTCGGCGCTTGCTCGGTAAGCGGAGAATGGTGATCGCAAGCGCAGAATTCGGCGGTAAGCAGAGCCATGAAATTGGGCCCAGGTATGACTGTTCTCCAATTGTGATGCAAGAAAATTTGCATCGCTTTTGCAATTCGTGAGAAGTTTGCACCGCGGTTAAGAGGCCTGAACTCTGCTCGGATTGAAAAACAATATATAAATACTCATTATCAGGAGACAACTACAAGAGTGTTGCCTCAGTGAAGTATCAGGACTGATTACTAATGTGTCAGTTTTACATCCAGCAATTCTTATCATATTACAATTTATTTCTCTAATATTCTAAGTGCCTGTACGGTACGAAATAAAATATCGTGGCTTTGACAACTGTGGACACCTGAACCATACATGTAAACCTTTCTGCAGTATTGCTCAGTGTTTCCCAGGCACCCTTTTTCAGGGTAATTTGTTAAGCCCTCTCCCTTCTGACTCCCCCAGTTATCAAAACCAAGTCGTATGGTTCCCGCTCTTTTCAATATGCAGCAGTTTGGTTATGGAACAGTCTTCCAGAGGTGGTTAAACAGGCTGAGACATCAGAACAATTCAAAACCCGTGTGAAAACATATCTGTTTACTTTGTACTATTGTTAATTTCCCTTAGCGCATAGGGACCTCACGGTGATATGCGCTATATAAAAACGGCTTATTATTATTATTATTCATGTAAAGGTCAGCTTCATAAGACTATAGTGAACACACCTTTCCATTGTTGTACATTAGAGATTTCCATAAAATGTAAGAACAATACTTAGGAATTATCTGCTAACGATTACCAACAAGATTGTCTGAAAGATTCTTTACCACGCATCAGTTCTAGTGAAATAGAAAATGCTACCCTTATTTAAAAAAACAAAAATAAAAATTACAAAAAAAATTAACATCTGTTTGGACTATGTGTTTTTTATTCAATCACTTTAACTTTGTATACATGAATGATACATGCAAAATTTGCATTCTAATTGCATTACAAGTACGTGTACCCATACAAAGTACACCTAATGTACATTTAATTATGCACATTGTAAATTAAATGCATTTAGTAATTTTTTACTAAATCTATTTTTGGGCCTGTGTGTTGTACACCGTGCGTACTTAACAAATACACTGTAGCTCAAGTTAAAGAAATTTACAGTATTTTGAAGTCTTATTACATTAAAACATCACTATATAAAATACATGTTGTAAAGGCCTATTGCACAGTGTGAATGCAATAGTGCTGTGTTGTTTATTCAAATTTTGTAATGATTGGACTGTCACAGTGTCACTGTCAGGGCTTGAAACTAAAAATTGGACAGCAGCTAGGCCAGAGGCCAGTGATCGTGGTGATTAAAGTGTCAGGCCAATATAAACTCAGTTTAAGTCTCAGAAATATCTTTAAATTCTGCTGAGTATCATTCAAAGTTTGCCTACCCAATAACTCTTCTCTTAGTGTTTGTTCAAATAAAAACCTGTCAAAATGTTAAAACAGTCGAGCTCCTTTTGTTTCAGGCCCTTTCTCATTTTGATTCCTGAACAAAATGTTTGGTCCAGTGAACATTTGAGAAAAACCGGAGCGAATATTTCCATGCAGGAAGAATATTCCCCAAAGGAATACACAGTCTGAGAAGCATTTCTAACAGAAATGCTTCTCAGATTCAAATTTGGGGGAATAAAAAGCGATATATTTTTCCATAATCGTAGTACTTCAAAGTTAAAAGTTTCTCAAAGCTGCTGTACTTCTTACCAAGTAAGTTTTTATTGCCATTCATTTTCAGAGTCATTACCAAACATGTACTGTGCCTTTAACCCACTGCTTCTTCTCAGAATCGACCACACTCCTAGAAGACCTTTTACATGGTGCCTCTGATCAGCAAACCTCACTGGATTGAATTTATGTTTTTGACATTAACTAAAAAAAGCCAGCCTGGTGAAATTGTAGCAGGCATAAAGCATTGTATGATTTTGTGCAAGTCCCAGGAGCCAGAATCCACAGAGCTGCTTAGAGTACAAGAAGTAGCTAAGCACAAATACATTTCTGATTAGCAGAATTTTGTGCTTTAGTAACTCTCTGAAATTGGGCCCTGGTTTTTTGTATAAAATATACATACATGTATTTGTGCAGTTGCAAAAACAAAAAATCTGTACTACGTGTAATAAAGAAACTTCAGCATCACTTTGCAATTAACATTTTTGAATTTTTGATTGAAAAAGGTAATCATGCACTCCTCGAAACAGCAATTTGAAAAATAGTTAAACTTCAACTGTGATTTTCTCTAATCACAAGAGTTTGGAGTGTATGTCAGTTTGTGGCGCAATTGAGGACATGTTAAACAAAACAAAAAAGGTACAATTTTTGAAAACAATTTACGTTGAAGTAAAGAGACCGCAGAAACTCATCTGACATCGAAAAAGCTGTGGATGTACACATGAATAAAGTATACACTTCTATTAATCTGGCCCATATAGACTGTGCAAGTCTCGCGCATATCCGAACGAGAAAACACGTCAAACGAGAACATTTTTATTTCTTAAATCAAATCTTTGTTTTAAATTATATCTCATGACAAAATCTGGACAACAAAAATAAATCATTACAATTTTATGAAATTAGTTTTAGCTTTTTAAAAAAATACACCAAAGTGTGTTAATTATTATTAAAAACAAATTAAAACTCTGGGACAAGGATGCTTTTTTGATGTTAACTTTTTAGAAACCCCTTACGCAGATTCGTGAAGGTCAAACGGGTTTTAAATTGACCCGTATCGCAGTTTAAAGAGGAATGCTGACGCCTCAACACCATAGACTGCAATGAAAAGGGTTCGCTTTGCAATTACAGCATCTGGCGATTATAATCGCGCATCCAAAACAAGCTTTTACATACGTTTTATGATCGGAAGTGAGCACGAAATTCTTAATTTTTTGCAATAACCGGAAGCTGAGGTCAAGTTTAATTCTTGGGTTTTCTTCGTTATATTGTTGAATTGGTTTTACTTTCATATTTTGTTATCACTTAGTATTAAATTCCCAACAACATGTATAATTTTCTAGGTCATAAACTACGTTAAACTAAAATAATTGACGAAACAAAATCTCGCCCACGTAAAACTCCATATGGTTGGGACCACTATGGTCCCGGAAGTTCGAATGCGCGCGAGACTTGCACAGTCTATTGCTTAGCTGCATACACCCTTCTCTTTCAAAAATGTTGGCTCACAAAAATTTGATTTCGTATTTTATGTAGTATTCATAGCTTTGTTTTTGTATACACAGCTAACCAGTGAAACTGCTGAATTACAATCCAATTTATTGATGAGATGTCTAGTGCAATTAATTTCCCATCACAGGGAACAATTTCCATAATTTAAGGAGCCTGATCAAGCAAGATAAACTAATCACGTTTCAAAGTCGAAGACAAATTGACATACAAAATTTGACGTCAGATTTTGCCGCAGTACTTGAAGGGGGAAAAGTCCTGGAGGCTCTGAACTCCACTCTAGTGGAAATGATGGAGAAATTGTACTCAATCCAATTGTTTTTGTACTTCAAGGCGATCTTTACGGGACTTTTAATAAATGTACAGGTGTTCTGAAAAATCTGTCTTCTTCTTTTTGTTCTCTCTCTCCCTGGGGGGAACAGATGGTTTCAATGCCAAATCAGCATTGACTCTGCTGTCTCGGGGAACAAATCTCATCAGCGGAAATGTTATTGACAATCAAACAGCTAATGAAATACAAGAATGGGTAATTTGGTCTGGGAGGAATTGAAATTCTACCTGAAGGATAATTTCACTTACATAATGGCATGGAGATATTACTATTATTTTGATTATTATTATATATTTCTGGTAATGAAACCAAGGATGTCTCATACATGTAAGTGAGTAGCTCTCAAGCCTGAGGAAACCTGTAAACAAGGGTGCTTGCTATGTGAGCCAGAAAACACCAGGGTTAACCCTTACTCTTCCACACTAAGTGTTCATGGGTTCCTTTCTGTGCACTACCAATCCTTGTGCAAGGGACACACAGCTTAATTTCCAATCAGCAGGGCAAAGCAATAATGGTAATACATGTAGTATCTCGCTCAAGTACACAAGTGTCAAGACCGGGACTCGAACACACACACTGCTGATCAGAAACACCAGAGCTTGAATCTGGTACTTTTAACACGTTGACTGCCGGTCATAAATTCGTAGGGGCATCCCATTTGCCAAGCATCTAAGTGTGGTGCGCATGCGCGCATACCAAATAGGTATTTTTTTTTTTGTCTACATGTTGTAGCATACAAATTCTGATGATGTGTCCTCACCACTGCCAGAAGCGTATTCGTTGCGTTCTCAGCGATGCCAGTGTATTCAATTCACTATACAAAAGCCTTTCATTCTCTACGAGTATACTCGTAGTGGCAGAATCCGTTACACCTGTTACTACGAATATACTCGTAGGCGGCAGTCAACGAGTTAACCCCTCGGCCATATAGACAATGTTGTTGTATCTCTGCACTTGTACTCAAATACTAAACGAGTACCATTTTGATAGTATGCATAGTGTTAGCCAGAGGGGTGTCTGGGTGTCTTTTGGACACCCTGTTTTAAATTTGGACACCCTGTTTTATCTGTCATTTTCATGTAAATGGATTGTAAAGTGAACAATTTGGGCACCCAGTTTTTAAATTTCCAGCAAATTTGGACACCCTTTTACCAAATCCTGGCTACAACCTTGATAGTATGCGCAAAACAATTGTACCTCGGCACATACTTGTTTTGTCATGTACATCCGCGCTATTTTAAGCGACATACAATGTTCAACGTTTGGACAATTTCAAACTCGCGCCTAATGTCAATGCTACTTTAATAGATACAGCGTTTCTGCACTGACACAATGATTTTTGAGTATGGTTAAGATTTGCATACCTTTTATTCCTGGGTGAATTCTGCGCCTGGTTTTGTTTGTCGTAGCCTCGTTTCTTGAATTTCTCGATGCCGGCCGCTACGTAGGATTGCTCATTCTCCATTTCAGCTCCGTCCAATACTAGTTTACCAGACATGTGGTACAATCTGTTTCAAAACAATTGATATTTCAAGCACAATTACAAGTCTGATTTAAGTATTTGCCGAAGATGTACACCAGTGTATGGTTCCAGGCCTCCAGTTAACCCACGACACCCACAGCAAGTGCCGTGGTGCCCTGTGCTTTTGTAGTAGTGCTCTTGAAAAAGATCCGATACAAGTTTACCCTTTCTCCTCAAAGTGCCCCTTACAAGAAGACAATAATCAGGTGTGAGTCAATTTTGAATAAAAGCCCTTCCCATAAATTTAGATTCATGCATCTGTACAGACGACATTGGTTGGCAAACACCATTATAGAGTTCCGACTAGGCAGACACACAAATGCATGCATCACGCCACCATCAGCCCCCATACAAAAATGTGCGATGTTCCTTCATTTTGCCAACCTGGCAACCACCCAAAATCAATTCAAACCCTTGGTGGGAAGAAAATACAAAGAAATCATTGATAACTTTTCTTACTTTCTGACAGCACCGTTAGTGAGCGCGACTTTGTTGGTGATATAGTCTAGTGTATTCAGCATGCTGGCCTGTTGGTTCTTATGCAGTAACACTCTAACTGCGGGGTTGTCCTCCCCATTGCGGAAAACGCTGCAAGAAATAACAAAAGTGATAAAAATGAAAATTCTTTATTATAGGCAAAGTTTACTGCGCCTCTTTCAATTTCCTAATGCTGCAAAGGGAAAGGGCACGGTAACCTTCCAGCGCTTACTGAAGCAAATAAATGACACAGCAATGCAAATCTATGGTGATTGCGTGGCTGGCTGGCCGCCTAATTTTCTTGCTGAATATTTTTGCTAAAGTAAGCAGAAAAATGAGCTTACTGTGAAGCAGCTCTACGAAATTGGAACTGAAATTGTTTACTTATTTTTCATAATTGTGGGTGGGTCTAAGGATGTAATTGAAAATATAACTTTCAAAAGGTAAACAAACAAATACATTTTTTTAAGGAAAACAATAATCACTAATAAAACTAGATAAAATAACACTGCAACAACAAAAGGGCAACCCCCCCCCCCCCCTTCCTGAAAAAAAAGCCAATGTTTGGTTTAGAAATGAGTTCAGTTTTTTGTTTGTGAAACAACTTCTTCTCAGTTACATGATTAGCTGGGGCTATGCCAGTGTACAACCCATTTTTGAAAAGAAAAAGAACCCACCATGTATTACAACTTCACGAAACTTCAGTTTTGTTGTCTGACTGACCCCCAAAAAAAAAATCATTTTGGCTGGCATCAGCTTTAAATTCTCAGCTCTGTTAGCAGTTTCTTTTCCTGGTACACATGAACAAATAAATGGTGAACCAACGCTTAAGAAAGCTGATCTTGAAAGAGCAGGTTAACTTTGTACTTACTACACAACTTTTGGCCTTTCTTGCCTCTTGATGTATTTTGCTGATACCCGGATATTGCTGTGACCAACTGGATGGATGGGTCGCTACAAATAAAAAACAAATAATAATAATAATAATAATAATATGGATTTATATCGCGCTTTATCACACCCAAGGGCGTCTCAAAGCGCTTCTTAACATTATTCCCCCTGGTCACTGGGCCATTTATTTCATTCCTTAAACCATCTCAGCTCCCTGGGGAGTATACAGCCTGTGCTGCAATATATGCGCTACTAAGCTATAGCCCGTTTCACACGAGCTTTCTAAACCATGGTCGTTGGGAACGAAATCGCATCGGTGTCATGAAATCGCAAATTTGCGTCGTGTGAAAGGAATCCGTGTGATGAAATTACCTGGGACCCGCGTTATAAACAACCGGGATCAAGACCTCCTCCAAAAATCGCATCCCTGTTTAGAATCGCCAAGATCGGTCGTGTGAAACGATGCACGTTTATGATACCAAGGTCCCATGCGATCGCACAACGATCGCGCATGCGCAGCGGGAGAAATGTTGTTTGTTTGTTCGAGTATTCCTTCCTCCGTTAAAATGGCGTCGGTGGAAGAAATGTTCGTGTCGCAAATTATGTTAAGTTACCTTTGTTTTTGGATTTGGCATTTCCACTTTCCATCTCTGACAAAACACTTTCCGCTACATTCATCTTCGGAGTTTGTCAGGAAACTGAGAATTCGCACGAAAAAGCAGAAATGTCGCGCCGAGAAAACGATCGATGGTACCCTACACGCATTTACGTAACATTAAACGGGACACCGACAGAGAACCAGCGAACTAATGAATAACCAATGATGACCTTTGACACATAATAATAATAATAATAATATGGATTTATATCGCGCTTTATCACACCCAAGGGTGTCTCAAAGCGCTTCTTAAAATTTTTCCCCTGGTCACTGGGCCATTTATTTCATTCCTTAAACCATCTCAGCTCCCTGGGGAGTATACAGCCTGTGCTGCAATATATGCGCTACTAAGCTAAATCAATCACAAGAACCATCTCTGCCCTCACAGGTACCCATTTTACCCCTGGGTGGAGAGAAGCAATTATAGTTAAGTGTCTTGCTCAGGGACACAAGTGTCACGACCGGGACTCGAACCCACACTCTGCTGAACAGAAACACCAGAGCTTGAGTTCGGTGCTCTTAACCGCTCGGCCACGACACGCCACAAGAAGCAAGTTTGTAAGAAAGTAAAACAAAACTACCCATGATGTGTTCAATAGTTTTTCAAGCTGCAGGTTACAAACATTAACAGAGTTGGTCAAAAATAAAGCTGACATATTCTTACCAAATTTTCAATGAGTAATATCTTGATTTATGACAGAAGTTTTCAGTAAAACAATTAACACAAAGAATATTTCAGATTACCTTGATTGCTTTGCGACCGTTGTGATTTTCAATATTTGGAAACATATCGCCATCTTCCTCCATTTTGATTTCTATTTTTTGTCGTTTGGTGTAAAATTAAATTCCAGATATCATGTTAAAAAAGAATCCTACAAAGAAATCCGTGGTCACTTTGTCAGTATTCGCCGAGTGTTAGTCATCCAAAGGACCTGTCTTCTGGTTGTAGATCAACACAATATCCCGTAGAGAAAGGAAGGTTGAAGTTTTTCACGACAAGATGTCAGAGTCGAAATCAGCTAACACTCGGTAATGAAGAAAGCTCCACACACAATCAGAAAGAAAGGGTGAGAAATCGCACAAAATAAGAAGGTTGGTGAGCTGTCCGGAACGTCACACTTCACTAAGAAGAGATAACTAACGCTATCAACATTAGGGAGAGTTACTTTGGTTCTCTCTCAACTGCTCTGAAAGATGTTGGCTTCAATACTTTCCCCACATCAAGGCGTTCGCCGACTGAAAACGAGGAGTCCAAAAGATGGAATAGGAACT
Organism: Leptasterias polaris; assembly: GCA_037783415.1. Taxonomy (NCBI): domain Eukaryota; kingdom Metazoa; phylum Echinodermata; class Asteroidea; order Forcipulatida; family Asteriidae; genus Leptasterias; species Leptasterias polaris. Next base: position 10,093,036 of record JAZGTN010000070.1, read on the forward strand.
GAGTGGTACTTGTATCGGCTCTTATATAACCAACCCCTAAGCGCACTCATATCACTGTTCTCTTATATCAGTCGCATCCCATACAAGACCACGAGCTTCTATTGGATAGATCTTCTAATTGCAGTGGGAGAAATGGAACCATCCAACATTTCTCTCTCTCTATCTGTGATGACAGCAGCCTAATGATGTTGTCCGACTTCATTTTCTGTGTTGCAGGGTGGACTGTTCCAATTCGTAGAAAGGTTAGATCTCTTTCGGGACATGGAGACTGTCATAACAAGGCATTATCACTATGGTAACCAAGGCCTTTCTCGGATTTATTTGTGCTTAGAAATCTTGAAAAAAAACTTGTAACAGTGCTGGACATGTACATATGGCCATATTTCATGGCCCAGTAGAGCACTCATGTAAATGTACCACAGAAGTCCACGCTTACGGCCCAGGGAAACGATTTCATCCATCAATTTCGCATAGCAAAATAGTAAGACTGAACTTGTTTTGTGCACACTGATCATGAATGTTTAATATTGAGTAGCAACTCCTGATTTTTGAGAAGCAACTCATGCATTTTGTGTAGCAATTTGCTCTGCTGTACAAGGGAAATCATTCACTGCTTTACAGGGGGGCTCTGATTCTATGGACTGCAAGGGGTAGCAGGGCTAGAATTTTACAATGGACCGCAGATCCAGAGGCCAGTAGTTTCAGTGTCAGGCCAGTAGACTTAGGATCAGGGGCCAATTTCATAAAGCTGTTCTAAGCAGAAAATACTGCTTGACAAATTTCTTTGCTAAGCAATATTTGAGTGGGACACCAGTCACAACAATGCAAACTGTATGTAATTTTGGCTGGTAACCTGTTTCTGCTAAGCAATACTTTTCTGTGCTGAGCAAGTTTTTGTGCTTACATGCTGTATGAAATTGGGCCCTGTTGACTAGTCAAGTTGTTTTGTGTTTTTGAATAACAATAGATAGTTCCCAGTAGACGCCATCTTTACGGGCAAATCGCATTTTGGCTTGCAGGCGCGTCAAGCGCTCTAATTATTAACGCAGCCGCGTCATTCACTAACCAATCATGCAATGAGTTTGGTGAAATGTGCGCGTGCTGCACGCCGTTCTCACGCGTAACGCACGACTGTGTGTTCCAAATTGCCCGTAAAGATGGCCGATTTACGTCATATTGCAACCTATCTATACATGATGTACCTCACTGTGTAATATCAAGGCAAAACCAAGTCTCGACATACCCTACCAGTCCTCCAAACCCTGAGTTGTTTGTGTTTTTAAATAGCACGTTTCTATAGATCAAGTGTATTTTCAGGCATGTCAGGGGGATGCAATCTATAGAAGCCTCATTTACTTCCTGGCCTCATCAAGCCGCAGAAATGCCTTGGTTGCCATGGTGACACCTCTCTCCAACAGACTTGAGTTGGAACACATGTACACGTACGTACGGCTTCACCTTTTGGAGGCCTGTTTTGATTTAAAATCTGCACCGGCTAGCTCAATGGAGGCCGACAAATATCAGAGCTTGAAATCAGGGGGGAAAAATCCACAAGACTGCAGGGCTTAGTAGCTCAAAATGTTTAGTGTCAAAGACCAGAATATACATTTTTTATTACAAGGCCAGGATTTCATGAGAAACAATTTTAGTTTAGCGTGTGAACGAATTCCCTGACAAACCATACAGTGCACAAGCCCGGTAAAACGTGACCACCGACTTTGATGTGAAATTTTAATGAGTTGTGCTTCTGAAAATTAGAAAGGGGATGTGGGTAATGTCGTGTGAATTACTTTAAAGGCAATCTCATCGTTTAAAAAAAGAAGTTAATAGAGCAAAATTAAATTAATTGTTTATAATTCTGGACATACTGAGCCATAGCTCCTGACTACCTTTGTTTGTTTTTTCTCAATGACTTTGTACAGTGCATTGGGACTCCGTGTGCAATGCGCTTTATAGGAACTGTTTATTAATTATTATTATTATTAGCCAAGTATTTGCATCCCCTTTGTATCAGGTGAGTTCATGTAGTTCAGTTGTTCACCTATAATTCTAATGGTTTTATGAAATCTTGTTCCTTTTAAAGATCTCTACTCTGTGTGCTTTGCTGGGATGTATACAACAAAAAGCATCTCTTTAGAACTCCTTGCCTGGTGCACGTTTCCCTCCATCCTACAATCTAGACTGTTTTAAGAGGAATGTCAATTCCTACCTTCACTTCGCCTGAGTTATTTTCAACTTAAATATATTTGTCTTGCACTTGCAGCCCCTCACCAAGAGTGGTTTTTAAGCCATAATTGGGGTGAACTTATAAACAAAAAATCAAAGATCCCTGATGAACAATTGCCCCAACAAGGTACATGTATAACATCCTCACACACTAATCCTCCACTCCACCTCAAGAGTCTTGTAAGAAGAAAATATACGAAGGACATGTACAAGACTGGGAGGGGGGGGATGCCAGCTTCAATGTCTAGTTACCATGGCAACATAGACTTAAAAACAGATGTTTTCAACCATGCATGCAATAAAACCATAAGAGAACTCACCGGATAAATGGCATTGATGCAGAATTGTGAATTAGCATAATTCGGATACGTGCATGTGTGTGCTTTCAATGAAATTCAGATTTTTAAAGTAGGATCTGATCAGCTTTACATGCTGGGGTTATCAAATTTTAATGAGCAAATTCTTTATACATGTGCTCCATTCGTGTACTGTATTCATCATTTAGTCTTGAGGATCAAATTCTGCCCTTGCGATCACCACTCTTCGCTTACAGGGTGAGCGCCGAATTTCTGCACTACATGTAGCTGTGTAAGTACATAAGCAAAGAATGCGCACTCTTAAGTCAAAATTCCCTGCTATCCTGTGAAATACGCTTGGCATAAGCATGGTATTCTCTGCTTCCATAATCGCCAACTCTCCGCTTACGGCTTAGCAGAGCCATGAAATTGGGCCCAGTCTTGACACAGTCTTGAAACATTTTGTACTTTCCTGTCACTTTGTCAGGGCCAATAAGCACAAAGAGGAGCTCCAGGACAAAAACAATTATGCTTACCAGATTAAAGGGTTACCAGCCAAAACACCATTTGTGACCATGGTATACCCTGCTCATTTTTGCTTAGCAGAAACTTGTTAAGCAGAGTTTTTTCCTAAGCAGCTCTAGGAAATGTTGCCCTAGAGGCAAGTGCCTTCAATCATGCCACACGAGAACCTTTAAATCTCATGTGTTTTACATGGACTACTTTGATACTCAACAGAATCGAAAGATATTTGTTAGACTCAAAATCGACTTTTGAACATAAGATTGTTCTAAAAGATATTACACAGTGAGAAAACTAGAAAACACAAGACCATTGGGCTTGTCCGGTCATGAGTTTACTGGCCTGATGCCAAAGCCACTGGCCGCAAGTGCCAGTGGTCCAGTGGTCCAGTATAAAATTAGAGCCTTGACAACAAACTGTATTACAGCTGTGTGAATGTGAACAGCTCAGACTGTCATTTACACTCACTGTGATAAATCACTTGTATTAAAGGCCCTGTACACTATTGGTAAGATCGAAAAACACAAATGTTCACAGATTCACACATAACTTACATGATTTAAAGTAAGTAATGGTAGAAAGGGTTCCTTAAAATATTTCTGCCTGAAATGCTATCGTTTCTGAGAAATGAGTAAAACAATAGTTTTTATCGCGCGCGATAATAAACTCGATGTTTGAAAAACAGAAAACACATAAGGTCTTTTTTCACTATTTTCTCGTGATCTCGATGACCAATTGAGCTCAAATTTTCACAGGTTTGTTATTTCATGTATGTGGTTGATTACACAAAACATGAACACTGTCTGTGATTATTTTGTCAGCTCTACCAATCCTGTATAATACCTTTAAAGGTTTCATGGTAACCAACAACAAAGGTGAGGTTGGAGTATTAAAGGTACATTATTACACAAGATTGATGGAGCTGGAAAAACAGTGTGCATGTTTTGTGTGTGATCAGCCATGAAATAAACCTGTGAAAATTTAGGCTTCATCCGTTGTGTGAGAAATAGTGATAAACCACGCACTATTTTCAGCAAAAGAACACTTTGTCCTTATTGATTGTAACAACCGAAATAATTATTATTTTTTTATTTAAAGGTTTTCAGATACAGTTTTCTCAACTATGACTTTATTTTCTAGGGCAATATTTCACACACAAAAATGCTTCAAGTGTGAACTTCATAACCAGAAAGCTTTTCAGACTACAAGTAAACGGGGTTTATTACCCTAACGCTATTCCTGTAGACCTTTAATATTTTAAAGTAGGAATCCTTAGTCCGAGCAAACTAACAGGTGGTCTTTTGATCAAAGCTTGATCTCTGTTTACCATTAGAGTCATTCCAATCGATCTCAATTTCCTGATTCAGACAATGGATCTGAAGAATTTCAAAGAACAAGCCTACCACCAGTACTATAGTATTTTCGCACAGTAAACCAACCATTGCGCTCTTTTCTGCAGCATTCAAAGACTTTCGATTCCTACAGACACGATTTACAGAAATTAGCAAAGAAATAATTGGTTAATTCAATCAGAAAGTCGATAAATCTATTTATGTTTATTTATGTTTTTAATGATTGTATATCGCCTAAAATCACAAAGCTGGACAGCCACTTCAAGGTGAGGGCTACACTTAACTGATTTGGGCTATTGACCCAAATCAACCAGGGGCATGTTGCACACTACTCCTGTGGCTGAAACAGGGTTACCCCCTTCACAGCCCAAAGTTTTCTATCAGATTTTATGATTTTCCAATGGAACTGCCCTTGCAAAATGAAAACAGCCTTGCCCACTCAACAAATTTAACTAGTTGTATGTTGTCACCATTTTTGCTTTGTAAGGTACAAATTCTGCACAAGCTGTGCACTGTCAACGATTTAAATGAGTCGAATTTAACAATATTTTGTACACGTTGTAATGGTTGCTACATACATGTATGTATGTGACAACATTTGAAAATAATGTACCAATCAGGAAGTATCTAACAACTGGACTGGTACACTCCCACCTGAACTTTACAAAGAATTACACAACAATCAAGACTTGCCAAACACTAATGGTGCAACTGTACATTTCATCAGCAAGTTTGTTACAGCTTTGGCAACAGTTAAGCCAGTGTTTTGTTGTTTATAGAAATATTGATTTTTGTTGATAGAAGTGATCACCATTAGGACTCTGAGGGTCTCTCTCAGTCTACAAAACAGTAATACAAGAAAGTGGGTAGTTAAGGCAATATAATGGGAGTGATTGTCAATAACTCCCTTGCTGTAAATACATAATGTTGCTGTTAGTGTCGTTGATCTTTTACATAAATAATAATTCACAGTTCTTATTAGCGAAGGACAAAGCAATAATGTGTCTGCTGAAGGACACATGTGTCAAGAGCGGGACTCGAACCAACTCTAAAATGTACACAGGTGTGTACATGTGTTCACATACATGTAGTAGAGGTCTTGAATAAATTTCAAAATAACCCCCCCCAAAAAGTGTGACAGTTTTTTTGCCGTTTTCTCAGCAAGTACACACTGTATTCAGCTGAAACTTTCACACACTACATGTATGTAATTGTTTCTCTCTTTATAACTTTGTCTATAGATAAATCAACGATACATGTATGTTGACAAAAACCAATTCATGACCCTACTCTTTCTAACCGCTTTGGCCCTTACTGTTTGCAAAAAAATTTTAAATAAATAAAATGGCCTTGCCCTCTCAAAAATGAAACGACAGGCCTGGAAAAAACTCATTTAATGTAAATCAATTATTTTGAATTGAAACCTTCAAAAGAAGCCTCACAACGAAAACTAATGCCGCCTGCTCAGACGTCAAAAGTCTGCCATGACAACAGATCTGATTAAAGGGAATTTATATCAATTTTATTTATAATCTTTTTTTTGGGGGGGGAAGTAAATTAATAACCATCAGATACGGATACAGAAAAACAAATTCAGGGTAAAAAAAAACAACTAGAAAAAATTTGTTTGTTTTGTAAGGGATTTGGTGCACCTTCATATGGATTAGATACATGTAGCAAAGGCTTATTTTCAATTGCAGCTTTATTTACTGATTTTTGAGGTCATCAAAGCTTGCAGGTTCCAACTTTGATCAAATTTGAGAGGGAAATATTACTCTGGAGAATTGGTCGATGAAATGGAAATGAACTTGATTTATCAGTGATGTGCTCATTAGTCTGAGATGAATCAAAGAGTTTTCAACTGATGATTGCCAATTCCGTCCTTTGTCTTTAGATGTGAAGAGGGCCATCGTATTAAAGGGACACGTTGCCTTTGATTTTGATGCTTTGGGCTATAAAACATGGTTTGTTATGAAATAAATATGTTTGGACAAAGTAGCACTGAATGATCCACACAAACATCTCAAAATTACGTGGTTTTTCTTTTACTTCTTGAACTAACACGGTCCGCTATTTTTTTGAGTTAAAAACTTGGCTCTACAAAAAGGCGCCCATGTACATGTAGTTCACAACATAAAAGGAACACCACACAATTTGGAGGCATATTTGTGTGGATAAATTCTACTTTTAAAACATCTTTCTAACAAAAGGCATTTAATAACAAACGGTTTCAAACGTTTTTCACAGCCCAAGTTGCCCAATCCGAGGCAACGTGTCCCTTTAAATAAGTTGTCAGGGCACTCTTTATTCAGGGATTTTAAAAGGTTAGCCAATTCCTTTAGTGATTATAATTTTAGATTTTTTATTTCTGTTTTTCCTAGTAACCAGCTGGTGAGGAGAGCCTCTTAAGTCTGTAGTAAGAAAATCCGGTATACATGCTCAGAGCTTCTGGTTCAATCTAAGCTTGATTGGGGACAAAACATATTAAAACAACTCAGATTGATCTAAGATTAATTATTTAGTAAGAAACATGGATGGCCCGAAGCTACTCGACTACTTAAGGCAGAAACTTTTGAGCAATCCATCAGGCTCCAGCGGTCCTGCTGACCAGCAGCTGTCCAGGGCCCAATTTCTTGGCTCTGTTTATCGCTGAATTCTGCGCTTGCGATCAACATTCTCCACTTACTGTGCAAGCCCCAAATTTCTGCGCTAGCTGTGTAAGCGAAAAATTCCTAGTAACGTGAAGTACATGTATGCATGGCAAATTTTATGCAAAAATTCCCTGCTAACCCGTGACTACGCTTGACATAAGCGCTGAATTCCCTGCTTCCGTAAGTGTTGATTATTTGCTTAAATGGTAAGCAGAGCCATGAAACTGGGCCCTGCTGACCAGCAGCTGTCCTGCTGACCAGCAGCCTAAGTTAGTGTACAAATAATTGCAAACTTGCATAAAAGTAGGGCATATGGTCATGGAGGAAGGTATTGTAGTACACTTTTCCTTGCTCTATGGTCTAGGCTAGTACACTACTTGAACTCTGTACTACAGTGTACATAAAGTACATAGACTAGAGTGTAGCCTGTATACCACAATGCGATGTTTGTGTTTATTTTATCATGGATCCTAACCGATGTATTTACCTACAGATGATGCCTACAGTACAACTGTGAAGTGGACTGTGATGTATTTCAAGTGCAAATTTATTCCCTGTACTGCAAATCTAATTTTTGCAATTCAATGAATAAAGAAGGGCAATGAAGGGCAATGTCAACGTACAAATAATTCTACAATCCCAGTTTGCTAGTTACTACAAAAGTGTGTGATAAATGCTTACAATGTTGTTTTTAAAATGCAATTTTTTTGTTTTGGCAAAGTTCCATTTTAACTGCAGAGTTGGAAAACTATCATTACAAAATGTACAGTCACTGACAAAAATTGTTAACTCTCTGTTATTCCTACTGCAACAACAAACATTGATGGACAACTGCAGTGTGGACTAACACAATCATGTCCTTGAATTAAAATTTCCACTCCACCTGAATCTCACAATTTATTTCCCGTAACCAGTAACCAAGGTAACGCCAGCCACAAGAAGCAAGTTGACAAAAGCTATATAGCTCCCGTGCTGGGACCGAAACGCCCTTCTTTCATTATAATTTATTGTTTGAGCTTATCTATAATGGAGGCTTCTTGGGAGGAATTCTTCTTGAAGATGCACTAATGATCAGAAATACGCTAGCAGACTGCACCATCCACAGATCATAGTGATAATTATGGACAGCCTTGAACGATAACAGGGCCCAATTTCATGGATCTGCTTAAGCACAGAAAGTAGCTAAGCACAAACAAAATTGTGCTTACTACATGTAGACTAAGGTCACCAGACAAAATTGTAAATTTCCACAAGAACATTTCAAGAGGCAGTAAGGCAATGACCATGAGCAATTGCCTTCGTTGCCTCTGTGAACTATCAGGCCTCCGGCACAATGCATAAGAGCCAGCATTGATCCAACACTCATTTCTCTCTCAGTGTCAAAGTACTTTTAAAAAAAATAGATATTCTCAGTGATTTTCAGGCAGCAGGGCTCAAATTTGGGGTAGAATTCCACAAGACCGCCGGGCTTGTAGCTCAAAAAGTTTACTGGACCAGAATTTATTTAAGAAGACCAGAGTCTTCATGAGAAAGAGCTTTCTACACAGTTTAACATTTGAACAAGCACTAGAGAAGATTTATCTCATTTGAGTACGCTTTGATACTCAACGAAATTGTATAAATTTACCAGACTCAAAGTAATTTGAACATCATTTCTTTCTGTTCAGGATACTACACAGTGAGGTATTGGTATTCAATTGAAAAGCACAAGACTGCCCGGACTTGTCAGGTCATGAGTTTACTGGCCCTGGGATAAAATCACTGGCCTCTGGCCTGTGGTCCAGTGTCAAATTCGAGCCCTGCGGGCATTATATTTGGTCCCCTAGGGAAAAAGTAGGAATATTCTATCGAGTACAAGGGCTGCTGACCTACATACAAGCTATTAGCCAGCGATACGTCGGGGCGTCTTTTGGACGCCCTATTTTATTTTTGGACGCCCCGAAAAACTGTCGGACGCCCTTGAAGACGCCCTGTTTTTTGTACATAATTAAAAAAAATTACATCCGAATACCTGAAATTGTAAGCAAAACGAACGCAAATCCAAAACTATTACTACCTGCCAGCTGCAGTGAAGGTAATTTTATGCAAGATACAACCAATTTATCTTAAATATACTGATCGCCCATTCATTGTTTACCGACAAAGGGATCAAATTTAACATCAGACAGTGCCCCCGACTAGTGTGGGAAGGCTTGAACAACCGCAAAGGCTTTAGAAACTATAGCGGTGAAACGCCACGCAGTAGACAAGTTTACAAAGTACATGTACATGTACATGTATGTCGACGTAAAAAGCGTTGTGTATGTAATGTACATGTACATGTCGTGTACCTACCAGGGTTGTGTGTGATAGATCGGCAGCACTCGAGACACACGTGTTGTAGACTTGATTTCAAGTCTGAGATAAGGGTTATTTTTCTGCATCAGCCACACAAAATCCCCCCGCAGATTGGCTATCACGCGCTCTAACTCGTAGGTTAAAGACGGAGGTTAATCCACAAGAGGGCGCTATTTCAGGCAATGCAGGTAGACTAAAAACCAGGAGCACAGACTTGGAACCAAGTCTAGGCACGTCATTCCCGCTCTTTTCTGGCTGCCGGCAACCTTTCAGTGCATATTAATGTATGCAGAACATCGCACATGCGCAGTGTATGAGTCAAAACGTGCGTGTCTGTTTGTAATGTGTGAACCTCCCACCATGAGTATGGGTAATGCAGGTTTAATAAAGAATGCTCACTGCACACCGTAATATTGAAGAACAGTACTTCTTAAATGCTCACCTCCCTCACTATCAAACTATCCCTCGTAGTGGTACACTGTAAATGTACATGTACATGTACATGATGTACATTACATGTACATTGAAATGTTAACGATTGTTTCGTAATAATTCGCGGGCTATAGAAATAGAATACCGCAACTCGACTCTTGTACGGGGGAAATCAATATGAAAAAGTCTTGACCCCGCCCAAACTTTAAAAATAATAATAACACTGTGCGAAATACTACGATTCTTAGGGCCCCGTACGGTGCTGATTTCTTTTTTTTTAACCCTTTAATCGGCCCAGACCCAAAGCATACGTGGAGTACACAGTAAATGCAATAATAGTTCTGTGGTACATGCTTGCTGAAAATTTACCCAAACAATTTGGACGCCCTGTTTTTCAATCCAGTCAAATTTGGACACCCTATTTTCAAATCCTGGCTAAAAGCTTGCCTACATACACATGGCGTAGGCTGTAATAGACATTTCAGGCTCTTTAATAACAACTTTTCAGATTTTTCCCAATGAAAAATATAATTGGAAATCAGCAAAAGGTAGGAAGAATATCATGCCTGGATTTAAGGGCACCAAGGCGTTTTCTCCCCGGGTAAAAGCACCTCTTCCACCAGAACAGTTTGTTTTGGATACTTCCCATTCATACACGTACCAATCCTGCACACCATTTGGTAATTCTGTACAGTCCAAAACAAGTGGACTTGCTATACGTAAATCAACTGATTTTATAAGTTGATAGTTTCAGACTGAAATGAACTTTATGACCTTGTTGACTCCAGGATTAGGGCCTACATTGTATTTCTGAAACGTACCTGCTGTGTCATTCTTTTTCTTCTGTCATTTCCTCCGAGTGAACTGTACCTGTGTGGGTGGAAAATGAAGTTCAATAATTACAAAAATATATCATTAAAATCTGCTCTTGTGAGAGATTTATTGAAATTTCAAAATATTTCATTAAAAAGGAATGGAAAAAACCCCCAAACAAACACAGTATTTTAGTGAGTGTTTTGAATGAATTCAGGTTTATAAATTAAAAATTCTGGGAGAATTTCTTTTAAATTGTGGTAATGTTGGGTAGGCAACAAATTGTTCTTAAAAAATAAACGAAAATTCACAATAATTTTCTGGCATTCATCAATGGAAACTGCATTTTCTCCACGAGTGCTCATTGTCTTCGATATAAGACTAATTCTGGAAGTGGATTGTAGGTGTGTGTTGGGGGCGGCGGGGGGGGGGGGGGGGGGGGGAGTCTTCTTACGCAATTTGAAGGTCAGTTTAAAAAGGTTTCAACAAAAGATGGCATTACAAAATTCCTTCCTCTATTGAATTACAGGTTATAATATCAGAGCTGCAACACTTCCGCCCACCTTGTAAAGAGGAACCTGTGAAGGTATTGTGCAGAAAATGTAGTAGGAGTTTTTACTTCAAATTTGTCTCCCTACTTCAGAGTCAGACATGCATAGTCGGCCACGTGAGGAACAAATAAATGACAATCTTGAAAGGGCAAGGTCATTTTATTCTCTGGCTGAAGTCAAAAACTGAAGAAACATCAAGGACAAGCGAGACTGGAAAATTTAGAAAATGTTTGACTACAGAAATAATTTTACAAGATTAAAAATATTTCTTTCTTAGATAGTTTTTTTGAATTTGCATCAAGGATTATTTGGTTTTACCCTTACAGTTACACTATTGTGTGTAAAGCACTGTATCGTAGGATACTAAGTGCTTTCCTGAGTCCTGTGATATTTTTATTGAAATGAAATTAAATAAATAATCAAGTTGGTAAACAAAAAACAATTTCAAAAATCATTATTACTATTAGTACTTAATAAAATAAAGTTAAACAGAATGACTGTAAATCACTGATTTTGAACTCCAATCCGAGTAACATGCCTAGTGAATTTTGTTCACATGGCTCAGGAAAGTATTACAGTCGTTTGACCAGTTCCGGATCATTGACCAGTTCCGGATCACTTAAACTTTGCAACAACCACATAATTAAATTACTTCTCACATTACCAATTCCTGTTGATACATGTGAAGAATAACATCCAATAAACCAACAAACCCAAGATAAGGTGACAAACATCATCGACAAATAAATTATGGTAATTTTTCTTAAGTTTGTCGGCGATAATGATAATTATTTACCCCCCAAATTGTTATTTGAAAAACGCTGTTAAAACTTCTCACCTTTCAAATTTGAATGCCAGGGCGAATAGCATTTATGTAAAATGGTAAGAATGTGTAAAACATATTTCCCATAAATACTGAGCAGACGTTTTGGTTTTTTTATGAGATAAAATTACCAAAATCGTTTGTTGGGAGGCATCGTACCTTTGCCCAGTTCCGGATCACTCAATATGTTGGTATGTTAAATGGTGGCGCACTCAGTTAGTTAAAATCATACGGCTGTTGTAGAAAGTTTGTCATTTAAGTTGCACTGGAAGCGTGCATTTTTATATTTCAAGGAATGTAAAACTACATGTACTTCATCCAACAGCCGTCGATAATGTTGCATGTATTTTCAGTTTTATGAATGGGATTTGGAGTATTGGTTTGCAATAGAGGGCGCGCTACTGATTCGGAATAGATTCAACCGATCCGGAACTGGTCAAACGGGTGACGATACTTTTCTCGAAGCCACTTCAAAAGTATTACTTGTTTTTGGCCAATGGATATTTGGTGAATGTTATGACATGTGTAGGTAAACTGATCGACTTTTGTTTGTTTAAAATGTTAAAGAGGATTTCCGTTAAAGAGAATGCAACAAAAACATCGTGAATTCAAAAAGTGATCCGGAACTGGTCAAACGACTGTACTCTATATCTTTACAAACATTGTTGTTGGGTAAAGAAAGCCAAAACACAGTATAATTATAATAACGCACAATAATTTCAATTTCTTTGTCTTGGGAACTTTAATGAAATTTTAATGTTAGTTTATAAATTTTTTTACAAATTGCTATTTTGGCCTGAAGTTTCAACGCTAGCAGAGTTTTTATCAATAGCTTTTGAGAAAAACTATGCCGACTTTTACATGCCTACTGAGACGTGAGACGTACCGTGCGCAGGTCATTTTGTTTTGGTTGGCAAGCAGTTTGCTAACTTAATTCATGTTTTCTATTTTTAAAATGGCACAATAAAGATTAAAAGCCATTGGACTTTCAATTATAACATTTCAGAAACCATGGCAGGCATTATTAAAAACCATGGTGGTAGAATGATGAGAAAAAACTTAGGGAACCGGTCACTCACTTTAAATCCACAAATCTTCCTGTACCGCTGAAAACATAAACTTTGTTGTCCTCTAATAAATCCAACGACTTGACCGAGTGGCCTTGGATTGGGGTGTACAGTTTGCGTATTGCACCAAAGGCAGGTTTCTCTCTCGTCGTGAGATTGTCCAGGAAAGCATCCATGGTCCTGGTGTGTTTGAAGTTGACAATAACTTTCTTCGGAGAGTAGAACTTGTCTCCATTTTTGTACAGGTGTACGTGACGGGCTGGAGGGGCCTGGCTGGTCGCCACCGCGGCCATCTTGCGGTGGTGGTAGGGCCACACTTTCCCTCCTCCAAGTTCTTTGCCCTCGACGGTGGCACTTTCTTTCCCAGCGATTTTGAAGACAATGATTCACAAAACCACCTGTTAATGTTGTCCGGTTAAACTTGATTAAATATGCTTTCTCAGATTGGGCAGTGTGTATTCAACAGTCACATCATTTGTTAATTATTTGTGTAAACCACGTAGGTGACCATAAGGTCCAGAATCACTTATCACGGCTAATCTCAGTGTAAACTCATAACGTCGTTGGTTGGTTGTGCGTGTTCTAATTCTATGGACGCGTGTACATCCGTATTGCACAGTGTGTGGATGTACGTTTTGTAGGTGACCGTCCATTCATGAACGATGGAATTGTTTACACGAGGGCGCTGTTGTTATTGTGTTTTGTTGTCCTAGTTACACTCATGAATTATTCATACTGGCGTTCTACTTCTGAAGCTGTTTGACTAGTTTTGCACCACAGTTACTACACAAACACTGAAATTTTGGCCCATCAAAGAGATAAAAACAAAGTTTTTTGAGTATAGTTAGTACAAATTTGTAGCAATCTTATTTCTCCTTTTCCTTTTTAAAATATTTTGCTCTTCAACTTCGCAGAAGCACGGAGCTAGCAATTGGTAAATGACCAAAATACACAGCCACTGAAGACTGAGTTGTTTCTCCACGATCCAACTACCCGGCGCGGATCCAGGGGGCGGGGGGCACGTGCCCCCTGGGTAAAATGTGAAAAAAACAAAAAAAACAAATTTTATATATTTTTTTTTTACCATCAGCCTGCTTAAAAATTAGCCACAAGTGGGGGGGGGGGGTGTCTTTTCCCCCAGCGGCAGGATGGATTTCTTTTTCATCCTATGCCTATCACTTGTTTCTTTCTGCCAAAATGAATCGTTCATGCTATGTCACTTGTAATTGCTTAGATTTGCACGATAACATAAGCGTTTGAAACCTGACGTGCCAATTTGTCATGGATAAAATATATTTCATGTCGTTCTGGCATTCAAGTGTAAAGACTACACTGAGCTTGAACTATACTTTTTGAATGAATATGCAAGAAGATTGGTATGGATCAGAAGTGCTTAAAAAGTGTGCCTATTTCTCGGCACACAGAGGCTTGATTTTCACCCCTCAAAATGCCCAAAGCTCAGAGCTTCCGGGGGCCTCACCCCTGGACCCCACCATCGATGTTACAGACATTTTTCCAGTAAATTTAGAATATTTATATGGATCTGATTTCCAATAAGAAGTGTGTCTATTTCTCTGTTTTAGGCACATGGAGGCTTGATTTTTCACCCCTCAAAATGCCCAAAGCTCAGAGCTTCCGGGGGCTTCACCCCCTGGACCCCACCTGGGCCTCACCCCTGGACCCATTTTGAAGGTAATGGATCTTCCTATACAAGTGTGTCTATTTCTCTGTTTTAGGCACATGGATGCTTGATTTTTCACCCAACAGAACGCCAAATGCTCAGAGCTTGGACCCCACCCATTTTTTGTTTACCCTCTAATACAAAATCCTGGTTGCGCCGTTGTGCCCCCGGTTTAAAAAATCCTGGATCCGCCCCTGACTACGGTACCGATCGCGGTTGGACATTATTAAGACACATACAATTCGCAACAAATTACTGCCTTTTTAACGAAGTTCATTTGGGGGAAGGCGGGGACAAAGAAATTGTTGGGGTAGGAACATAGGCCCATCGAATTAACAATCTCATTTTTTAAAAATTTTTTTCCTATATTTTTTTTAATTTTTTTTATGTTATTTATTTTGAAATGTTTTTAAATTTTTTATTTAAAGGCCTATAATATATATCTATATATTTTTTTATTCTTTATAATTTTTTATTATTATTTTTTTTTTGGGGGGCGGTGATGGGGGGAAAGGTTTTTGCAGGGCACTTGGGGGAAGGGCAACCCACGGCACCTGGTTCAAGTTAAAATCTCAACTAGAAGTAGTGCAGAGAATGAAAATGTGACGAGAATCCCCTTAAATACATCCCCGACCCCTATTAAGTCTCCCCTCCCCGCCCCACCTCTCCGAACCAGTTTAATAGAGCAAGGGAGAACCCCCCCCCCCCCCCCCCCCCACCCCACCAAACCCTGCGCATCGGGCAGCAGTGCGGCTCTGAGACCTCCTCTATAATATGGCTCCAACATCTCGATGGCCATCATCCCATTCCTGTCACTTTTTGTTGCATTATCTATAGTCTAATAAAATAACACAATACAGGTAAATAATATAAATAAAGCTTGGTTGGCGCTCATCGGCACTCAGGCCTTGACCTATACAATCCCCCCCTGTCATGAGAATTAATTGTCTTTCATGCCGATTATTGTGATAAGTTGAAAATTAATATTATGGGATTTGAGGCATTGCATGGTGAGGTATCAATGTACAGTATAATTATTTGGTTTGCGGTAACACCACGTGTAGGCCTATATCCACTTTCTAGGTAGATTTGTTTTTTCTTTGAGAACTTGTCTTGCTATTTATTCTACTGCCGCGGAGTAGATTATTCAGAATTTGGGAGACTTCAAAATTAATATTGTTCCCTAAAACAAAGGGATCGATCAACCCACACTCCGCCGAGAAAAGAGAGCAAAGCATGCACACGAAAAATGAACGCGCAGTTGTATTACAAAAATACACCAAAACGGAAAATAGTGCATAGTTAGCTGATGATTTTTGTTGTTTTATCACCCATTTGCCAAAAATTTTATTACTTATTTTAAAAAAACAAGTAAATTATCCGACTGTGTTC
The DNA here is from genome assembly GCA_037783415.1 of Leptasterias polaris. NCBI lineage: Eukaryota > Metazoa > Echinodermata > Asteroidea > Forcipulatida > Asteriidae > Leptasterias > Leptasterias polaris. The sequence continues at coordinate 10,109,179 of JAZGTN010000070.1, forward strand.
GTGAAAAGACGACCAATTTATACAATTCTTTATGACTGTGTTGACATGTGTTTAATTATAGAGTATGACAATTATATTTTTCATTTGGAGTTGTTTATACAATTTTAATAGACTTTTTGTTTGTTGTTTTGCTATCGTAACCATCAACAATACTTCCGGTCAACATGCAATAAATGTTAATTAAAGTTTGTGTACCCATCCTTGTAGTTGTAAATATCATACATCGATCAAAGGTCCTTCTGAAAATTTGGTACATAAGGTGCACAGTATACCGATAATTGATGTTTTTCAAATAATAATAATTATACGTTTTTCATTCCCTTAAATTGTTAATCCCGAGATGAAAAGAGATGATTGTATTTCTCGATTTCACAAAGCCAATAAGATTCATCTTAAGATGAGTTGTCAATATTACCATGGTGATTTTTTATTGTGACATCAAAGGCACTTGAGATTACTCTTAGCTCTTTGTGAAATCGGCAAAAAAGAAGAGAACATCATTTGAAATGATCTGCCTCAGGAAAACTCTGGGATTGCCTTCCACTCTATCCATCAATTTCTTGGCAGGCTTCCCTCCTGGTTTGGCACCGTGGATTTATTTGTTTTATTTATTTATTTATTCCCAGGCAGCACACATACAGCACATTAAAAAAAACTAACAATATAAATAGGAGGACAACAAAGAACGAGCCCAAAGTTTCCTGAGGCAGATCATTTCAAAAGATGTTCTCATCTTTTTGCCGAAAAGTGAAAATAATCACTATCTAAAGGCGATCCAGATAATAAAATCCTACAAAGGCATAAAAAGTACATGAGCAAAAACGTCGTATTAATTTTGTTTAAAAATATATCCAGAAAATTAATGAGAAACGTCAACTATAAAAGCTATAGAAAATACATTAACATTCCATTTAACCTGCTCAGGCAGCAAAATTGCTTAGGTTGCCCCCACAACAACTATAGAGGGAGAATTTACCAGAGACCCAAGTCCCAAATAACCCATTACGCCATGAAATGTCAAAAGAGTTTATGTCAGGGGTTCATCCTGTTGATATGACCAAACCAAAGTAGTTTTTGTCGGGGTTTTTCAGTGATAGTTTCTTCCAGTCCCATATTATATTAGGCCTACTGCGATGGATGCCGTTCAAATGTATACGTTGTTTTTCAAAATTAAGTTGAAATGTTTGGAGTGTAAATCATGGGTGTATACTCTTTGGATGGGGGGGGGGGGGGATTTTCTCAAAATTTTACACAGAATGAAAATACCAATATATAATACCGAGTATTACAATTGCTGTTTCTGTTCATGTTTTCTACTAGCTGTGCCAAAACTTTCCTCACTGTTCTTGAACTGGGGGGGGGGGGGGGGGGGGGGGCAGTTGCATGCCCTTGCACCCGTGCAGTACGATAATGTTAATAGTATAATTGTATGCACCTAATATGAATCACTTCGGAAATTGTTTTTCAGTGAACCGGGGGTAGGCCTCCTCCCGTTTCTCAAGGAGGTCCTCCACGGTGGTCTCTTCTCGGGCATCAAGGGGTTTTCTGCTGACGAGATGGGTTGGCGGGGAGGTTCAAACTTTGCCCACTTGAAGCTCAGCGGGGTATGTTGCTGAAGTCGTGAAGAGCTCCTTGTATTTTAAATACTTAAATACGTTGTTTTACTGTTAAAAATTACAAAAAAATCACATGGAGAACGCCTCCCTACAGCTCTGACCTTGGCGACACCTGTACAGGTGGCGTTGATAGCTGCTTGTGGTGGTAGTTGGGGTGGTGGATGTGGTCTACGAGTTGAAATCGCGGACCTTCTGACAAAAGGGATCCGGGAGTTTTGACTGAGCTAGCGAGAACAGTACACTCGCGTCACTTTACAAAGACAAAGGTGAAGTCCAAACAATGGGATAACAAAGAGAAGTCCTCGATTCGGTCGACAATTCAGTGTGCACTTGCAAAAGCCAACCAATAAGGGTGTTTACACAATGAAACAATGCTACCCCACAATGGGTTATTTGTTCTAGATACCTACCCAACAGAGGAGTTTTCAGAAAAGGGAATGAACAACAAAGGAACTTAGGAAGAACCCAGTAACTTTCATATGGGTGTTTGTGAGGGTGGTTGTGGTTGTTGGTGGGGGTGGGGGTGGGGGGGGGGGGGGGGGGGAGGTGCATGGTCGAGAGTATTAGTAGAGGTGGACTTGAGGCTTTGCATAAATTATCATTGTGCCCACATTCAGTCCGATAAAAATGTAAAATCCGTGGCACAAATATTTCGAATAGGGCGCCCTCGCCTCGAGGTCAAAAGGAGGTTGTTCATTGGCCAATCCTGAGCGCCGCGCGTACAAAGCTTTGCGTTTGTTTCTTAACCGGCTTATAGACCTTTCTTTTGCAACGTCACAACCCAGGTTGGAAAAGTATGGAAAGCCATAACTGCAAATCAAAAACAGATTGCCACAGTTTGTAGCAGTGTTACACAAATATTCAAAAATAGTGTTGAATTTGTTGGAAACAAATCAACCAATCATGGAAGGTATTTCCGTTCATGAATCTTTACAGAAAATGTTGAATTTGGTCACAACATTTTTTAACACGATTGAATGTTTTGCTAACATTCGGCCGTCCATGCCAACCGGCGCACTTTGTTTATCAACAAAAGAAAGGTCTATAGACTGTGCAAGTCTCGTGTGTATACTCGAACATTTTGGGACCCGTTATAGAAGTGCGCGAGTTTGCTTCCTTCACGCGTTACAGCAATTATGTGGGACTTTAGTAATCCAAAAATGTTTGAATACGAGCGAGACTTGCACGGTCTATTATAATGATGGCATCTTGATGACGTCAATGATTAAGGTCTTTTACAAGCACACAGTAGCATTCCCAGGCGGATAATTCTCATGAAAATTAAATTGAATTATTTCAGGTAATCGACAGGGGCTACATGACATATTAATAGTCATTTAGGATAATATGCAGAAAATTATAAACGAAAGAAGGCAGTTTCTCTCTCTCTCTCTCTCTCTCTCTCTCTCTTTATTTAAGATAACATAATACAACAATACAACAAAAAACCGTCATCAAGAACAATGCAAATATTTACAAATATTCTTGTATCATTATATTAATCAACAAAACAGCGCTCAGTATACATCCATTTACACGACAGCATTTTAACTCATAAAATTGAGAATTTATATACAATTGAACAAACATTATTGAAAATGAGTTATAAGGTCCAGTTCCGAGCACTCGTAATGTCCTTGTGATGAGTTGTGAAAAGGGTCTCTAACCTCACGTTGAAGGTGCTGTATACGTTTGGTAATTGGAGCCTACTGATTGTGTTAATCCTATATAAATGTAGGTTATATACAATTAAACTAACCTGTGAAAATTTCACTTCTAAAGGTGGTCGCGTTTTTGAGCTACACCAAAAAGCCCGAGCGAATATTTCCACGCGGGAAGAATACAATCTGAGAATACGGCCGTAACACTTCAGATTCAAATTTTGGGGGATAAAAAGGGATATATTTTTCCATAACCGTAGTACTTCGAAGTGAAACGTTTCTCAAAAAGCATTATACTACCCAAAGCTGCTGTACTTCTTACCAAGTAAGTTTTGATTGCCATTAATTTTCAGAGTCATTACCAAGCGTATACAGACCCTTTAAAGAGGTGTAACATGCAAGAAGTTTGTTTGATACACCAAAAGTGAAATTGGATGTCAACAAATGAGTCTTTATAGATTCCAAAGAGCAATTTTTGCGAGTGTCAAAAGGTTAGAATCAGTGCCGTTTGCATTGAATATCACTAAAATTAAGGAATGAACTAAAAAAGGTCATGTCCAAAAATGAACAGATCCATATACTTGAAATGTGACGTCATTGGATGTTTTTTGGATGTAGACAAACTTCGCACTGGATTGGCATAAAAAAACAAGGACATTTTACACCGTTTCAGCATGAGGTACTTTTAATATTGTTTCCCACTTTAAAAAAAAATATGGATTAGGGCTTATGTATAGACCTTATGCATTGACGTCACCAAGCCGCCATCTTAGAGGTAAACTGATGATGAAACAATGGAAACGTGCTGATTTGTACGCGCGGCGCACAGGACTGGCCAATGAAAATCTTCCTTTTGACCTCTAGGCGAGGGCGCCCTACTCAAATTACGTCATATGCATAAGGTCTATTGGAAAATGTGTGCATCACAAAAACTTAATTCGACCTTGGAGCCCCTCTTTAACCACCTATATTCTACAGCTCGAAGTCTACCGCCAGTTTCCAACGAGTGAATTTCCCGGATATTTCATTATTTCATCGGACTGACATTGACCAACTTTGACATATTTTCGTTGCCCCTTTTAAAGCATTATATAAACAACAAAATGAAAGTATAGCAATACTTAGTGTATACTGAAGAATACAGCAAACGACCTCGCAGAATTATTTTCCTAAACGATTTTCAATGGCTTTCGGACTAAATCAAATAACATAGAGACCTGTGTCGTGTGAAATGTATTAGCGCTGGAGTTTAATGGGGTCGGACCACGGTTGGTTTATGTCGGAGGGACCTCGACATTTCGGGGGGAAATTAAAAAAATGTATTACACATTTGGTTCATTAAACAGCACACATGCATTAACTTATTATTATATGGTGTTTCTAATGATGTTTCAACTACATTTTGTCATGTTTCATTTTAAGCAGCGTCGCACTTGCCTGCAGGGGCGCGAGCAAGAGCTACAACACAATGGTTACTTCCAGTTGTTCAATGTCAACTTCAATTCTGAAAAATGTTTCTTACAGAAATGGACACTCAGGATTTTTCCCCATTGGTTTTTTTTATATTTTTTATGAGAGAACATTAATATGGCTCCAAAAAAATTAGCTCCATTCCAGGCATGCATATTTGGTCATCGAACAAAGTAGGAACAATTTATTTACTACATACATGGGCTGACCTTCATGGTACACAAAGGCCTTTATGGATTTTTCTGGATATTTTACAAAAGATTAAGCAGATTATTTTTTCAGGGGGGGGGGGGGAGTATCGAAAATCAGTGTAACGTAGGAAAAATATCACGCCTGCTCGATTCTATAGGATTGGTCCTAAAATTGGGTCACGCCAAACTGATTCTTGAAAGAAAATTGGGAAAACTGTATTGAGGAGGGGTTGACAAAGTGTATAGGCTTTAAAAGGGTGTGCACGTCATTGGATGTTCTCGGATATTTGCATATATTTTACGTGGTGTAAAGATGGCTGCTGATGAAACTTTTCCTTGAGATTTGTTTTGCGTGAAATGCTATAGTTTTTGAGTTGGCCTAATTAGTGAAACAATACGTTTTTTATCTTGCGTGTCAAAAAAAAACCCGATGTTTGAAAACAGTAAACATTCAGAACAGTTTCATTTATTTCTTGTGACCCAACGATCAATTGAACTTAAACTTTCTCATGTTTGTTATGTCGTGTAATGTACGGCTACAATAGAATCATAGAGTGTGGATACATGTATTTGGCAATTACCAAATATGTACAATTTCCCGTGAGTTTGTGCATGAAAAATGCGACAATATAATACACAGTCACTCATTATGTATACGCTGCAAAAATCTGAGCAATAAAATTAACATCTTGTTGTCACATATAGCCTAGATACCAAACAAAGGAACCAAAACTTAAAAATAACACTAATTTCTGCAAAAACAATTACATTTGTATTATTTTAACACCATAAGATGTTAATTTTGATTCTCTCTTCGGTTTCTGTATAAATTATGTGACAACAGACACGGTGTCAATTTTAACACCCCGTTTTAGCAGTGTACCATTCCCCATGGGATACAAACAAACTTTTTGAAAGTTACAATATTAAAAGTCTGATTGGGTGTTATTATATACATATTATTAATAACGTTATTCAACTTTAATAACAAATAAAAAGAATACAACATTTTATCTTTTAAAATAGTTTATACATAAATTAACTGATTCCAACCGGAATTATATACAACGTCAAAGATGAAGCAGAAGACAAACAGAGCAAATAAATAAATAAATTGTTAAATTCACAAAATCGTCAGCAATTAGAAAAACATCACAACAAGTTCAGCAATCAGGGATTGGTAAAATTCACTGCTTGCAAGTGCCTGTACTTTTTTGGTTAGTCGCGGCCGAGTGTGGGTTCTGTGAGCAAGGCACTTAGCCACAATTGCTTCTCTTCACCCAGGTGTATAAATGGGTACCCGAGGGGGCTGAGACAGTATTGTCTTGAATTAATCCGTTAGCACACATTTTTAAGCAGCTTGGGGGGTTGTAAAGCTCCCCAGGGAGTTGAACAAGCCCGATGAACAGGCCTGGGATAATAATGTTGTAACGCGCCTTTGTCTGGCTACTAGGTTATATGCACTCTATATACAAACCAATTATTATTATTTTAACTTAACCAAATTACACATACACAGCCAAGATTCATCTTGAAATGAGTTTTCAACATCATCACCACAGTGTTTTGTATTGCGGCGCCATGGTTTACCTGCTGAGATTGACTCATTGTGAGTTGAACCATCTTGAGATTAATCTCTCAGCTCTGTGCGAAGTGGGGACCCTGGGATACTGCCATAATTGAAACACACTTTATACAGCAGGTGAATGCAATTCACAAAGTGCATAAAGGCAACCATAGATAAAGGGTCCATTATCCATGAGGCAACCTCGGGGTGGGTTGGATAGATTGAGAGGCTTGCCTTTGAAGATTGGTTTTGTTCATAATATTTTAGAGGAGCTCAAATTGACCTCCTCTAAGTAAAAGTTGTCTATACCAGACCTCATTCATAGGCCCCTATCTATAGAACTCACAAATGGGTTATTATTACAACTATTAAACATCTCTACTCAGCCACCCTAGTACTCAGCAGTACTTCATACTCGACTGAAAAGTTGGTATACACAATTTTTACAATATTCTCTATATAGACCTTATGCATTGACGTCACCAAGCCGCCATCTTAGAGGTAAACTGATGATGAAACAATGGAAACGCGCTGATTTGTACGCGCGGCGCACAAGACTGGCCAATGAGCATCTTCCTTTTGACCTCTAGGTGAGGGCGCCCTACTCAAATGACGTCATATGCATAAGGTCTATTGTCTTTCTTTTTAATTATCATAGCCTATTCTTTCTATTTTATCTTTTTTGCTTTTCGTTAATTTGTAATGTATCAACCCCGGAGCTGTCTTTTATCGAATTTGATTTTCAATCAACCATTTCAAATCAATTCAACTCAAAGTACTTGACTACAACAACACTGTGCATTATCTTTGGCAGCATAATAGTAAACCATGACTTGATGCAGAGAATTTGGTTATCCATGTTGATCCGACGTTGGCAAGAAGTGTTGACATTTGTCCAGATTAGTTCACTTCTATCTTGTGAGGAGCCTTCCAGTGATAAGCAACAAAAGATGAAACAAAACGATATTGAGGTTTTGGAGATAAATTTCAAATCCAATCTTATTCCTGGGTTAGATTTCACTGAGCATTAAGAGTCATCTTGAGACGAGTTGTGAGTGTTAGGGAGCGTCTCAAAAGTCAAAACATTAGAAACTTTCCGATTGGATCAGAGAAGTATTTCAGTGCATGCGCATGCACCATTAATTTGACTTTTTATCCCTTTTTATTTTGTGTTGAGTTATAAGTTGATCATCAGTGTGAAGTTTTCTTACCTGAAGTTTGTCAAAATTTGATCGAAAAAAACATTATTTGCAATACGCGGGAACTACTTTGCTGTGAAGAACTGTTATTTACAATTAACTGATCTATGCATTGTCTTAATTTGCATTTTCTTTGCAACATTTCTTTTTGTGAAAAAATAGAGATGGCTATTACAAAACGATCACCAACCAAAATGGCTCATGATATAAAAAATGTACTATTTGGTAATATCCTCAGAGTCTTCCTCAAAGGCTAAAGACAGTTCTTCATGACAGAGACGTATAAACACTCTCCATTAATAAAATATTTAGATTTCAATCTATTATCCTATTTGTAAGTGAGCATAGTGCTCCCCAGGTTTTTTCTGTTGGGCATTCTGGACCAAATTTGTGGATGTTTGGCCTGAAGCATGCTGAATTGAAATAAGGTCTTCGGAATGTTTTCCACTTGGTGTTTCTCTTGGTTTAAAAAGCCCTACTGTGCAATCTGGAGCATTCTATATGATTTTCTCCTGATGTTTTTTTGTGTGTGAATTCATAAAATTACAAAAATTATATATATTTGTTTCGAGTATTAGCAAGTTGAGTATTGGCACACATTTCGTGTGTATCGGCCCGATACGCTAGGTTGTGCATTGGGGGAACCCTGGTGCGATGACATAATTTCTACTAAAAGCCACGCCTATACTTCACACAAACTGGCTCCAATGATCATCAGAAGCCCACAGGAGTTGCATTGAGCTAGTTTTTCTTAAAAGATTTATTTAAAAAAGGGTTAGACAATTGAACTTGGCATTTATATACATTCTTCAAAGACCCGAGGTCTTCTCAGAATGATAAGATTCTGTCAGAAGAAATGCTTTTGGGTAAAACTACACTTAAACGCATGCTAGCTGAGCTTGAAGTAGTGAACACTTTGGGCGTGAAGCAGATACGGGAGTGTCTGACGCAACGAATTACCAACAAGACAAAATGTCACCTTTTTCATGCCTGTGCACAAATTAACATCACCAATGATAACTAGTTCATAAAGATCTCACCTATACTGTATGAATATACACTGACCCACATATATGTGCAAGTTAAAATACAGAGGGAGATCCCCAAATATCATCATATACATAACATTGCACAGCAAACAATAATTGTTCATCAAAAACGCTCACCTGAAATATGATGGGGCCAAATTTCATAGAGCTGCTTAAGCACTTTTGCTTGATGGAACAAGCTTACCAGCCAAATTACCATTCCATGTGTACCATCTGTAACTGGTTTCCTGCAACTATTTGCCTTGCAGAAAATGTTTAAGCACATTTTTCTGCTTATACAGCTCTACAAAATAGGGCAAAGGTGTCCGATAAGTGCGAGTGAAATAAAAGGGGCAGCTGGCAGCTATTCCGTGCAGGTCAGCTAGTCCCCGCCCTCCCCTTTAGTAAGTTCATGCCCTTTAGTATCACCTCATCCCTCTGACCCTGGTGCAACATGGGCCCAATTTCATAGAGCTGCTAAAGCAGAACAAAAATGCTTAACGATTTTCTACTTAGCAGAAATGAGCAGGATACCAGTCAAAAATTGTACTTTCACATGGTAGCTTGGCTGGTAACCTCATTCTGGCAAGTATAATTTTGTTGTGCTTAGCTACTTTTTGTGCTTATGCAGCTCTATGAAATTGGGCCCAGGTCTTAGGTGGAATACCGTCCATAGTTATGTGAAACAGCATGACAACTCCACTGGTACAGAGTGTTTGGAATAGCGCCCTCTTGTGTCTGATCACAATAGTTCACTTCAGTGATAACACACATGGGCACCTTTGGCAACCACAGTTTGAGCTAAGCTTTCGCCTGAGCTCTGTCAGTCAATTAAAAAAATGCACCAGTACATATTGGGTACATATTCGATACAGGACTTTATTACAGAACCGAAACCTAGGGTATGGTTTAAAAAAGTGTTCAGTTATGATAAAACACCCCTATGTTCCGACACCCAAATGTATTTTCCCATCCTACCCCTAATGTGTAAATCATGAGGGATTATTTAAACATAGGGGTGTCGGAACATAGACCAGTCACCGTTTGTGGCATCCACTTTTCTGTCAAAATACTGGCCTTCCTTTCTAAAAAAGAATGCCAGAATTTTCACAGAAAAAAAGCGGAATTGAATGACAAGTAACAACTTACCGCGTATTTTCCCTGATTTCATTGCTTTAATGTGGATAGAGAAAAGTAACTTGTCAGATTTAATTCATGGTAAAAAAATGAAGTTTTTTTTACAACAGTTAAATGTGCCACCGTTTTTTTTCACCAGTGCAAATCTGTGTGTGCAGTGCATGACAGTATACGCTGTAGTTTATTGTATCAAATAGAGATTTTACACAGAAAAATAGCATCTAAGAACTATGAAGTGATCCTTTGTTTCTGCAAGGTTTTATCTGAAAAAGTAGAATTGCTTTGTATTATGTTATAATACATGAAAATATAATGTTTCTGCCATATTTTTTTTAGCACACCTCGTGAAGTTATTGTACAATATTTTGCATAGTGCATTGTGACCACTATTAATAAAGCGAAGACTTTTATACAATGGTCCAAAATGGAGGTTTTTGGTTCAGTATGGACAACAGACACTATGCACATTTTTGTCAACATCGACAGACGTTCTAAGAAGTGGACGTATGAACGAACGGTTCAGAAAACACAAAACAAACAGCGAGTATTTACAGTGTTCTCCCTTAACAATGGTCCGCCGGCCAAACTTTAAACACCTAAGGACCAGTCAAAATTCACTCAAAGTGGTCTGGCTGGCTAGTTCAGTTTTGAAAAGCATCCCTATTTAATATGACCAGTGAAAAAGCTGACGGACTAATGAAATGACAACCTCACTGGTCCACTTGGCCAGTCACTAGCAAGTTGAGGGCAGACCCTGATTTACAGGCAACTTGGAGGCAGGTAACAGCACTGCATTGAAATAGTAATGCTTCAGGAACACAAGGTACATTTTTTTAAGGGGTCTTACTACCCCGTGGAAAAAGTAACAATTCAAAAGGGAATGTTTTTGTACTTCTTGGAGGCTGCCTGAAGCTGGCTGCCCGTAAATTTGCCCCATATGACACGATCCTTTCAAAACTGAACCACCTAGTCGTAAAATTCACAAATAACAGACAAGTGATTCACTCAATACATTTGCCAATTCAACACATTTCTTGTGGCATTTTGGGGCCGTCAGACCTTTACACAAAATAATCCCCCCAAAATCCACCCCCCTCTCCAAAAAAACCCAAGAGGGTGCTTTGAACATAATACTGTTCTCGCTTAACAAAATGACACCTCCACTCTTTCAAAAGTCAATTAAGTTTCTGGAAAAAAACAATTAATAATAGGTTGAACATTGACTAGAGCGGGATTTGAACCTGTGACCTCTGCATTAATATGCCATAGAAGTGATCACTATGCTGCCGCTTCCTAGGTCGTATCATAAACTTGGTTGTGATCCCTGGCTACTTGGCAGTTAACGGTTAAATGGTGGTTTATTATTGATATGAAAAAGAAAAAAAACCACCAGATTGACAGTGGCAAATGAAATGGCGAGTGATCCAAAAATTACTATATTTCCCTTCCACTTAAAAGGGACAAAGCAGAAATTTACGTGCCCCCCCCCCCCCCTATTTACAAAATAAATATGTCTGCTAACAATATTAATTACACCTGTATATATTTTTAAAATGGGTACAAACATGTGACATTGGCTGCTCCACAATTCAGCTGAAATAGTTATCAAAATTGCACACACAAAAAAAGGGGACAAAAAGAGGTATTGTCCACACTCCAGCCATTAGCCCACCTTGTTGGGCTGTAGTAATGGCTCTCTTCTAACATCGGTGTCATAACAGTGAGTGTTATGAGACCGATGTTAAAAGAGAGCCATTTCAGCCTAACAAGGTGGGCTATCCAGCCATGAGCTGGGCCCAATTTCATGGCCTTACCGCAGAGCTCTGCACTTACAACCCATAAAACTATGAACTTTACAGAGCTCAGTAAGTGCAGAATTCCGCAGTAAGTAGAGCCATGAAATTAGACCCCGATAGCATCACAACTGTCCCAAAGCACCAAATATATCTTACTTTCATTCATCAAAGAAGTTAATAAATTGTTGTTTGATTGATGATGATGATGATGACCTTAATGATAAATCACCGAATGCTACCTTCGTAGCCCCCAAGACATCAGTGATCGATAGTGGCTTGTGCATTTGTTAAGAGACCCAGGGATGACCCCGGGTCACATTATAATTTATGTGAACTTATTTCTGCCAATCTCTGCTGATTGGCTCCCTGAAAGGAAAGGCTGGGGAGTAAACAAAGAAAGAGTAATGACCCAATGCTGCAAGATGTTAGTGAGAGCTGGGGCATTTCTCAAACCTCGGCTTAGGCTCCGTCTCCGGCTTGGGCTCCGTTATAAATTTGTGGCGCAGCGTGTATTTGCACGCGGTGGTTCGAACATAGACGGAGCCTGGAGCCGGAGCCGGAGCCCAAGCCGAGGTTTGAGAAAGGCCCCTAGTCAAGTTGTTAAATCATGCTGTTAGAGGGCGCACTGTAACTACAATACAAAATCCACTATCGATCACTGACGTCTTGAGCCAAGACTACCATCTTAGTAGTACCTTCAACCAGGCATGATATTTGGTCCTTGGAAAAAAGTAGGAACATTCCATCGAGTACAATAGGGATGAGCTACATGTACACATGGTGAAGGCCGACATGTACATGAAATAGACCTTTCAGACTTAATTTATAACAACTTTTCTGATTTTTACAAAGGCCAAACAAAGTCGGAAAACAGACTAAAGTAGGACAAATATCATGCCTGTTCAACATGGCTGACTGTGCAAAGGGCGAATACCATAGAAATAGAACCCGGAGAACGCTGAGCTGGACCGCCCTGTGTCGTCTGTGGACGCGGCGTATCGATACCACGCGACACGCGTGTATGGCAAAATGATCATCACGTGACACGCGTGTATGGCAAAATGGCAACGCACAGAGACCGTTTCTACGTGTTTTCATTGGTCAATGTTCATGACGTCTACTGTATGGCAAAATATTATCACTGGCTTAATGCTAATTTTGCCATACACGCGTAAAAAAAATGGAGTACGTGCGTCCATAAAAATGGTCTCACAACGAAATCGCACGCACAATGACGCACTCAGCGTTCTCCGGGTTCTATTTCTATGGCGAATACTAAGTGCTTTCTAACTCCTGCGGAAACAGTTCCATGGACAAACTCAGGTACCAGAACATCAACCTTCTTTTAAATGAAAGCTAGGAACACTGATGCTTTGAAAGATGAATGGAGATTGGATAAAATCCCCTTTGATATTAAAACTCTTAACCACTTGACGCCGAATAACGTCTTCATTAGTTTTTTAGAGCTGAGATTCGTTGGACGTCTATATATACATTGCGGAACAATTTTGGGTTTGTCTTTACTTGACAAGTAATTACGCCCGACAAAACAGAAATGCACTCACTGTGCTATGCTTTGTTTCATCCGTACAAAGATGGACAAAGGGTAATGGAATTCATGTTGGAAATCTCTCTTTTTTTGTCAGGGGTTATTGGGTAATCCTCGATTCCAGTCCTTCATCCTTTTGTGGTACAAACAAGGATTACCCAAGATACGACCATACCATATCGGACCATATCAGCCAAGGCTTATGACCAAGGTTTGGCCAATTCATTGTGAAGACATTCCATATTCTCTCGGAACAGAAGAACAAATCCCGGTGTATTTTTCAGTCAGGCTTTCATTGTCTCAACGATATTCTCATCAACAAATTTCTCTTGAAGTTCCGAAAAATTCAGAAAAAATCATCAATACTGCGCAGCAGCACGATTAAACAAATAATGTTGTTGTGAAGTGGTTAATCCCTCTTCATTAACATTCCAGCCACCAACCCGGACTTACACCGCTTCATCATTAACAGCCTCTTCGTCTGGGGTTGACCCTGTCACAGCAGCGGGGGTGTCGCTGCCCTCTTGTGGCGGCGGTTTGTACGTCAGGAGGGCCCCGAGGAAGAACAAGATGGAGCCCACCTTCATGCAACCTGAGAGGATGAGGATGGAACGACTGAAGTCAAAGTTGTTGTACAGCCAACAGGAGCCAGACCCGCCACAGCTGTACTCCCATAGAAGGCATGTCTGATCAATGATCACACCGAAGATGACAGGACCAGGTACAGTTCCTGAGGAAATAACAGAACAACAAAATCACAAATATAATAATAATAGATAGGTTGCAGTATGACGTAAGTCGGCCATCTTTATGGGCAATTTGGAACACACAGTCATGCGTTACGCGTGAGAACGGTGTGCAGCACGCGCACATTTCACCAAACTCATTGCATGATTGGTTAGTGAATGACGCGGCTGCGTTAATAATTTGAGCGCTTGACGCGCCTGCAAGCCAAAATGCGATTTGCCCGTAAAGATGGCGTCTACTGGGAACTATCCATAATACGAGATATTTATCTAGCGCATAATGCAGGAGCCTCTATGCGCAACACAAAACATAAAACTATGAAATGAATATAAAAGCAAGTTACACAAATAAAGATTCAAACAAATGAGTTTTTAAAAGTCCCTTGAAAATCTGAAGAGAGCCAGCTTGGCGAATATGAAGTGGTCATTCCATAACGAAGGTGCAATGAAGTTGAAGGCTCTTTGACCATAGAATTTAGTGGAAAAAGTAGTTTGCGTCAGTAGGGATTGGCCAGCAGATCGAAGAGGACGAACAGGAATATATTTACTGAGAAGATCAGATATAGATTTTTTTATTGGAGCGTAGACAAGTTGTCAGAATCGGTTCAAGATTCTCTAAACCAATTTTTGTAAGTACCGGGACACCACAGGGCTGTGGCCTATCTCCTTTACTGTACAGTTTATTCACACACGATTGTAAAGTGGAGGATTCATCTAATGTTATCGTAAAATTTGCCGATGATACCACCATATGTGGTTTAATTTGTAATGGCGATGAATCTAGTTATCGACGTCAAGTATGTTCCCTTGAAGAATGGTGTGATTCGAACAACCTCATTTTGAATGTTGACAAAACTAAAGAAATGATCATTGACTTCCGTAGAAATAAGGGTGAGGTCGAACCAATTATCATTAATGGAAGAAATGTTGAAATTGTTGATTGTTTTAAATTTCTTGGTACATTCATAATGAACACTCTTTCTTGGTCAAATCAAGTATCTGATAATTTGAAGAAGGCCCAACAACGTTTGTACTTTTTACGCAGATTAAAATCCTTCGGTGTGAGCAGACACATTTTGATTAATTTTTATACATGTGTAATTGAATCTTGCCTGACCAGTTCTATCATTGTCTGGTTTAATGCCACTCCTAAATGCGAAATTTATAAACTGAATCGGGTGGTAAAAAATGCTTCATACATAATTGGGGTTAAGTTGGATGACATGAAAACAATATATGAAAAGAGAATGAAGAAACGTGTAGATAACATAGTCCAGGATGTTTATCACCCAACGAATGAGTTCCTCCAGCTGATGCCTTCGGGAAGAAGGATGAGATCAATTGGTGCAAAAACTGACCGTTTTAGGAATAGTTTTATACCATCGGCCGTGCGAGTTTTTAATGGGAATTTTTAATAGGAATTTTCCATGTTATAGTAAAGTAGTTTCAGGTATTTTTATATATTATATTTCTGTATTGATGTATTGATGTATTGATTGTTTATAATAGGCCTAGTCTGTTTTATCGTATTGAATGTTAAGTACTGAAGTTTTTAATGATGGTGCGAGACCAATATTCCAAATTCCTGTGATTGTTTTTAATCAATGGCTGAATAAACAATTCTATTCTATTCTATATAGTCAGGAGATAGGCCATGAAGAGCTTTGTAAGTGAGAAGTTTTATACGTTATATTGAAGAAAATTTTAAAGAATATTATTTGGTTTTACTCATACACAGATGTGTGTTAAGCATAGTATTCTCAAGACTTTCCAGAGTCCTGTGAAAAAAAGGCACAGGCATATTACTCGGATGGGGTTCGAACCAATGACCTGTAATATGCCAGTGGCTATTTTTTACGGGACTCAGGAAAGTACTGAGTATATACAGTGCTTTACACACATCGATGTTTGGTGAAAACCTGACACAGTTTTAGAAATTGCAGCAAAATCCTCTGCTACATTTAATTCAAGGACTCAAAATTACCTCTTGACACCGAGCACACTAGGTTAACTAGCAGCAACACAACTGCTCTAAATAATGGCGGAGAGACAGGGGTTCGAATTTGACCTGAGCATCTATCAAAAATAATTGACTAGATAGACCTCAAATGGTCAAAAGTACTGCAAATTGCCATTAAGTATTCAAACAAGAATAACATTTTCATCTACTGCAGTTGACCAAAACAGGGATCCAGAGATCTGACATATTACAAATTCCTGATAAATGGCTTCCTGGCATGGGTTCCACCTTCTTCTAGACCCAGAACCTCCCAGATGTTTACAAGGAGGTTTACAGACTCTGTGCATCACCAAAAATACAAAACTACAAGTTCGGACACAATTATAGGGACTTCTTTTTCTCCCTACAGTGACTGCTTTACTTTTTCAGGAAAGTTAAAAAAGGTTCAAGGAGATAAAGAAAATCTTGAAATCAGGAAAAATGCTAACAAATCACATACCTGCACAAGTACAAGTATTG
Source organism: Leptasterias polaris (assembly GCA_037783415.1). NCBI lineage: Eukaryota > Metazoa > Echinodermata > Asteroidea > Forcipulatida > Asteriidae > Leptasterias > Leptasterias polaris. The sequence continues at coordinate 10,125,618 of JAZGTN010000070.1, forward strand.
GTAGTACAATATATACAGTAGCAGATATCAAATCCAAATAATAAACTGAAATAATTCTGAAATTAACTTACCTAGAGTTCGATAGAACAGAGACTGCAGCCCAAGAGCAAACGATCGCTGGGTATGGGGGACACATCTAAAGGAAAATGTAAAACAACAAAATTGGGAAAGGAATGTTTATCCGTGTTTCTGTATGTTAGCATACTTTATTTTGCCTTGTATATTGTTGCCCTAAAATTTAATATATTTGTGAACATAGGACACTTCATAGTTAACCTTTACATGTGCTAATATATTTTACATTGAGCAGTGTTGTATGACTCGAGTCCAGGACTCGGACTCGAGTCCGTCTCGAGTCACAATTTCGGTGACTCGGACTTGACTCGAGTCACGTCTGCAAAAGACTCGGACTCGGACTCGACTATCATGACTCGGACTTGTCCACGAGGACTCGTGACTCGAGTCACGTATTTTTCACAAACAAAACCTTTTTTAAATAATAAAAACAATTCCGATGATCCGATCGTCATTCCCGGAGTGCACATGGAGTTAACGTCTAGCACAATAAATAAGTACACTGTCGTATGGTGTTGCAAGTAATAGTGTTCGTGATTATTGTGTAGATGGCTATCTACGTACAGCGCGTGTATGTTCGATTCGTATGTTCAATACGCATAATAACACTGGGATGCACGACACCAGTATTATGCTGGTATTCTGTCAACGTTAACACCATAGCCACTGTTTGTGCTTGATGCATATTACCAGGGAAATGGCATGTCTGGTACCTGTAAAACACAGCCTGCATATTGCACTGTGATGGCTGTGTGTTGTTTGCACCAGTTTCTACACATGGTCGACACACACACACGACGTCAAGTTTGGTCACGTCACAAGTAAAAAGTAGTACAACATTTTTTCAGTCATGGCATATCTGCCGTTCGCCCCGTATTGTTTCTTTTGGTTATACCAACTTTAACAAAAACTTTAACAGAACTTTGTTTAAAATAAATGTGTTTTATTTTGTCATTTCCAATTCTTATTTTACGACATTTGGTTTGCAATCAATATTTAAACAAGTGACTCGTGACTCGGACTCGGACTCGGACCAAGTGACTCGTGACTCGGACTCGGACTCGACCCAAGTGACTTGAGACTCGGACTCGGACTCGACACAGGTGACTCGACTACAACACTGACATTGAGTACCATAAGGATTGATTGCGTTGCGCCTTATTATAATGCGCGTAAGCTTGCGCACCAACAGGCGTTAGGATATGTACATCGAACACGCTTTAGCTAACCGGTCTTAAACAGCTCCAGCTATGCTTTAATCTGCCATTTAATACCTCATTGTTGAAATAAAAGTTTGAAACTTAGGGCTATTTATTATTTAAATCAATGATGAATTATATATCAAATGACAAGGATCTATAGTGTGAGATATATAAAACAAATATAGGAACAGGATGCATGTCAATCATACAATATAACAGAATATAATCACTTGTTGAAATCTAAACTGTTCCATTTCACTCGGCTTAGCCTCATGAAATGGAACAGTGTATTGCACTGTATTGCACTAACATCTGCATCTAATACTTGTACAATATCCGGCTCCCCCTCTCACCTAAGCGTGGCGGTAGTTGCCGGGACGACAGCTAGTATTGTGAAGAACTCCAACAGAAACAGAAGGGCCAGGAATAGCGGCTGCCATGTGCATTTGCTGGTACACTTTCCGGAGATTGCGATTGGATCGTTGAGGCCGACACTGTCTGGGATCTCCACACAGCTACAGTTGTAGTAAGACTGCAGGATAAGAGAAGAATATTGTCAATGGAAATGGGCACTAATTGAAACAGCCACAATGAATTATCTTTCAAAGGGTCTGTATACGTTTGGCAATAAATTTTGCTAAGCATAAATGAGCAGGACATGTGTGGAATGCTGTTTTGTTTGGTAACCTTATTCTGGTAAGCATAATTTTCATGTGCTTAGCTACTTTTTTGTGCTTAAGCAGCTCTTTGAAAATGAGGCCAGTACTGTTACGGGCAATCAAAAAAGGCACTTTTTATTTCGGAAAACACATTTCCGGATTAAGCCCTTGGCCCCTACCCCCAACCACCCTGAAAACTCATTGACACTTTCAGTCATATGTAAGAAATTTGGTCACAGTGCAAGGAGAAGTTACAAGTGCAAAGTAGGTCACATTGAAGACTTCTAAAGTGCTCGACTCCTCAAAGTTGATGAGTGTCAAAGCAGGTTGATCACATTGTCAGACCTTGAACTGCACTTTTTCGAAAATGGCACAGAAATTTGTTTGTGATAAATGGCACTTTTGGAAGTGAGAAAAAAACTTTATAAAAGGAAAAGTTGCCCAGAAAAGATTTTAAAAGCCACCCATGGTAGTTAAACCAATGTTTATGGGGGAGAAAATACCCAGCAGTCTCTTCCTCATAGTCTGTCATGTCATTTTATGCCTGTGCTATTTATTGGTATTGGTCAACCTTGTTTCGATAGCCTCCTGGGAAATGGCAAACAGTTTCTCAGCTACAATGTTGCATGCTGGTACTTGTGCCAATCTTCCTTAAAACCATGTTCTACATGAACTTAAAACCAAGATCTACAAGACTGCAGTAAACAAACGGTGTTCGTTCATTTTTTCGCAAAACCCAGGTCAACCCCTTAGGTTTCATCCCCAGACAGACTCAATTGACATTGTCTATTACCCCTTCAGCTACATAGACCAGATAGACCCAACTGGTCCATTCAGAAAATAACAAGTCCAGAGGCTGTGTGCTAAAATCTTGCTCTATTGCTTTTGTACACAAGGCGTGTTACACTTGACAGTCAAATACCACAAGTTTATTTAAAAATCTTGTTTCCTTTGATGCATTCTTCAGGTGCGAACACACTGTGTGCACCATTTGTTTATCTTCAATGAAGCCGAAGAAAAACTTTGTCTGTTTGTCTGTCTTACAAGTAATTGTTTAAAGCAGACTTTGCAAAGATGTTATTCATGTTTTTCAATTTGTCTTGGTTCTAACACAGTACTTTTATTTCCCCCTCAACCTACCCCCCTCAAAGACAAGATAAATAGCTTGGCTAAATGAGGTAAAAAACTAGTGACAAAGGGGAAGTTTGTGCCTAGCGATTGGTTTCAACTTCCACACATTTTCTTCATTCCCCTACAAAAGACAATATAAATAAACCTTGCAAAACTGAGGTGAAAACCATTTTAAAAAAAAAATAATTAATTTGTGCCACACATTTTCTCCTCAAACAAGATAAATGACCTAGCAAATCTGTGGTATAACATCATTCACAAAAATGTTATTTGTGCCACATGTTTTCTTTCTCTTCATTCCCACACATTTTATTCAACTTTCCAAGAAGTACAAAATAAAAAACCTTGCACACTGGAGGCGAGTAATGACACCAACATTCTGTGAAGCAGCAATTTATTGACCATGTACCAGAATGTGTATGTAGCACATTGATTTCTTTCTTGTTGAACACTGTTTGTTAACAATGCATAAGATCAATACTAGGATTGGTGTATTGAAAATGCCAAATGTGGACTGCAAGGAGTTCCTGGAATGATGCTCCTTACAAAAGAAACTTTTACTGTTATCTCCACAGCTAGTCAATTTGGGCCAAGTTCGCACAAGGACCATTTGTCGACTAGCAGTCGATATTACAGTGTTCTCTCTTAATAGTGGTCCCCTGGCCAAATGCTATCTACATTGTAGAACATCTGAGGACCAATCAAAGTTTACTCCAAGTGGTCAGGCTGGCTAGTCCAGTTTTGAAAAGCATCCCTATTTAATACAAATTATGGACAAGTGCAAAAGCTGTCCGACCAGTAAAATGAAAAGCTTACTGGACCTGTTGGCTAGTCACTAGTAATTTTTTTTGGATATTGACTGCTATGTGGCGTGTCGTGGCCGAGCGGTCTAGGTCACCGGACCTAAGCTCTGGTGTTTTCAGCAGCAGAGTGTGGGTTCGATACCCGGTCATGACACTTGTGCCCTTGAGCAAGGCACTTAACCATAATTGCTTCAAAAAAGTTGGGAAGGTAGTGCATTCTGCTCTACCAGACAGGCTCCTAGTGGATGATACCCATGCCTACATCCTTAAGGACTGTGAAGGGGGCTAATCCTGTTTCAGCCCCAGGAGTAGGAGGCAACGTGCCCCTGGTGTCAATTGATTTGGGTCGATAGCCCAAATCAGTTATGTGTAGCCCTCACCTTGAGTGGCCGTCCGTTGCCTTGTGAGTTAGGCGATATCTCATAAAAAATATAAAAAATAAAAATAAAACCACATTTTTTTGAGCATGAGTAGCAGCTAATAACAGCTGCCAGTCAACAAATGACAATTATTCAGTATTTGATTCATCTTCTGTAAAAAGACAACCAATTTGTTTGTGAACGTAAACGAATTCTAGCCATTTTTAAACCAATGAACTATCCTTGAAAGAAACACAAGCCTGAGATTGGCTTCGGGTTTCTTCCCTGCCTTTCTCCTCTATTGGCCTGGGTTCGAATCCCGCTCAGAGGGGAGCAAGGCTTTGGATGCATTCATCCCAATCCTGCTTGTGGTTTTTTCATCCAACAAAAACAAACCCCCCTCCCCAAAAATAGGTGAAAAATTACCTAAAATGGAAATGTCCATCAGGTTGTAACACCTACCTTAATTCCGGACGCATCATCATGTGTGACCTCACATCCCGCATGACATGGGGAGTAATACATGACGTTATCCACTCCACACACTGGCTCAAAGGTGTTGGCGCAATGACAACCCGAGTTACAAACAGACGACAGGTTGGTTTGTTGATCGGCAGTGTATAAACTGAAACGAACAAAACATCACAATGATGTGACTGAAACGAACAAAACATCACAATGATGTAGGATTTGACGCTTTGCAAAAAAACAAAACAATCTAGAACCCAAGTCTTAAAGTAATTTTTTTAAATTTATATATTGGGCATAACTCTCCATAAACTTAGACTGGTCCCCCTGTTTATATGCGCAAGGATAAAGACAGGCACTGGTTACATACGCAATGGCTTTATTGGATAAGGATAGAAATGCAACTTACGCGCACGGCCGGAATGTGTCTATCATGCGTTGTGCGCAATTAGTGGTAATGAAAGTACACACTATTTGGTTATCCATTGTATGCACTGCTTGGCGTGTATTTTCATAGGACTGCGCACACCGCATAAACTAGACTAGTAGTTAAAAACACACACACCATAAGTAATGAAAGTACTAGGTGCGCGAAGTCAAAGATACATCTTGCAGGATCCTGCCAGGCCCTTGGCTTCACAACCAGACTGAATAGATAAATAAAATAAACTTAAAACACACTGACAACTTTGTCTTTCTCCTCTACAGTCAATTCGTAACCAGGGTGAAAACATCTCCGATGTCCTCAACAAAGTCTTCGAACTCATCCCGGATAAGCAACCGCTCAACCACAGACACAATGAGTGTTGCATCCGATGTGCAGTCGTTGGTAACTCGGGCAACTTAAGAAACTCAAAGTATGGAAAACTTATCGATTCTCACCATCGGGTTTTAAGGTGAGTATTCAGGAAAAATTTTAAGGGGGAAGGAAGTTGACAATTACCTCAACTCTTGGTTTTTAAATTGTTCCGAGACCAAAATTGACCACTTTTTTAGAAAGTATTGATTGATGGTCATACGGATAAGAGCACCGGATTCAAGCTCTGGTGTTTCTGTTCAGCAGAGTGTGGGTTCGAGTCCCGGTCGTGACACTTGTGTCCTTATTAAGCAAGACACTTAACCATTATTGCTTCGTCCTTCGGATGGGACGTAAAGCCGTTGGTCCCGTGTGTTGTGTAATGCACGTAAAGAACCCAGTGCACTTATCGAAAAGAGAAGGGGTTTGCCCCGGTGTTCCTGGTTTGATCGGCTGCATATTGCGCCACAGCACCTTGTAAACCATTACATGGTGCTATGTAAAGAAATAGGCCTCAAAATTCAAAAGGTAGCTCCACATATATACCTTGCAGGAAAATATTGACTGTTGAAGCGCCTTGAGCGTCACTGAGTGACGGATATGAGCGCTATATAAGAAGCCATTATTATTATTATTATTAATGCTTCGTCCTCCATGGACATAAAGCCGTAGGTCTCGTGCGTTGAGTAATGCATGTAAAGAACCCAGTTCCACTAAATCGCTAAGACTAAGAGAAGGGGTTTGCTCCGGTGGACCCAATAGATAGTTCCCAGTAGACGCCATCTTTACAGGCAAATCGCATTTTGGCATGCAGGCGCGTCAAGCGCTCTAATTATTAACGCAGCCGTGTCGTTCACTAACCAATCATGCAATGGGTTTTGTGAAATGTGCGCGTGTTGCACGCCGTTCTCACGCGAAACGCATGACTGTGTGTTCCAAACTGCTCGTAAAGATGGCCGATTTACGTCATACTACAACCTATCTATCGTTTCTGGCATTGGGTGCTGAATGCATTGTACCATGGAAACCCTTATACATAATACATTCATTAGTCTCATATTTCAAAAATTTCAAAAACCTTTTTTAAAAATGTTTCTGTTTGTTCAAACGCCATGAGTACCGTATTGGTAGATATTTACATGTAAGATCAAATATTAATTAATTAGTGAACTTAAATAACTTGACTCACTTCTTGTCGTAGTCCACGGTGACTCCCGCAAAATTTGGGTTGGGGCAACTGATGAGGAAACTGCAAATCATGAACAAGGAGACGACTAAGGATGCCAGACAGAACCTGATCATCCCACGGAAACGCAGGTTGTAATGCTTTACCACCCAGCCCCCTATCACTGAACCGAAGACCGCAGCCGGGATGACTGTCAAACCTAAGAGAGAGATTGGGTTTAAAGAAGTGGCAGGTTTTATGAACGATTCAAATTCATTTTAAGACTCAAAATATTTATTGACATGATAAAAAGCATAAATTTGTCTTCTCTTTGCTAGCGTGTCGTGGTCGAGCCGATAAGAGCACCGGATCCAAGCTCGGGTGTTTCTGATCAGCAGAGTGTGGGTTCGAGTCCTGGTCGTGACACTTGTGTCCTTGAGCAAGACACTTAACTATAATTGCTTCTCATCACCCAGGGGTAAATGGGTACCTGTGAGGGCAGAGATGGTTCTTGTGATTGATTTAGCTTGATGCGCTACATATTTGGCAGCACACAAGGGAGCTGAGATGGTTTAAGGAATTAAATTAAATGGTCACTGAGTGACGGACCTGAGCGCTATATAAGAAGCCACTATTATTATTATTATTATTATTATGATTATAAGGAGAATAAATACTTGAGTAAAGTCATTAACAAACAAAAGACAACAAAAATCAAAAAATACAAAATTACAGTAATATAAAAGGGACCGTATTGTCGATTGTGTACAATAGCCAAATCAGAAAACGACCAATGTCATCTGGTAGGCCAATCAACTGGTACACTGCATTTCAGAGTAGAAAGTAAAGTTCCTACTGTAGGTAGTATACCATGTATACACAGGAAGAATATAAATTAATCAATAGTGCAAAGGATAAATAAGAAATACATGAAATACATGAAATACAAGAAATGTATGAACTCAGTTAGCTTGTCATGTCACAAGTTCCCTACAGTTTTTGCACTAGTCCCCATTTCATAGAGATGCTTTCCAACATTTTGTCCAACAGCCAGCCGGACTACTTGGAGAGGGTTTTGACTGGTCCTTAGGTGTTTCAACTAGCATTTGGCCAGCGGACCACTGAAAGGGAGAACTCTGGTTAGGACAGATTCCTTCGGTTTTTTTCTAACGTCAGGCCACTAACTAATTTTTGCATTTTTACCACAGGTCCTTTTGGTTGGTAAGCAGTTTGCAACAGCTAATTATATTCTCTCTTTTTTTTTTTAAAACTCAGTGGCAAAAACTCTGGGCATATTTTTTTCCCGGTTTTGATGTTTAGCGTCGGAAATATTTTAGCACTGTAAGTTCAAGGCGAAAAAGGAAAGAAGACAAAGGCCAAGAGAAGTGCAAAGAAATGCACAAGTCCAGAGATGAGCAGATCACACACTCTACCTTACCCACAACAATAGATGCCCATGATGAGGACAAGTTGAACTGTGACTCCAGGAACTTGGGAGCGAAGACGGCAAAGCCCGACAGGATGAACCACTCCGTACAGGCAGAGGCCGAGATGAAGACGAAGGGAAAGTTCTTGAGAAGAACCAAGACGGCTTTCGGGAAATCCTTCAGGCTGTTCCCGAATCCCGTCCGTGCCGCAAATTCTTGACCGCCGTGGCATTCGGAGATGCGGAGCTTGGCGAGCTTCTTCTGACCTGTTGTTGAGAGAGAATTTGAAAAACCTTTAAAGAATATGTACAACATTGGTAATTGTCAAAGACCAGTATCCACACTTGATGTGACCCACAATATATACATGTACATGAAATAACAAACCTGTGAAAGTTTAAAGCTAAATCAGTCTTCGGAGTCATGAGAAAACAGTGAAAACCCCATTTTATATTTTCACTGTTTTCAAACATCTGATTTTATCATGCATGATGAAGACTAATTATTGTTTTACCCAATTCCTAAAAATTACAGCATTTCAAGCAAAACTATTTCAAGGGAAGTTTTCTACAATGACCATCTTTATACCATGTAAGTTATGTGCAAATCTATGAACAATTGAATTCTCAATCCTTACTAGTGTTGTACAAACCCTAATAAAATACTGAAGGCACATTATGTACAATGTTGTTTTGCAATGTTGTTATTGTACCGCGCCATGAGCGTCAATTCTTGACGTATACTGGTGCATTATGTGCTCTTATTATTGTTATTATCAACCCCTTAAAGACATAGTTGCCGCAAGCAGCTTGTACCGAAATGCCCATAACGGCTGCAAGGCTTGACCTACTTCCACTCGAACAAGAGGATCGAAGAAAAGTTATTGGACCAAATTGACAATTTCCAATGATTCCCATTGTGAACATAGAATCTACAATTCTAAAACAAAACAATGCATTTATGTTTCTTGATGATATTCCTGAAATATAATCTGAAATTGACATAAATCTTCTGTTAAAGCTTGTTTAAACTGCTTGTAAGGGCATTTATAAGTCGTTTTAAGGGTATATTCAATAGACCATGTTACATTTGTTTACAGAGTGGTGACCTTGTACATTCTAAAAAATTTCCTGCTGGGCAAGATACTACACAGGCTATATGGGAAAATTTACTTGTACATTCTAATGCATAGATACTACACAGGCCATATGGGAAAATTTAAATTTTGTGTCATAATTTTCACTTAAATTCAAGAGTTGCAAAAGCAACAGCTGTACAGCTTTTGAGATGTCCCCCCTTTCTTTATATCAAAAGTTGAGAAAAAACAGACAGTGCAATCTCCATAAAACATAAGATTTGTTGTTTTCTTCCATTGATCTGTGTACAAATGTGCCTGCAGGAAGTCCAGGCTCTGTGGCTCTTTTGTAAACATGTGATGTCACAGGTCACATCGTCTATAGACCTTATGCATTGACGTCACCAAGCCGCCATCTTAGAGGTAAACTGATGATGAAACAATGGAAACGCGCTGATTTGTACGCGCGGCGCACAAGACTGGCCAATGAGCATCTTCCGTTTGACCTCTAGGTGAGGGCGCCCTACTCAAATGACGTCATATGCATAAGGTCTATTATAGAAAACAGCTGTAGCATATATATTTAAACATGGCCGCGTGATCTCTTCTCAACCAATCAGAATAGATAAAGCGTCCCAGGTATTTATGAATGTGTAACAATAACAACAAAGGCAACAACCTCAACAACAAACCCCCTAAAACAACAACACTTAATTGACAATTGCATTGCTCAAAATATCCGTGACTGGGCACAACAAGTAATCAAGGCACGGACTGCATCAACAACAACTCCAGGGGGGTGTTTCATAAAGAACATGAAACAATTAATCTTATATTTTAGTCTTAAGTCTGAATCAAACTTAGTCTACAATTAATTGTAAAAATCTGTTTCATAAAATCAATCTTAGCGTAAGATCAATCAAGCGTGAGAAAAGATTAATATCAATTGTATCTTAAGCCTTTAAAATTAATGACAGAGCCTAAAGCGCGACCTTTGACCTGGAGCAACTTTTTGACTGTCAAAACTTTTTTCAAGTCGGCCATCTTGTTTTCAGTGTGAGTGGTAACACCGTGGTGAGTAGAAATTGCACTCAATTTTAAATGATTTATTGTTAGATTAGAAAGTTAATAAGTTGCTGTAATATAGTTGAATGTATACAGAGTCGACATAGTTGTCTTTTATTTAAAAAAAGTAGGCCCATGTGTGTTTTTTGATGACTTTTTAACTGCCGTTTTTGCAGCGTGAATTGGCAAGTGACAGCGAGCATGGCGAGGGGGCTTACAGTGCTTAGTGCCCCATCAAAACACTGCTGCTTCATGGTGCACATAATGTTGGTGGATGTGGCTGAAATTTTACCTACCTCCCCAAAAACTTGTTAAAGCTTAACAAAAAGATACCAAAACAGGTGGGGGGGGGGGAGAACCAAAACAAACACCACTGCAGTACTGCAAAAACTAAGTATTTGCTCTGCCATCAAGCAATAAATGAGAGTAACAAAAGTTGGCAACATATTTAGTAATAAAAAAATTACAATTCTCAACCTACCTCCCCTATTTTGGAATGGCATGTAAATTTACTGATACTGTGTGATAGGAGACATCAAGTTTTTTCGCCTTATCAGACATCCCTGGTTTTATACTGATTCTCATGTTTTAGAAACAAAATCAAACATATTTCAAAGATGTTGTATTGGATTTGGAATTGGATGGACGTATTAATTTTGTTCTAGTACTAAAACTAAAGATTTAACAAACATTTTTACTTTGGTTTCATTTCAGAAAACAAAAATGTGGAAACAAAAACAAAAAGAATTTGACACCAACTGAGAAGCTTGTTCTTGCTTTATTTGTGAATGAAAATACCAAGATAGTCTCCTTTTGGGAAAGGCAGGACACTGGGGCTGCTCCCAAAAGGTAAATTTGTTGTTTTCATATTAATTTGTTTGGAGGCTTAGTCATTTTGCCTCACTTCTGTTGTGCACAGCCAAACAAAACAATTTAAGCCAGATTGTTATCTAAAATACAGTATGCTTTGTACACAAATATTGCAACCTTCCAGGCAAAAGATAGATGTGTGCCTACTATTGAGACAATGTGAGTATTCTCACAGTTCAATGTATATGCTGATACATGTAATTCTACAGTCGGTCAATCATACAAGTACAGCATTTCTAACAGTTCATGTACATGTAGTGTGACAACATTATAACATTAAATAAATTTTTTTTAAATCAAATTTTAATTTATAAACGGTGAACATTGTAAATATTTTTAGGAGGAGGTTCAATTCCTGAAAGTGAAAGATGCCCTGTCTCCTCTAACCAAATGTTTACAATTATCGATCACCACTGTATCATTTTACTAAAAGTTTAAGAACCTTGAATAATTTGTGTGTTTTTGTGTGTGTTTTTTCAGGATTCAGAATCTCAAAAATTCTCAAGAGTTGCAAGCCTGAGGTCATTTAATTTAATTTCCAATAAACATTCCAACAGCAGCAGCAGCAACAACAATAACGACAGCACCTTTCTTGACAACGAATTGAAGCAAAAAACCACAACCACGCACAAAAAGACATGAGGCTTAGGAGGAGTTGTTGAAAATTGAGCAGGAAAAGGTTGAGTTGAAGCAAAAGAGACTTTGGATGTCCAAAGAGGCATGTTAGTACATGTAGTATGTCTGCAATCACTATCTTCCTCAACACTCCCTAGCTCTTTGGAATAACAAACTTAAATACCTGCAATAATATGCAACATCTGCATTCTGTTTGGTCCACAAATGGTTGTTTTAAAATATTTTAAAACTGTTTTTAATTGTTCATTCCATGTATTGAAACCGAATTACTGTTTAATGCGTGTACATTATAAGACAGATATGTATATCTCTATATTTAATGCCTTCATGTTATTTCAAAATTAATTGCCCCAACTTTGCAATATGTGTTTTTGTGAGTCTTGCTATTTGTTTATCTAATTAATGAGTTCACAGAGAATCTATTTCATACCACTGTGATTTGATTAAATAAGAAAATATAATTAACATTGCATCTGCAAATTTTGTCTGATTTAACCTTTACTTTTTCATTTAAAAGTTTATATTCTTAAAAAATACCTAAAGCTTTACATGGTGCTAGTGTTTCTATCAAGTAGTTGTTTTCTTCTTCTGATAAGAACTTACCCTCCCTATAGTTCTGTAACAAAAAATATTTCTTTAAATTCTACTGCCTCAAAGTAGATCGGGAGAAGGGAACGTTATGTTTTGACCAAACTATCCACTCTTTGACAGTGAAACTTGAGTCCACCCCCCTCTCATTTCTCGATCCACTTCTCTCAAAAATACTTGTAGTTTGTTGTCTGCTAGTGCTCGGAGAACTATCAAATATAATCAGCTGCAGTAGATATTACATGGCTGTACCCAGAAGTTTACTAGCCTATAGGTACTTTCTATTTTATGCACACCATATACAAAGCTTCAAATGCTATCTTATATAAAATAAAGTATCACTTCAAGAAAAACTTTCGTAACATGACCTTAGAGTCTTTTTATAAATAAACATGTGAAACAGTTACAGAGAATATAAATCGCTGGCAAGTGTTTGCTTTGTTTTTTTACAGTGTTTACAGTGATATAGTAGGTTGTTTCTATCTCTGAAAATCCTCTCCCTGCGCAAATCACATTTATTTTCCCTTACAAGATGTAGAAAAATCATATTTTGTCGAGATAAACATATGTTTACCACCTAAATAACTGAAATTTCAACAGTATGTGTTGAGTTTTAGTGCTGCTGAGTTTCATGCCAAATTATCACATGTCACTTAAGATTAATTGTCTTACTCCTACAATTGATCTAGGACCATGTGTGAGGCCAAGATTGATTCAGAGTGGAGTTAAGTTTGATATTGATCTTAACTTTCTTTATAAAACGGAGATAAGATTAATTGTAAATTTGAGTAGTTTAAGATTAATTGTTGGGAGATAAGATTGTTTATTTGGAGATAAGATTAATTGTTAAGCTTTATGAAACACCCCCCAGATGTCTAAATGAACTTGAGTGATAATTTACGCCGATGAGCGTTGTGCACGTGTTCACATTAGCAGCTTCTTGCATGCTTTCCGGCACAATGCGGACACACAGAAGGAACAAAAAAACAAAAACAAGACTAGTTCATCAACTTGTAATATCACTATTAGGATGCTGGTGATGAGGACGAGAGAGGCACACGTCCATATATGGATGACCGTCGCCCATATATGGACTTCATCAACAAACTTGTTCCCCCCGTTTAGTAAGTGGCGTCATCCTCTGAAGTTAGTTTGGAAATCTGGGGGCCTGGCAGGCAAGGAAGTATTTTTTAGGAGAAGCAAATTGAAGAAAAATACATATTTCCTCTGATAATAATAAGGGGCTTGGTCCTGAAATACATGTATGCTGTGCCCTCAGCTACAGTACATACATGTACACTATAGCCCCTTTCACACTACACTTTAATCTGGAGAATCTCCATGTTAAGGACAAAATTAACACTGAGATTCTCCGGTTTAAATGGACTAGACTAGACTTTTCAGGGCTAAAAATTCTCCGGATTACTGAACCCAAAACTGGCTTGATCCTAGTAAAATTAAACCCTGCCCAGGACTAGGGTTCACCCACCAATCTCGGTGTTAGTATGGAACTGGGTTAACTTTTCTCTGGGTTTATAGATGGCTGTAGTGTGAAAGGAAACTCCGGATTAAATCATGTAACACTTTGACACGGTTTGACACGGTTTGACACGGGTCGCCACTTACACGGATCAAAGGTGGGTAGTGTGAAAAGGGCTATAGATGTACACATTGTAGCTTGTTTGTACTGTAGGTCAAGCTGTTGCCCTATGAAAACTACATCTAAAACATACACACCTAATGTAATCATTTGGGGCGGGGGGGGGTGAGAAAAAAACACCAACAAACAAACAATAAAATGACAACCATATGAGAGATCAGTGGTTAATAATTGCCTACCAGAATCAATTCTCCAGAGAAATATTTCCATCTGAAATTCTTTCAAAGTCTAGCTTTTGGTGCAAAACGTTATGTTATTGTTAGTAGAAACCATAAACATTCAACACTATGTACACGGCGTGACAATTCCACCAATATAGAGGGCGTTTGTTGGAAGCAACAAACCAACAAGTTTTATATGCGGTGGGCCGTATGTCTACATTAGACCCTTCTCAGATGATGCCACTATTTTATTGGTCGTCATGCTGGAGTACTATACATGCCCACATCACGCACACATAGAACTGCACGATGTGCTATGATTAAATGCAATGCTGGAAGGCACTATGCATTTGATGTGAGTAGTGCTCCAGACTGACAGACCTTCCCGCATTGCTATATATGTGGCCGAGCGGTTAAGTGCATCGGACTCAAGTTCTGGTGGCTGAGTTATCAGGGTGTGGGTTCGAATCCTGGTCATGACACTTGTGTCCTTGAGCAAGACACTTAAATATAACTGCTTCTCTCAACCCAGGGGTAAAATGGGTACCTGGGAGGTCAGAGATGGTTCTTGTGAATGATTTAGCTTGGTGCGCTTTGGCAGCACAGGCTGTATACTCCCCAGGGAGCTGAGATGGTTTCAGGAATGATCATTCTTTGGAATTGCGCTATAAGAGCTGATATTATTATTATGACCTCAGAGAGAGGGCTCTGTAGATCCTGAATCAAGCCATATTTCAGATTTATCTCACAATCAGTGCAACAACCATTACAGTGTGCAGAAACTTTTATCTAAAACTTTAGAATTTTGTTTTGTTTTTTAGCACATTTGGCAATAAGGGAACTGATCAGAGCTTTTCAACTTTGAAAATGGTGCATCAGGGAGCCATAAAATCACCATCAACAGCTGTAACCACTTTGTGTACGCAATGCATAAATACAACCTCTTTTAGGTGAGCTCTCAAGTACACTGGGTGATGGAGGAAATATTGAAGGGTGATTTGTAAATATTTCCTTGAGTTGTCAGAAAGTGGAGTGAGGTTTCCCAAGAGGATTGTCTAAGGTCTGAAGTGTAGACATTATGTACATCAGATCCATCTCAATCAGGGAGAAACTCAGAAATTCAAATTTCTCGTTTTTCAAACCCCCTGCAGCAAGGGACCTGTTTGGTTGCATCGCCCCTGTGGCATGTTGTAAGCAAAGACTGGTTTATTTTCAGGGAATTTTCTGCAGAATCAGGGAGAGTTGACAGGCTACGTCTGCAGTGTTGAGAAGATGTCAGTTTTGAATGTGGGTGGTGAGCAAACCGCAAATGGGTACAACACAATAATAACACAAACCAGCTTGTTGTTTTCGTCATGTAAGACTCATTTCCTTGGATGAACCAGGACCCTGATGAAATCTAGGGACCAGAAACTCAGTCCCATCCAGGGACCGACAATAAGGACTCCTCAATTTGCTGCATCCTGGCCAAACATAAGGAGTGTCTTCATTTGTTCCCTACACACACTCAAGAGTTGTTTGTGTTACAGAGAGACACTGTCCCCTTCAATTATACACAATCCGCAGGACCACAGTTTGGATCCAGCCTGAAATTCTGGTTCCCACTTAAGGACTGGAATTACACGGAAGCCAAGAAGGCCATGGTTGCGCCTGGTCTTGGCCTTGGTGCCCCTTCAAAGGTTTCCTCGTAGACTTTAAGATTTTCCAATAGAAGTGCCCCGGCCTCTGTTGTTTCTGCCAGTATTTAATAGCCTTGGTGCCCAATCAAAGTTTCCCATAGACTTGCCAATGGAAGTGCCCTTTGCAAAATGAAAACGGCCTTGCCCTTTCAAAGATGAAACTCCAGGCCTGCCACTTGACATCAAACAGTGTCAAGCCGGCCATCTTTATGGGCAAATCAATCATATTTTGAACACACAACTTCTTGTTATGCACAAATACTGATGACACTTGTTGTAGACATAAATTACGATACACACGAGCAATGTTTAAAAACCTACTTAAAACATCCAAATGTCCCAAGTGGGAAGACACTCTTCCCAGAGGAAGTTGGCAATCTTTGAAGAGGCCAGATGTCCCTGAGAACCATCAACAACAATTTGTGACCCCCTTCCCTGGAGATCCAAGGAGTTGGAGCCCTGGGCCTGATTTTTTGGAAGGGATGTCATGTTCAGGGGTCAGGTGGGCGGAGCCTCCTTGAAGGGTACGAGGGCACATGTTATTTCGGTCCTGTCCGCGGAAATTGAAATTGTTTACATGTGTAAGTGCGTTGCTCAAGAGCGCGATCAACACAACTTGCTATAAATCTCAAAATGAACTTATTGATGTCTCCTGCTGTAATGATCTGAGGCCAATTTTATAGCTCACTGCTAAAGCAGAAAATGTTGCCGAACAGATTTCTGCTAAGCTCAATTTGGCAGAATACCAGTCACAAATTGACAATGTGAAATGATATTTTGGCTAGAAACCTAATTCTTGATATGTAAAATGTTTTGTTCTTTTTGTGCCTACATGTAGGTGGCTCTATGAAATTGGGCCCAAATCATAAACTTTATGGAAATTTACCAACGGATGTTTAAACTTTAGACACATTATTTTCTCGCACTTTGTTTACTTGTGTCCAACACTGGTCAATAGAGGGCAGCCTTTATGCCTACTAAAGTGGAGTTAATGTTCCCATTAATGGTGCACAGGTTCAGCTAGACTTGTGGACAAGTCGTTAAGTGTTTGTCGCAGTGATAGAGTAACAGCTCTCCTGCAACTCTCGCGATACTGTCTGGGGAGACTGCTCTCTAGAGAGACTACTGGCTCCCCGAATAAATGGGGCCGTAGTCTCCAGAGTAGTAGTTTCTCAGGAGCCAGCAGTCTCGCAAAATCGCAAAATTCGTGGAGAGAGTAGGTACACTATCACAGCAACAAACATTCAATAAGCCATTTTGAGATATGGTGGACACAATACTATGACACTATAAGGTTTGGGTAAATTTGTCTGTATACACCCAAACTAAACAGTGTACTCCTATAGTGTCCACCATATCTCAAAAAGGCCAAGGTTCAGATGGTGCTCATGTGAAAATCTGCATGTAGGCTGTCCGTAACATTCAACAATGTTATGGAATGACTTACATGTAATGCGCATTGTGAATTCATACATAAATGTACGAGTACGTATGTAGGCCTACATGTAGTACTATTTAATGAGTGGGGAGGGAGGCATTCAAGGAGGGGTTAAATGAGATGGGGATAGGGGTGAGACATGGAATAAGTATTCTGTACTCTGTGAATAACCTACTAAACCAGTTTAATTCTTATTTGCTGTAAGATACGCTGTTTCACTTTTCTTTTTTTTCTTGATAAATGTATGTTGATTAGAGAACAATAAAATGTTATCCCCGGGATAAAAAAAAACAAAAAAAACAAAAAAAAAAAACATCATCTAATGACTGCTTCACATGACTCCTTGCTGAATGTAGTGATAATTACATTAGCAACTGACAGATCACTGTCTGTGGACTCCATCAGTCAAACCCTTCTGCTGCTAGTAACAGCAAACACTTGACAAGTTCAAAACAAATTATTATGTTGATTGATTGCTATCCATGTGTAGGATGGATCATCCCATTATCGTGGTAATAAGCGGCCATCCAAATTTCTCATCATTTTCACGATCATTAAATAAAGTATGTAATACACAACCTCTTTTAGTTAGGTCAGTCCCGTCTGTTGATGTATATATATAATTTGCTATCTTTACCATGTTTTATAGTCATTGTGACAAAAACATTCGCCAAAAAAAAAAAAATTCAGTTGCTCTAAAATGTAAAAAAAAATAAAAAAAAAAATATCTTCAGGAAGTGGTTAACGAAAAAAGAGGACAGTGGCTGATTATCTGAAATCTGCAAACATCTCCATTTGCACAGAAACCAAGGATGCGAAAAACTGTCAAACAAAAAACCAATTAGATTTTTGTTTCCCGTTCTGGGAATGGAGGAAATTTATGCCCAAAATTATTTCTGAGAATTTGTGGGGCCAATTTCATTGTCCATCAACAGGAAAAACTGAGCAAGGATTAAATGTCACAGGATTCATGTTCACTTTCGGGTGAAGCCATAAAATGGAGGAAGGTACTTTACTGACAGGATGGTTGATGACAATAAACCACATTCTTTCTAAGAACTATGTTTTGGAGGGATGTTTTTTAATGGATTGGGGGATGCAGAGTTTGCCCTTTCACCTTTTCAGTGACTAGCCAACAGCCAGCAGGATCGAAGAGAATCTTAAAGAGGGGCTGTATGGTCAAACTCAGTCTTGTGATTCAGCCACCTTTAGTCGATAAGGTCCTTATGAAAATGGAAATAAACATTAAGTCTCTAACCTCAAATTAAATCAGTGTAAATTACAAACTGTGTTTGATACCCTTCACGCGCAATTTCTGTCAAACCCCAAAACGGTCGTTGACGTTACATCTAAAATATGGCGTGTCGTGGCCGAGCGGATAAGAGCACCGGACTCAAGCTCTGGTGCTTCTGTTCAGCAGAGTGTGGGTTCGAGTCCCGGTCGTGACATTCATGATTTGTGTCCTTAAGAAAGACACTATTGCTGCATCCTTAAAGACGTAAAAGAATCCAGTGTACTTATAAGAGAAGGGGTTCGCCCCAGTGTCTCTGGTTTGATTGGCTGCATACTGCACCACAGTACTTGTAAACCATTACATGGTGTTATGTAAAGGACTAGGTCTCATATATACTTCAAAGCATAGCTCCACATACCTTGCAGAAAAATACTGAATGTTGAAGCGCCTTGAGCGTCACTGAGTGACGGATATGAACACTATATAAGAAGCCGCTATTGTTATTATTAATAACTGGTCTGTACATTATTGTACAGAGAATTTTAAGTCGATTCCTGCCAAGGATTTTGTAAACAAAATAGGCCTATTTTATGCATACGAGTGAATCGTTTGATTAAACTAAAGCATTTGCAGAAAGAGAATCTTGAACACATGTAAAACTCAATATGGTTGGGACCAAATTTGTCCCGGAAGTTTGAATACGTGCAAGACTTGCACAGTCAGAGTCTAGTGCAACAGTCAAATAAGCAAGGGTGATTTTAGGGTATTCCAAATGATATTTGACAACATTTCAGATAAATTTCTCTGTAGGATTGATACTTGTCTGAACTTAATTAATTAATAATTAATTTTACCGAGCTGAACTTTGTTTTTAAAATGAGAACACTGTAACGATAAATTGACATCAATGAAATCAGTACCTGGTAGAGCCTTTGGGAAGGCTAGGAATGGTAGAAAGATGGACAACGCTAATGTGCCGCTGATGATGAAGCCAATCCACCATGCACCAATCCACAACGGGCTGTCTGGATCGATGCCAAGGCTGCATACAAAAAAGAAAACGCACAAACAAACTTGTAACAAAGTTGATTAAGTCAATGGATAGTACAATAGGTTCCCTCATGGAGGAGTAAGAGCCAATTTCCTCCCTTAAACTCAGTTAAGATAACTGGGTAAAATTTTCCATTTTCCTGGGCTGTTGTTCACACAGGACTTTAAATGGTCAAGTTACCCATATGCTCGGTTAGTTTACCCACCCCCTCCTCTAAAAAAAAAGATAGAAAAAAGTCCAAAGCAAACATGGCTTTAGAGTGTCCAGGAATGTCTACAAACTTATCTACATGTATTAAACATACAACGTGATTCTTTTCTCTAACAACAAATACATGTTGAGGAAAGTTAGTAATTTCCGGAATATAAACCGCGGTTTATACGTTGATTTTGACTTTTTTTTGACTCCTGCGGTTTATTCTCCGGGCGGCTTATACGCCGACGTATAAATATGGAAGAGAAAAAAAAAAGCATTTTTATAAAGAAAGATCGTTTGTAAAATGTTCTAAATAAAAACAATGTTCTTAAACGAAAAAAAATCCTGCAAAACATGCCTGTGTGGTGACAAAATCCTGTTGAAAATGCCTGTTGAAAATCCCGCCTCATTTGTATTCCGTGTTGCCTTTATAAAACGTTTATCAACCGCCCTATTGTTAGAGTTCAGTCACCCCTCAGAGATGAACAATCAGCGAAACTCGAGTTAGACTAGACTGGTCCCCTGTCTATTTATCCCAGCGATCTCCATATGCTGATATATCTCCGAACAGACGGTCTCATACAGACCAACATCAAACAAACGAAAACTGTGCGGTATTACTCACGCACGTACATGTATAAAAACGTTCCTCCGACCACGAGGTGCATGATTTCTCACAAAGGGAATTTCCCTTGCCTTTTCGTTCCCACAGCTACACGCCGCCATTCCTTCACCCCCTAACTATAAAGTTTACCACGTTAGGAGCATGCAAGCACATCTGCGGGATCGAGGTGATGAATACTATGGCAGTGCTGCGAGAAGCACTACGTCATAATTATTCACGCGATCTGCCAATCGGAAAGCTGTGAGAAGCACTACGTCATAATTATTCACGCGATCGGCCAATCCGAAAGCTGTGAGAAGCAATACGTCATAATTATTCGCGCGATCGGCCAATCGGAAAGCGGCCGGTCAGGAATCAGCCAATCAGCCTGTGCCAATTGCGCTCGTGGTGCTTCGGGTAACATGAAGAATAAAACCATGGCTAGAATGGAGAGCCTTACAGCCTTTATCAAATTTCCTTACATCAATAACCAATTCGCGGCACTTCAGTTTTAACACTATTTTTAAATCTGAAGTGGGTTCCCTCATCAACTCACGTCACAAATTAACCGCGATATCATCGAATATCGCGATATATTTTTGACGATGTATCGTGAATGAAAAAAAGCAATATCGCCAAAGCTTACCATACGCAGTTTTGCGAACTTCACTTCCGTGTTTTGAGGTTAGTTTTTTAAAACATTTTGGCCGCGGTTTATACGCCCGCGCGGTTTATACGCTGACACCTAAATATTTTTTCCATATTTTGGAGCATTGCGGTTTATACGCCGGGCGGTTTATATTCCGGAAATTACGGTAGATGTCTTAAGAAAGTCTTGAAAATATGATAACTACAATGAAGCATATTGTTTTTCAAGTGATAAGTGCCAGTACCAACTTCAAAGTAAATTATTTTTAAATTGATTATCTTCAATGCAATACACTTAAAATGTATCACCAAAAATATACCCCCATTTGAGTATTTAGTGCAAAATCAGTTAAATAACTTGTAATAAGTATCCAATGTTTATCAAGCCCCTTTTTCTGGATGCAGCAAATATAAACAAAAGTAATGTTCTACGTGTGAACTTCTGAAATTTACTGCTGGGTAATTTTGCATTTCTCAGATATTTTCTGGCAGTGTTATAGCTGTTTTCATACATGATTTCGTGTCCAAAATTGTACCCTACCAAAGATTATAGAACGCCGAAGGCAGAAGATGGAGAACTCAGCCATTTTAGCAAGCAACTCTTTTGATGCAACAATAGATCAGTGCAGACAATGAGCATTGCTATCAATGCTATAAAAAAAACACTTGCTTGCTGAAATAGCGCCCATGCATACTTCACATTCCAACAATAGATCTGGAACTCCGGTCCCCATCTTGCATCTTCAGCACTCTACATGTGTGTAAAATTTGCACCATACCATGTGCTATCAAGCCTGGAATTACACGGAGGCCGTAGCCTCTTGGCCCCTGGTCTTAGCCTTGGTGCCCATTCAAAAGTTTCTCATAGATTTTTAGTATTCCAAATGAAATGACCTTTGCGAGTTGAAAATGGCCTTGCCCTGTCTTGCCCTCTCAAGGATGAAATTCCAGGCCTGTACTACATTTATCAGAAAAACTATCATGTGAGACAGCTTGCAAAAGCACTTAAATAAGTATTATCATTTAAAAAGTATCAAAATGTTTGTCCAAATCACCATTTTCTGGATAGAGCACATGAACAAAAACAACTTATTCCACATGTGAATTCCTGGAATGTATTACTGAGTGTCTGTTTGCATTTCTCAGATGCTCTCTGGAAGCGTTATAATTTTGTCTCACATGATTTCATGTTCCAAATTCTTAATTAAAGAGACCATGAATTATCAGGTTCTACACTGTGTGATTGTGAGTGTGATTGTACATGTAAACCAATTTAAAAATCCTGAAAATAAGTGGCAGTCTCATGTTGGTCCTGTCCACAGATGAACCCCCTCCCCCTTACATTCCAGAATGTTGAATTTTATAGGATTTACAGGCACTCTACTTCACAATATATGGAAAATCTAAAGTAAAATTGTTATTATCAATTTCTGGTAATGAAACCAAGGATGCCGCATTCATAAGTGAACTTCATCACTGCAGCTCGCAAGCCTGGGGAAACCTGTAAACAAGGATGCTTATTTTATAGAAAGCTTGTTTTCATGAGTATGAAATTGTAATTAATGATAGCACTGAGCTGACGTAATATACCCTGAACACTGAAGAACAAAGTAATGCCTCAAATGAAGCAGACAGTTTAGATCAATGTTCTCCCAGCTCGGGTGTTTTCAACTGGCTTTTCCTGGCTTCCACCATGCAGCTTTCTAGTTGAGGACATTTTTTTCAGCTTTCGAAACAAGGTTGAAAAAAATAAATAAATAAATAAAAATGGACAACACAGACTTTAACAGACACGACAAGACGCCCTGGTAAAGACTGGATGGAATTTTTCCTGCTAAATTTCTATTAATTTTTCTCTTACTTGAATTGGTTTTCGATTTTTAGTGATTTCTTTTGACCCACCCACCCACAATTTTGAAAAACAGATTGTTTAAAAATTGATTGTTGGCCCCTGAACATCAAAATTATAGTGTGGGCGTACATATAGGCTTGCACACGGCCCTTTCGAACACAATGGAACAATTAGACTCTACTAAGTTTTTCTTTGTTCAACTGTAGGACCCCAGCAGAGGATTTCTTTAGAAAAGGGAATAATAGAACAACAATAGCGGGACCCCGCCAACCGGATCCATAAGGTTGTGTGTGTTTGCATTGAAAGATTTCTCTGGAGAAATATTTATATAAACAAAATTATTTTCTGGAGGTAATGATTCCACAAGATGAATTACAAAGTAAATATTTAGTTTTTTTTGTCAGTTTCATGACAATTGTCAAGAAGGTCTCTCAAGTAAACAACAACTGGATCCATAAGGTTGTGTGTGTTTGCATTGAAAAGATTTCTTTGGAGAAATATTTATATAAACCAAATTAATTGCTGGAGTTAATGGTTCCATAGGATGAATTACAAAGTAAATATTTAGTTTTGTTGAGGTAAGTTTCATGACAATTGTCAAGGTCTCTCAGGTAAACAACAGAACAGAATTACCAGTGAAGTGACAATTTCCCTTTGTTTATCGCTGCCGGAACTGCTAGAGTCTTTTGTCCCCTTTATCGCCCTTCCCTCACAACCTTAGCAGGTAATTTGTCCTTAAAAGTCCCTTCCTTTCGATAAATTAAAGGGCAGGGTGGATCAAGTAAATTGTATATCCATGTTCAAAGTCAAGGGCCATACATGTATTTCATAGAGTCACTTTTAAAAGCACAAACAGTGCACGTAATCAAGCACAACAAACATGCTTACCAGATTGAGGTTGCCATTAACAATACCAGGTACCTTTTGTGACTGCTATATCCTGCTCATTTTTGCTTAGCAGAAAATGTTAAGCAATATTTTATGCTAAAGCTACTCAATGAAAATGGGCCCTGATAGCTTATGTTCCTCATTTCATTTCATTTCATTCATTAATTCTGGTTGTAAAGAACGACTCTGAGAAAAGTGATCTTAATCATTATACATAGCAAGTATACCCCATGGAGAGAAAAGACAAGGAAGGAAGTTTCAGCAGTAGATATATGGGAGGGAAAACCCCAGAGAGTGATTCCAGGCAAATGCCCATGCAATCAGGTAGAGACTGAAAACCCAATCCACATTATATTTATAGTGCCCCTAGCGTGATTCGAAGGGGGGGGGGGGGGGGGGGGGGGGTCAACTTATCGTGAATTGACAATCGAGTGCCAATGAACGAGTGCTCCAAACAGTATGTTCCGAACTACCAACTACCCCTAGCTGACAAACTGAGCAAGGTGGTAACAAATTCAAGTTGATGAATGAAGCAAAATATACACAGCCTGCAAACTGACAAGACTGCAGCACTCACACAAAGACCATGGCGACTCTTAATGTTCAGGCCCCAAGTTCATCAAGCCTGTAAGTGTAACCACAAAAACTTGCTAAGCACCTACAAGTCTTGCTTAACAGAACTAGGTTACCCAATTCATTTTTTTGCTCAGTGGAGAAATTTTCTAAGCAGCATGTTCTGCTGAAAATATTCATGAAATTGGGGCCACATCTTCCCCGAATATATTGTTGTGTGATTTGGGGGTTGAACATAGAATAATTGACTTGTGGTCAAGCTATCCCCTTCCCTTCATAACCCCCCCCCCCCCCCCTTTGTCTTCATAATCCCTGCTTACCCCCTGCCCTCTCTGAATGTTTTCTGCTTTTCTCTCTCCACTCTCTCTATTCATGTATTTCCACTTGACTGCACTTGTACCTCCTGTATGCTTGTATGTGTGTTGTTTTGTCATTTAGCCTTCGAGAAAGACTCTGCTAGGGTCGAAACGTCAGGCCACTAACTTATTTTTTGCATTTATACCACAGGTCCTTTTGGTTGGTAAGCAGTTTGCAACAGCTAATTCTATTTTCTCAATAATTGACTAGAGCGGGATTTGAACCAATGACCTCCGGATTAACGTGCCATCGCTCTACCAGCTGAGCTATTTAGCGTTACGTTGGCGGTCTCCCTATTTTGTCATTAATTTGTTTGGGGGTACCAGTCAGACATACAGTCGTTAACTGCTGTATAGCCAGGGATCACACCCAAGTTTACGATACAACCTGGGAAGCGGCAGCCAGGGGATCACTGTAAGGGGATGCGACTTTTTATTTCAGATACATGTATCAAATAATAAAGCACAAGGGAACTGACTGGGTGAAATTTTAAATGATTTGGGGTTGAACGAAGAAAAATTTACTATAGAGCGGGATTTCAACCAACAACCTCCGGATTAACATGCTGGCGCTCTACCAACTGAGCTACATGTATTGGCATACATATTGTTGTGTCTAAGGATTACCCACATTGTAACAGGGGCTTAAGCCTTGGACTATTAATAACCTGGGAAGGACTCTTACTGTTATATTTCTAGGATGCAACCCACTAAATAAACTCCAGTAGCAAACAGTGCTAAATACTCAAAAATACAACAACAGCAAAGCTTAGAAGTCTCATAGCTTTTTACAGTAAAGGAGAAACTACCCATTGACTCTTGAACTTTTATTCTCTGCTCAATTTGATATGGGGAGTCTGAAGGTCCTCCAAATAAAAAACACCCCTACACAGGTGTAATTTTCCAAATGTCCAAGCATCAATCTTGAAAAATGTCCCTACAGTACATGTACACCATTTGGGAAAATAGAACCATTTATTTCAGAGCCTACAGTATGTCACCAAAAATACCTCAATTGGGCAATTTTTTTACACTGTACCCTTTTCATTGGGCTCTCAAATCTGTCTTATATAGAATATTTTGAGGGCCTACAAAATATTGATGAGGACAATGCTCCGTTTTCTCTCTATTTTGAGGGGTGCACCCCAAGGGCAGGCCTAATCATGTTACATCATTGGTTTGGGGAAGAGTAAACTTCATCTGTGACTGGTATCCAGTTTGCTCATCAGCAACACTGTAGTTAAGCAATATTTTTCTGCTTAACCCTTTAGGGACCATTCATTTCCATCATAATCATCACAGAACGCCCAGACATTGCTTATATTGTTGGTTTCTTTTTTGACATATTTATCAGAAAAAATGTGAACATAAATAAAATGAAAGAGAAAATTTAGTTTCTTGTTTAGAAATCGAGATAATATGTCAACATACTACCTCCGAAAATTTCATATGTGGCCATGACCTTTACTTTGACCTCTTTATGTGAATAGAAGTAGGTTAAACTTTACGGCCGCTTTTGGCCATGTGGTGGTCATAATACAGTGACAAAAAAGAAAAATTAAGAAAAAATAATAATAATAATAATAATAGTGGCTTCTTATATAGCGCTCAAATCCGTCACTCAGTGACCCTCAAGGCGCTTCAACAGTCAGTATTTTCCTGCAAGGTATATATGTGGAGCTACTTTTTGAATTTTGAGACCTATTTCTTTACATAGCACCATGTAATGGTTTACAAGGATTATATCAAGGGTTTTCTGCACATTGCGCTATTTTCAGGAATCCATAAAAACCTACACAGGTCACTAATCTGCAACCTTGTCGACTTAAAGGTATTATACAGGATTGGCAGAGCTGACAAAATAATCACAGACAGTGTTCATGTTTTGTGTAATCAACCACATACATGAAATAACAAACCTGTGAAAATTTGAGCTCAATTGGTCATCGAGGTCACGAGAAAATAGTGAAAAGAGACCTTATGTGTTTTCTGTTTTTCAAACATCGAGTTTATTATCGCGCGCGATAAAAACTATTGTTTTACTCATTTCTCAGAAACGATAGCATTTTAGGCAGAAATATTTTAAAGAACCCTTTCTACAATTACTTACTTTAAATCATGTAAGTTATGTGTGAATCTGTGAACATTTGTGTTTTTCGATCTTACCAATAGTGTACAGGGCCTTTAACCAGACAGTCATCAACCCTTTGCTCTCAATTTACGAGGAGAAAAAAAAAATCAAAGTTGGGAAACGTGTTTCTTCAATCTTCTCTCTACTCCAAGTTTAACTAGTAAACAAAAGCGCAGATAATTTCCAGACTCTGGAATGTACACACACACATGCCAACTCTGAACTCCCTTACTATGTATGTCAATAATACCGTGCACATGTGTGCTTATCCCATCGGGAATGTCAAAAACATACAGCCAACAGAATGCCTGCAAGTGCCTCGTAGATCAATCCAAATCTGCACAGAATTAGTCACTGGATGTCAGAGATTATTTACACAAAAACATGGTGTAGTGGGATGGTAATCTGATGAGAGTGAAATTGTATATCTGTCAATCAGTTGGAAGTCTGAGAGAGATAGGATCCTCGGAGCACTAGGCCCAATTTCATGGCTCTGCTTAAGCACAAAATTTGCTTAAGCACCAAAAAACCTTGCTTAGTAAAACCAGATTACCGGCCAATACTCCACTCGATTGTTATGCTAACTAAACAACAGCTAAATACAAGTCACGAGCAATGTACATCGCATGGAGTTTTGGCCAATAACACGAGTATAATAAGCAAGCTTTTTTCGTGCTTAAGCAAATTTTGTGATTAAGCAGCTCTATGAAATTGGCCCCTAGTCTCTCGCTTGAATTTGAGAAAATCTGTACTGAACCAAAGGTCTTGAAGATCTGGGCCCAATTTTATGGCTCTGCTTACCACAAGCAAAGAATCGGCGCTTACAGAAGCAGGGAATTCAGCGCTTACGTCAAGACACAGGTTAGCAGGGAATTGTTGCTTAGTGCGCTTGCATAGCCCACGTTACTAGGCATTCTACGCTTACACAGCTAGCGCTGAAATTTGGCGCTTGCTCGGCAAGGTTTTAGCCAGGATTTGGTAAAAGGGTGTCCAAATCTGCTGGAAATTTAAAAACTGGGTGTCCAAATTGTTCACTTACAATACATTTACATGTAAATGACAGATGAAACAGGGTGTCCAAATTTGAAACAGGGTGTCCAAATTTAAAACAGGGTGTCCAAAAGACACCCAGACACCCCTCTGGCTAACACTATGTTGCTCGGTAAGCGGAGAATGGTGATCGCAAGCACAGAATTCGGCGGTAAGCAGAGCCATGAAATTGGGCCATACTTAAAATACGACCCCAACAAATTACATAATTTTTAAATCTGAAAGCCTACTTGTACTCGTTATAAAAAGATGGTCCTGGTAGTGAGCAACCTGCGAACATATTTCATCTGAAGTGCCCCCTTTCATTATAAATCAATGTACATAAATATGAATCTCTTAATATCGCCTGCACGTGACTTTTGGGACTTTCTGTAGTGTCTGTTTAATTGCTGCCCTCAATAGAGCAAGAGATTGGTTGGTACCCACTTAACGTGAATGGTTTTGACACTCTTGATGAAAATAGTGTGACAGTTTTGGACTGTTTCTCAACAAGTAGAGAAAATGAGAACCCATAGGTTTCAAGACAAATTCTCTGAAGACACTGTATCTCCACAAGAAAAGGATAATTCAAACTTCAATGTTCAACCAAATTCAGTCAAATTTCAGAAAAAGTGGTAATGGCCTCTCATATTATGACCCTAGTAATGTCTTTCTCAATAGGCTAAATTTTAGCTGGCTGTGAGAGTTAAGACACTTTCTCAAAATACCCAAACTCTCCAAACTATTGTGCTTCTTTAGTAAACAAAAGTCATAAAAAATGGCACTTAGTTGTTGAAAGGAATAGGGCCTCATTTCATAGAGAATGTTGCTTATCAAATTAATTAATTTTGCTAAGCAAAAATGAGAAGGATACCAGTCATAATTGGTACATTGCCTGGTAACAAATCTAAAGCATTGTGCTTAGCTACTCTTTGTGCTTAAAGGTGCTGCATACGTTTGGTAATTGGAGCCTACTGATTGTGTTAATCCTATATAATGTAGGTAGGCCTACATACAATAAAACTAACCTGTGAAAATTTCACTTCAAAAGGCGGTCGCGTTTTTGAGATATCACCGAAAAACCGGAGCGAATATTTCCACGCAGGAAGAATATTCCCCATAGGAATACACAGTCTGAGAAGCATTTCTGACAGAAACGCTTCTCAGATTCAAATTTTGGGAAATAAAAAGTGATATATTTTTCCATAACCGTAGTACTTTGAAGTTAAAAGTTTCTCAAAATTCATTATACTACCCAAAGATGCTGTACTTCTTACCAAGTAAGTTTTTATTGCCATTAGAGTCATTACCAAACGTGTACTGTGCCTTTCAAAAAAAAAAAAAGGAAAGACTTTTAAAAGTTCTTAAGATTTGTACCTGCTAGAGTCCACTTGTAAATCTGTGTAGACCGACAGCAATGCCCCACCTAGCAGGTAGCCAATGGCAGGACCCAGTAACGAAGCAGCATTGAATATCCCTGTGAAATAAAAAGGAGAAAATGAACAGAAATTAATAAAATACACTGTACACCTTAGAGAGTAGACTGGTCACGTGGGGGTGTATTAACACGTGATATAAAGACCCGCTCTGTGCACTAGTGAATAAACGGCCCCTAAACAAAACAAAGCCCATTGTTGTGCAAAAGTATGGGTTTTTTGTTTGCGCATATTTTAGTTTTTAATTTTGGCAAGAGATTTTGATGCCGCCTGCACGCAAATACAATAAGTATGCATGAACGCGCAAAGAATGTATCAATTCAAGATACATGTAGCCGGTACACACATGAAACCAATATAATGCTAAGCAAGAAGCCAAACACCAACCAATGTATTTCCATATATGGTGTGTTAATTTTCAGAGCTCATAGTCTGGTTCTTTAAAATATGCAACCAACAGTTAGTTATTTGTATAAAAGATATCAGGCGCCTTGCAAAAGGTAAGCAGCCTAAGGAATGGCCCT
Organism: Leptasterias polaris; assembly: GCA_037783415.1. Lineage (NCBI taxonomy): Eukaryota > Metazoa > Echinodermata > Asteroidea > Forcipulatida > Asteriidae > Leptasterias > Leptasterias polaris. The sequence goes on from JAZGTN010000070.1 coordinate 10,155,396, forward strand.
TGACCATAAGTACATGTAGAACAGTTCTGAAAAATCAAAGTAAATGAAAAATAACAAATTCTGAAGATTTTAACAGTTTTGCTTTTTGTTTATTAATGAAAATAATAATAGTGTGATGACCCGGTTTCCACTGCGTGGTAATGACCTTGGCCGGTGGCTGGCTGCTGGCTGAACCTTGCTTTGGGCTTGATCCATTAACAGCGGTCAGCCACCAACCACAACGCAGTAAAGACAGTATCATCACACTGTTATTGCCTTTGATTAATCACTGAATAAATTTCTTACCAATGTATAAAGAAGTCATCTTTGGTTGTACATTCTCATCTATGTATGTAACACCGAGGGTGTACAGCGGTGCTGCACCAAGTCCGTGTAAAAACTGTGCAAACACAAAGAGCCAGAAAAAGTTTGCTAGGCCACTTCCAATCTCTTCAGAGGTACAAGTGTCTGTGAGATTGCGGTTCAGCTCGCACAACTCAAAGTCTGATGCTCTGAAATCATAAAACGGTGTCAACATATGTGGCAGAGTAAAGATGAAGGATCCTGCGGCGAATATCAACGCGCCAAACCCCAGCCACTTTGGCTTGTGTCCACGGTCTCCGAGGTACGTCACGAACGTGATGACCACCATGACGGAGAAGTCGTAGGAGCTGGATATAGAGCCGCTGCGTACGCTGGGCAGGTTGAACCGCCGCTCCAGGGTGGTGGTGACAACGTAGACGAAGCCATTGACGGTCATGCCTTGGGTGACGGCAAACAGGCTGAGAAAGAGCAGCACGCCGGGCGGGTTGTTGAAACACTGCAGGAACCTGGGTCTGAACCCGCGCCACCCGCATTGCACTTCAAGCTCCTCTAAGTCATCCTCCGTCCCGTCCTCGGTTCTCTCCTCCTCGCTGCGGAGCACCCCATACCCGTTGGGAGGTTTAACCCCATCCGAGGTCCTGCTCGGAGAACTGGGCAGAATCCCCTCGGCATCCACTGGCACGTTATTGCTATTATTTGCATCTTGGGCCAATGCGTTTAGCTCTACCCCATTTACGTCCGGCTTTGGGGTTCCATTTAGTTTTACAGGTGAATCCATGTTCGATAGTTGCTTATACGGTGTACACAGGGATATCAAGAGCTTGAGTTAAACCAGCAGTTGAGAAGTCGGGTTCAAGAAGTGATGTGCCTCACCAGGTTGACTCTCTCAATTGGTTCTAATGCAAAGACAAAACAAGCCAGGGTTCATTGAGGTACACACAAATACACTCACGCACTTGCATCATGGTCAAACTTTAATGAAAACAGTGTCGCAATTAACACTAAATTAACTGATTGAATCATTCTCAACAAGCGTGAACACATTGCCAGGTCGTTGAACTGATAAACAATAAACATGTACCACTTCATAATGTACATGTAGCCTTGGTGTGAGGCTCTTTGAGTGTACTACATACTCATGCATCTGGTTGAGCATCTGTGTGGATTGAAATCTGGGCCCAATTTCTACTTGCCACCGGAATTCGGGGCTTTACAGGGCTTCGCAAGAATTCTGTGGTAAGCAAGGCCATGGAATTGGGCAAGGGGGATCATTTCATGTCAGATTTGAATTCGGGGCTTTACAGGGCTTCGCAAGAATTCTGTGGTAAGCAAGGCCATGGAATTGGGCAAGGGGGATCATTTCATGTCAGATTTGAATTCGGGGCTTTACAGGGCTTCGCAAGAATTCTGTGGTAAGCAAGGCCATGGAATTGGGCAAGGGGGATCATTTCATGTCAGATTTGAATTCGGGGCTTTACAGGGCTTCGCAAGAATTCTGTGGTAAGCAAGGCCATGGAATTGGGCAAGGGGGATCATTTCATGTCAGATTTGAATTCGGGGCTTTACAGGGCTTCGCAAGAATTCTGTGGTAAGCAAGGCCATGGAATTGGGCAAGGGGGATCATTTCATGTCAGATTTGAATTCGGGGCTTTACAGGGCTTCGCAAGAATTCTGTGGTAAGCAAGGCCATGGAATTGGGCAAGGGGGATCATTTCATGTCAGATTTGAATTCGGGGCTTTACAGGGCTTCGCAAGAATTCTGTGGTAAGCAAGGCCATGGAATTGGGCAAGGGGGATCATTTCATGTCAGATTTGAATTCGGGGCTTTACAGGGCTTCGCAAGAATTCTGTGGTAAGCAAGGCCATGGAATTGGGCAAGGGGGATCATTTCATGTCAGATTTGAATTCGGGGCTTTACAGGGCTTCGCAAGAATTCTGTGGTAAGCAAGGCCATGGAATTGGGCAAGGGGGATCATTTCATGTCAGATTTGAATTCGGGGCTTTACAGGGCTTCGCAAGAATTCTGTGGTAAGCAAGGCCATGGAATTGGGCAAGGGGGATCATTTCATGTCAGATTTGAATTCGGGGCTTTACAGGGCTTCGCAAGAATTCTGTGGTAAGCAAGGCCATGGAATTGGGCAAGGGGGATCATTTCATGTCAGATTTGAATTCGGGGCTTTACAGGGCTTCGCAAGAATTCTGTGGTAAGCAAGGCCATGGAATTGGGCAAGGGGGATCATTTCATGTCAGATTTGAATTCGGGGCTTTACAGGGCTTCGCAAGAATTCTGTGGTAAGCAAGGCCATGGAATTGGGCAAGGGGGATCATTTCATGTCAGATTTGAATTCGGGGCTTTACAGGGCTTCGCAAGAATTCTGTGGTAAGCAAGGCCATGGAATTGGGCAAGGGGGATCATTTCATGTCAGATTTGAATTCGGGGCTTTACAGGGCTTCGCAAGAATTCTGTGGTAAGCAAGGCCATGGAATTGGGCAAGGGGGATCATTTCATGTCAGATTTGAATTCGGGGCTTTACAGGGCTTCGCAAGAATTCTGTGGTAAGCAAGGCCATGGAATTGGGCAAGGGGGATCATTTCATGTCAGATTTGAATTCGGGGCTTTACAGGGCTTCGCAAGAATTCTGTGGTAAGCAAGGCCATGGAATTGGGCAAGGGGGATCATTTCATGTCAGATTTGAATTCGGGGCTTTACAGGGCTTCGCAAGAATTCTGTGGTAAGCAAGGCCATGGAATTGGGCAAGGGGGATCATTTCATGTCAGATTTGAATTCGGGGCTTTACAGGGCTTCGCAAGAATTCTGTGGTAAGCAAGGCCATGGAATTGGGCAAGGGGGATCATTTCATGTCAGATTTGAATTCGGGGCTTTACAGGGCTTCGCAAGAATTCTGTGGTAAGCAAGGCCATGGAATTGGGCAAGGGGGATCATTTCATGTCAGATTTGAATTCGGGGCTTTACAGGGCTTCGCAAGAATTCTGTGGTAAGCAAGGCCATGGAATTGGGCAAGGGGGATCATTTCATGTCAGATTTGAATTCGGGGCTTTACAGGGCTTCGCAAGAATTCTGTGGTAAGCAAGGCCATGGAATTGGGCAAGGGGGATCATTTCATGTCAGATTTGAATTCGGGGCTTTACAGGGCTTCGCAAGAATTCTGTGGTAAGCAAGGCCATGGAATTGGGCAAGGGGGATCATTTCATGTCAGATTTGAATTCGGGGCTTTACAGGGCTTCGCAAGAATTCTGTGGTAAGCAAGGCCATGGAATTGGGCAAGGGGGATCATTTCATGTCAGATTTGAATTCGGGGCTTTACAGGGCTTCGCAAGAATTCTGTGGTAAGCAAGGCCATGGAATTGGGCAAGGGGGATCATTTCATGTCAGATTTGAATTCGGGGCTTTACAGGGCTTCGCAAGAATTCTGTGGTAAGCAAGGCCATGGAATTGGGCAAGGGGGATCATTTCATGTCAGATTTGAATTCGGGGCTTTACAGGGCTTCGCAAGAATTCTGTGGTAAGCAAGGCCATGGAATTGGGCAAGGGGGATCATTTCATGTCAGATTTGAATTCGGGGCTTTACAGGGCTTCGCAAGAATTCTGTGGTAAGCAAGGCCATGGAATTGGGCAAGGGGGATCATTTCATGTCAGATTTTCCATTGTTGTATTTTCCATCTTCCATTTTCTAACTTCTATTTTCCATCTAAGCATTCAGCCTGTCATCTGCCATGTTTTATACTTATTTTTGCATGTAATCATTTTAAATGTTCTCTTGTTTTCCCATCGGATTTGCCATTTTTACAATTTGAAAACCATGTCATTTGTTATAAATGTACAATTCAATGCTATTTTGCCTCTATGGCAACAAGTTTGAATTTTAATAATAACAAACAATTACATAGATGGGCTGAAGGCGAAGCACAAAAAGTATCTAAGCCCAACAAAATTATGCTTTTATATCAGAATAAGGTTACCGTCTAAACTGCCATGTCACATGTACAATTTGTGATTGGTATCAGGCTTATTTCTGCTCAGCAGAAAATTGTTGAGCAATCTTTTCTGCTTTAAGCAGCTCTATGAAATTGGACCATGGTCTTAGCTGCCAGGGCAGCCACAGCTGTCCATGCAGTCAACAATTTAAGCTTACAATCTAGAAAAAAACATTAGTAAAATTTATAATGTATGCTTTTTCAAACTGCTTGTAAACCATTTGAAAACCAACCACTTACCTACAAAAAGACCTGTGGTATCAATGCAAAAAATTGGTCTAACATTCCGACCCTAGCAGAGTACTTCTCATAAGCTACATGAACTCTGAAACTCACAATGGATAAACTTGACAACTTTTATATCATAATGGGGTCTGATTTACCTTGCACATATCCTGCATTATTCACACGCAATACGTGGGCAGCACGTAAACTTTTCTATGGTTGGAAATATTTTAAGGTTTCTGGTCAAGGTAGAAAAGTATCAGTTGACAGGTAAAATAAAACAAGTTATTTATTGCTTCATATAAAGCCAAGCTGAACAGGAAGGTCAGATTCGGATCGCTGAACATCACCAATTATAGATTTCCCCAATAATTTTCTGTTTCTTTAACACAAATTCTGACTGGCAGAGATATTGACAAAATAAGGAGACCTCCAACATAGGGCTAGATATAGATAGCTCAGCTGGCAGAGCGCTGGCACATAAATCCAGAGGTCTTTGTTTCAAATCCCGCTCTAGTCAAATTTTCTCTGTTCAACCCCAAAATTATAAAAAATATACCCAGTCAGTTTCCCTTGTGGTTTATTATTTGATACAAATTCAAATTCACGCATGTTTCCCTAATTCATTCAAACAATGGTTTCTTTTTAATATTTAGCTACTAAAAAAATAATTGCAATTTAGTTTATCGCGCACACAAGACTTTGTTCTTCTCATTCAGATTTGTTGAAAGGGATAGTATACCTTTGGTTTTTGGATCCTTTCGATTCTTTTAATCCTGTATATATGTAGGTATAATATTTTTAAAAAGCTAACCTGTGAAAATTTCATTTCAAAAGGTGAAAGCGTTTTTCAGATATCGCTGAAAATCTGGAGCAATTTGTTCAGTGTTCACACAGGAAGAATAATCCTTAATTGGAACACACAATCTGATTTGAGTTTTATCTGGCACTTTTCCAGCGGACCAACTGTTTAGGTACAGTGCTTCCCCTGTGCCTGCAATGGCCTTGTTAATGTAGGTTGCCATGGTCTCTGTTGTAATGTCCCAAATCCAATCAATAAACACACCCAAACCATATTGTGGTCAACTTTGTGGTTTTACTGAGTAATATGATCTTGGAAACCGGAAGTGCCCAGTTAGAGAGATCTGTAGTTCCTACAAAAGGGGGAGGGGCCCACCCATAAAACTTGTGTCTTTCCTGTGGCTATGGTCACACTTTTCAACAACTTGTTGAATGGTTTATTGCTCCAGTTAATAGTAAGGATTTATTTAAGTAGTGCTGGAGATCAAGGCTACAGAAATTATCACCTCCGGAATGACCAATACATGGAGAACTTCCCTGTGGGTTGATACAGTTGTATAGGATACACAGGAACCAGGGAATAGAGTTCTACTGTATCTTTTGATCTTTGTAAAATTGACTTACTTTTTTACACGTAGTTACTACGGGTAGTTGAATGAATTTCATTTAATTTATTAATTCTGGTTGTCAAGCCAACGACTCTCAGAAAAGCGAACTTTAATCACTACACTAGCCAGGAACCCCGTAGAGAGAAGACAAAGAAGGAAGTTTCAGTTTTAGATGTGGGATGAAAACCCCCGAGACTTATCCCGGGGAAAACCCACGCAGTCAGGAAGGGGCTAAAAATCCAATCCACATAGTACCCTCTGATGGGATTCGAACCCCGATCCCATGACCGGGATTCCAAACCCACATCCCAAGATGACATGTGGTCACCAGAACTTAGTCCAATGCAGTAGACCACTCGGCCATGACTGGCTAAAAGAAGAAACTTTGATGGAAAAGTTCAAAGTCTCAAAATCTCATTAAATGGTCTGTGTACCATGCACAGAGCCTGACAATACAGCTACTGAACTTGCGGAGTTCTTTTTTCACTACAGACATTCCAAAACGGATGAGTGCCCGGTGATCCACGTCACAATTTCATTGTCACAATGAAACAAGTCAGCTGAAACTTCCCCAGTCTGGTAATTGTAGTTTGCATGAAGGAAGGCTAAACCATAGAAAGTAGTTTAGATTCACTTGAACTTAGTTCCTTTTTTGTAAACAAGGAAACTTGTGCTTGCATTATACAGTTAGAACCACAATCCCAGAACCAATTTCATAGAGCTGCTATAAGCAGAAAATATTGCTTACAGCTTTTCTGCTGTTAAGCAAAAGTGAACAGGATACCAGTCACAGATTGTAAATGTGACATGGTAGCTTGGCCAGTAACCCTATTCTGGTAAAGCATAATTGGTTGTGCTTAGCTATTGTTTGTGCTCAAGTAACTCTATGAAACAGGGACCAGGTCATAACACATTGGGCACCCCCTGTCCCCTGATCAATGTTGAATGGCGGTCTGCGCTCCAGCTGGGATGGTTACTATTATTACTATGGTCATTTATATTATGATTTATTTGGCCAAGATTTCAACTAACATGCAACAATAGAAATATTAAAAATTAATAATAAACAGTGCTGATATAGCGCTATTCCAAAAGAGGCATGATCATAGCGCTTTACAATATGAAAATCTTAAGAAAATATACACATAAATTGTGAAACAAACAAAAATAAGCAAACAAGAAATAATTATTTTTGTTCAGTACTGTTCCATTACTAATAATGCAATGGCACAATAACAGGAAGGCAAGAGCAACTATTGGAATCAGATGACAAGACAATTTCATTCTAAAATTACCAGGACTGATACATGTAGGTGAACCAAACCACTGTGACTCAAGTAATCCAATCTCACAGTGGGTAAAGAATCCAAACAAATAAAATGATAACAACAATATAAGCACCAGTGATGCCCCAGTGTCTTGGCCTTGGTGCAAATCACCATGCTCTCTCAAAGATGAAATTTAGATTTCCAGGCATGTAATAAATTGTCCGTTGTACTTACCAAAACATTATGGCACTCACCATTAGAGATCGTAAACTCAATGACTCAGCAATGAACAGAAAAAGTTTGTCAAAAGTAAAAACAAGGACTCTTCTAACAAATGCACAAGTAGCGAATACAAATCTACACTAACCTGTTGTTGTTCTATCCAGTAACTCTAGACGCAAAATGACAGGCAACCCAAAACATCGGATGCAAAAACCAAAGGACTCACAAGCACGACTGGCTTTCAAAGAAAATCGGACGCCACAAATCCACCCTGACTTACTGTCGCATTATCCGGTCAGCCTAATAGGAACAGACACACGATTATAAACAACCCACGGACTAGTTTGGTAGTGAAAACAAAAGTTGGCAAGGAAAGCCAGTCATGATTGGCTGAGACCGAGAGAGAGAGAACTCTACTACGCTAGCTATCCTGACGCATTATCCAGTGTATCTAATGGGAATAGACACGAGGGTGATAAACCAGTGACCCTTCTTATGCTGCAACAGGGTGGCTGGGGCTCCCTCTGTAAACTGGTGCAGTAATGAGCCAATTCCTGTACTTGGCTTGTTTACAGTGCAAACTTCCTTTTAAAAGGGACTGTACACCACTGTCGAAATGAATTGGTTTTGAGAAGGGTCAAAAGAATGCGAATATAGTTTTTTTTTATGTTCAAAATTGTTCGATGAAATTGTTCCCTGACAAGCCCCTTTCACACTACACTTTAATCTGGAGAATCTCTGTGTTGAGGAAAAAATTAACATTGAGATTCTCCGGATTAGGTGGAGCATTCACACTACATTTTTCAGAGCCAAAAATTCTCCCAATTAACGAACCAAAAACTGGCTTAATCCGGGCAAAATTTAACCCTTCTCAGGGATAGGGTTCACCCACCAATCTCGGTGTTAGTATGGAAGTGGGTTAACTTTTCTCTGGGTTAGATGGTTGTAGTCTTTAGTGTGAAAGGAATCTCCGGATCAGGTTTAATCTGTGTAGAAGACTTTCTACACGGGTCACCATTTACACGGATCAAAGGTAGGGTAGTGTGAAATGATTTCAAAATCACTGGCCACAAGCCTGCAATCCAGGGTAAAATTTTAGCCCTGTACTTTTAAAAAGATCAACTCATTATTCCAGGGGTCCCTTGGTAATAAAAGGTGACGGTGTTCAGTTGATGCTTGTGCTGTGATGTTAAGTTGGTACAAGCACCAATTACCCTGTGAAACACATACTTCCGCTTGAAGCACTTCTTGCACATTATTGAAAAGAAAAAACTAAGAAGGTTGTTTTGCAAAATGACGGAAAGAAAAAGGAGAAGCCATCTGGACTTGTTTATATACCATGTGGATAAACTATTCTCTAGCAAAGAAAACATACTGAGGGGGCAAGCAAGAGTGACAAGCACTGCTGTTTGCAGGTTACCCCCTCTATATCTTTGCCCCAGTACACTGTCTTTGCCGCTTTTTTCTTCTCATCATAATTTACCATTAATAACTATTTTACTGTACATAACTCCAACTAGGCTAAAGACCTACAGTATGCGTTTTGATGTGAAAACAAAGTGAACAATTGAATTGACAAAATCAAGCGATGGTAAAAGGTTCATATGAACCTTTTGAGATGAAAAACTTGCTATTATAACAGTCTTGCTCAGCAGAACTAAGAACCAGCCAAAACACCACCAGTTTATATAACTATGACTGGTACCCTCAATCAATTCTTGCCTGGAGAAGAAATTTGCTAAGCAGAATTTCCCGTTTGACAGCTTCATGAGATTGGGCCTTGGTGGCTGCCTTGTGTTTATTGAAAACTAGACGATCAAGATTAAATCTACTTTCTAAAGACAATGATGAACTTTTCTAAACATCTAAAGAATTGGCCACCATGCCAAAGTAACTGACTGCCCTGCCCCAAAAATTGACAACTCATGGATGAAAGCAACTTCGATCCCTGCGTGGAACACTGATTATTTTAAAAGCTCCCTTCCACACCGACTGTGATCAGCAGAGTGCTTTTCAGCGAAGAGTTCCCCGAAACTACCTAAAAATTGTCGCTGTTCAGACTGAATTCATCATTAGATGACCTCATACTGACTGGCGGCCAACCGATGACATCATGCCACCCTCTCCCCCCCCCCCCCAAAAGTCTTTGGAGCACACTGAAAATTAGTTTCAACATTGTTGAGGAAAACAACATACTCACAAGAATCAGGTCCACATTAGTAAGTGGAAGGCAAGTTTACACAAGAGATCTGCATTCAGCCCATCAATGGCATACATTACATTGTACAATGAATTTAACTGTACTACCTAGTGTACATTGTACATAAACTAGAAGAACTTGCACACACACAAAGCTGCTGCAGCTGTTAGCATGACAGGTGTCTTCAATTCAATCCATATTTTTGTTGTGTGTGTGTGGGGGGGGGGGGGGTTGCAGTTTCACCCTTGGTTCCCCCATGGTCTCTTTTGTCATCCCAGTTGTCGTTTTATTGTTTTTCAGATCTCATGTGTCTTTTTGATGATCTAAACAATTGAGATAACACACACAAGAAACTTTTGGTTGGCAGTTGCCCAAGTAATGAGGCAGTGTATGTGGTAGTCTTGACCGGCGGCGACACTAGTTTTAATATTGTATAAGTTGATAGTAGAGGGCGCAACATCGACTGGGCTCAGAGGGACTGGGCAAGTCTACGAATCTGGTTCATAACTGATTCAGACAGGCCTGATGCGTCACAGAAGGCAATGGAGGCAATTTTGCCTCCATTGCCCCTCTTCATTGCCTTGATGCCCCTTGAAACACTCTTGGAAGGGCAAGGGCACCTAGGCATTCACTCCTTTGAAAAGGGCACCTCTATGAGGAAATTAAAGTTTCTATTGAAACGTTTCAAGGGGCACCAATGCAATGTCAAGGCAGGGGCAACAAAGGCAATTGAAGCTCACTGATTACAAACAGCCATGCACCTACAGTTTGTCAAAATACAAGAGAACCAACCAACAGACACAGTAAGACTTATATTTTCAAGTTTTTCTATGGCACAGCTGAGAAAAAAAAAACCCAAACAAGGAAATCAGCTGATCATCTGAATGGTGTATTGCGTGTATTAAAAGTTCATACCAGTACCAATCCTCCAGAAAAACATTCCCATCTTAAATACTGAACCCCACCCCCAATCCTACATCGAGTTGTTGACCTACATGTACATGTACAGAGTTTGTCTTGAAGACCCTGGATAGCCATCAGATCAGAGATGACGAGTACACACACTTGACAAGAGGAAACACGTCTTGCTCGAATACATTGTTTGTTTTATTACTGAACCGAACTACCGCAATCAAACACTAGAGGGCGCTGTTATTCCATCATCACCCAAGGCCCACCACACACAAAAGGCCCACCCAAAACAAAAGTTTGTGGCTTCCAGAGAACGCTCTCTATCCATGGAACAGTCACGACGTGTAGGGAGGGTTGAGTATGCATGGTTTTACAAACAACAATGTATGTAAAAACGTCTTGCACCAAGACTAACCCTCAACATGTGAAGTGGTCGTCCTAATGGATAGCAAGAACGCCTTGAAACAAGACTAGGGGCCAGGAATACATGAAAATGGACATGTGCTGTATGTATACACCGACTCACCTGATGCTAACCATCAAAGTTGGCCTTGTATTGTGAGACTTTCATAATTGAATTAAGGTTTCAGTCAAGGGATTTTGTGGCAATTACAAGTCCATGTACACCTGTCACCACATAAAGTGGTGGGGTAAAAAAAAAATCCTTTACAAAACCAAACTTGTTTTGAATGGTTTGTGAAAAAGAGCTGTCAAGCATTTAATTTGTAGATGACCTAATTCACGTGGGTGGACAAAATTAGGCGTTTATCTTGGGATTGGGACTGGGGGGGAGGAGGGGCGGGGCCATGTTGTGAGTCATTTGTACACGTACCTGAATGTTCGATTTGATTGTGTACACCCATGTTAACACTGCGTGCGGAGGATATGAAGCCATTCTAGTTAAAAAGTATTAAAAGGATGTGTGCCAAACTGCCTTGACCAAAATGCCATGTCAGAGTTTGTTTATTAATCAATAAATGACTGAACCCCCTTGACGTATTTGTTTATCAAATATATTTCATTTAAAGTAGTTCTTCCTGGAAAGGCCCCTAAAGAACAGGCCTGGCAACAATATCACTCAATTAATTAATTTTGAATGAAGCGAACTGTTCGTTCCCAATGGTCTGGGACACACCTTACCACTTGTGAGATATGATGATACTAGTTAAGCATCGGTCCTTGATCGAACTTGCTCTAGGGTGCCACATTTGTGATGTTCTAAAAACTCTCTACATCACTACAAACATTGAAATCTTGAGGTTTGGTCACAACAAGGCCCAAATCTACATCTTGCCTACTATGTATGCACTATCTTCCAAACAGCTGAGAATATCTACAGAGCACTTTTGAACACACACCCAAAATACATAACAGACTCACTTGATCTCAGCATGCCCAACTGAAGTGGCCTCCGCTCAAAGCATTACCTAAAAATACATTGCACCTTCAAGCATACAGGTGACAAGTCCTGTGGCAGTAGGCCTTCTCAGTAGCTGGACCCAGGTGCTGAAACTCGCTACCTCTCGACAACATTCAAACTTGCAACCCCGTTTATCAGTTCAAACGTTAACTCAAGTCAGACCCTTCATCTTGAGATTCCTGTTCAATAAAATATTCCTCTCTGGAATTACTGCCCTCAGTGCATTGTAACCATTGGAGATATGCGCTTTATAAATGCTTGTATCATTGTTATTATAACAGCAACTTGATTTCTATCACAAAAATCTGATGCAGCGTTCTCCCTTTAAAGGCCCTGTACACTATTGGTAAGATCGAAAAACACAAATGTTCACAGATTCACACATAACTTACATGATTTAAAGTAAGTAATGGTAGAAAGGGTTCCTTAAAATATTTCTGCCTAAAATGCTATCGTTTCTGAGAAATGAGTAAAACAATAGTTTTTATCGCGCGCGATAATAAACTCGATGTTTGAAAAACAGAAAACACATACTGTAAGGTCTCTTTTCACTATTTTCTCGTGACCTCGATGACCAATTGAGCTCAAATTTTCACAGGTTTGTTATTTCATGTATGTGGTTGATTACACAAAACATGAACACTGTCTGTGATTATTGTCAGCTCTGCCAATCCTGTATAATACCTTTTAACAGTGGTCCACTGGCAAAATGCCAGTTAAAACACCGGAGGACCAGTCAAAATTCACTCCAAGTAGTCCAGCTGGCTAGTTCAGTTTTGAGAAGCATCCCTATTCAACATGAAATAAGGACTTGTGAAAATGCTGTTAGATCAGTGAAATGACAAGCCAACTAGTCCCGCTGGCTAGTCACTGAAAAAGTTAAAGACAAACCCATTGAACGAGATCATAGAACAATCCTGAATTCCGGCAAAATCCTGGCATTTCACCTGTCCAAAATAAACTGACTTGAAAATCTTACCTTTATTAGCTGTCCAATATCTAAATCTGGTGACCTAAAATTTTCATTTTTTTGTACAGTACTTTCCTATGAAACGAGTATGAAGTGCGTTGTGCGAGAACAAATTCAGCCAAACAAAACAAATTCCACAACAATGACAAACTTTTTTGCACCACCCTTGGCACTTCCTCTCAGTGTATGGACAACAAATGAATTAAATTCCACAACTCAATTGCCTTGACAATCCTTTTATTAGTAGTTACAATGATTATTCGCCCTTGGGAAACCCAGAGTGTGCGCACAGTGACGCTCAGCTGCATGACATGACAGGACCATGTGCCACTGTTAACACTATGGGTAGAAATGACAAATCAATCTTGTTCCTCAGCTGACAATATGGGGTGATGGTTGGTGGCCGGGGGGCGGTACAACTTTTGCACAAAGTTGGCAAATTAAAAATCAAGCAATAAACCACAAGGGAAACAGACCGGGTTAATTTTAAATAATTTTAGGTTGACTAAAGAAAAATTTACCAAAGCGTGATTTGAACCCTCGACCTCTGGATGAACTGCTTAGTTTTGCTGCTTAGTTTTGCAAAAATCTGCTTAAAGCATGCCAACAACTTTGGTAGTTGTCAAAGACCAGTATCTGCACCCAACATTATACATGATACAGAGTGTATAACAAACCTATTTTTGGGGCTGTTCAGTTTTTGAGTGCAAGGGAGCCCTGTTTTTGGGGTGGTTTGTTTCATACTGGGGTTTCGATGTGTGGGAGGGTTCCCACAACACCCTGAGCAATTTTATGCCTTTCATTGATTTATCAAATTTTTATTTCTTTTTATTGTCATCTTTGTTAAAATGTATTTGTGTACCCCCGTACTGCGGTGGTGCTATTTTATGTCTTTTTTTCTGTGTAACTTTTAACAATATTTTTACCTTGTAATGCTACATAATTCAGCTTTGTGCTGCCAGTTGGTTTTTTTAATAAAAATGAATGAATGAATGAATGAAAAAGTTTAAAGCTTAAATCGGTCATCAGAGTCGCAAGAAAACACTGAAGTCCCTACATGGTTTATTGCTCAATGGTTTCACTGAGATCAAACTAATTGTTTAACCCATTTCTCAAAACCTATAGCATTTCAAGCAAAAATATTTCAAGGGAGGTTCTCTCCAGGTTGGCTCATAGGTTTCTTTCCCTTACTTTCATGTCTGTGGACCCCGGTTCGAATCCCACCTCAGACCCGGAGCCTTGGTTATATGGTTTAGGTTTTCAGTCCCTACCTGATTATGTGGGTTTCCCCCATTTCGGGTTTTCCTCCCACATTTGAAACTGAACATTTCTGCTTGTTTCCTATTCATCACCCTGCTCGTCCTGTTTGATGTGGAACGAAATAAACAAACTATACAGCAATCCTTCACCGATCTTGAACTCTTGGTGGCAGCAGATACCGCCATAATATTGTGGTGGTACCTGGGTGGTACTGCGCTGCCTAGCGACGGGTTTAAGCGATTTGCAAAGTAAAAGTCCAATAACCCGTGACTGATCAAATGATCGCTGTGTAGCCCAAACCTTATACCAGTCGCTATAGGCAGCGCAGTACCACCCAGGTACCACCGCAGTAATGGAGGTATTTCTGCTGCCACCAAGAGTTCAAGATCGGTGAAGGATTGCTGTATTCTTGTCTTTGCCAAATTTACGTTGTGTAAATTTTGAATATCTTTTAGTAAATCTTCAATTTTAAATAAGCATGAAATCCAAGGTTTTGGGGACTTTATTTTGCATTTTGATAAGAGGAAGTCGTTCAGTGCCTATAGACAGGACTTCACTTTTCACAGGCGTGGCCTTGCATTCTTTAAAATAATAATAATAATAAATAATAATAATGAAAAAAAACCCAAACCCATAACCAAACACTCCACCAAGAAATCAAACCATTCACCCACTCCAAAAACACTTCAAGACCCACACTGTTCTGTTTCAATTAAATCACTGTAACACAAATGTTTCTCTACTCAAGCTTAGAGAAAGGTCACTGCACCTTTGTGACTGGATAGTTTATTGAATCCTTAATCATCAAAGACCTCCCTCTTACAAGAAAGAACAAAAATCCATTCATGGACAACTCCTTCTGTGGATAATTTTGAAATCTTATTATTCTCTCTGAGGAACCCAATTCCCTCCAAATAAATTACACCTGTTGTTCACACCCAAATGTTCATCATGCAAGAGGTGGAAAGATCAAAGAGTGGGTCTCCAGGATCATCTTGCTGGAAAACAGATGTGTCCCAAGGTCTTTGGTCTGTGCTAGACCACTACTTGTCACTAATTCTTTTTTAATGAATAAATTTGGGGTAGAGTGGATTTTTTTTCCAGACAGATGGACTTTGATACAATTGTTTTTTTCACTCAGCAGGGTGCATGCTCCATAAATCACCCTTAGCATTATTCACAATTTATGTGTTATGGTATTTCGGCTGGGCAGTGGTAATCTTGTTCTGTGGATGAGGTGACCACAAAGTATTGCTCCATACATGTATGCATCTACAATATCCAACTAGTCAAGAACTGAAACAAGTTTGAATATCAGATGTATAGACCATGTTACTTTGTTTACAGAAATAGTGACCTTGTACATTCTAATGCATTTCCTGACAGGCAAGATACTACACAGGCCATATGGGAAAATTTACATTTTGTGTCATAATTTTCACTTAAATTCAAGAGTTACAAAAGCAACAGCTGTACAGCTTTTGAGATGTCCCCCACCCTTTCTTCATATCAAAAGTTGAGAAAAATCAGACAGTGCAATCTTCATAAAACATACTTTAATTTATTGTATTCTTCCATTGAGCTGCATAGAAACTGTGCCTGCAGGAGGTCTAGACTCTGTGGCTCTTTTGTAAACATGTGATGTCACAGGTCACATGGTCTATAGTTCTTGAGATACATGTATGGATAGCCACAATATTAAGTAATTAAATATTCACCTCGCTAAAACTTGGTTAATTAATTGAACATTTTAATCTTGCAACATTTCAAAAACTAAGTCAAGGCTTTAAGCTTCCAATATAATAATAATAATAATAACGTAAACTTATATAGCGCCAAAATCCGCCTAAAAAGACGCTCAAAGTGCTTCACAGAAAAACAGTTTAAAAAGCTACGGCCAAACACAATTTATCAAAGCAATAAACCTGAGAAAACACAAATTCAAAAATATCAGTCATTAAAACAATTAAAACAAAACCCAAAAAAGTCTAAAAACTGGACCAGCCAGTAGCAGTTAAAAAGCAAAACCTGCGTATATATTTTTTATTCCTAAAAAATGAGTTATGCTGTGCTGAAAGGTTATGTGTTAAAAGTCAATTGGGTTTTGGCAAAAAGTATTAAGGATTTTGTTTTAAAATCCCGACAGAAACAATGGCTGTTCCAACTGGAAGGTTGGAACAGCTAAATAAAAACAATCAAAGTTATAGAACCATGCACAGGTATCCAAAAGGGTGAACATGTATAATAAATAGGCTACATTAAATTCCATGGGATTAAGTAAAAGACACAAATTAAAAAGAGAAAAAAGGAAGGGGTTGGAACAAAAACAGAAAGAGAAGTCATGCAAGCTCAACCTCTTTAGTTTTTCACAGAGCAAAGTTTTGTAGTATAGGCCTATGCCTACATCATAATACAGTAGCTCCATGGTTCTACCATGGAGGTAGGAATCCTACCTCCATGGTTCTACAGACGTTCAGGCCTACACACTGTATTTTTGTTTAATTTACCTGTTCTTTAACCTGTTCTTTGTACCCGGCCCCAGATTAAACATCCAGGTTCTTACAGGAAATTACACAAAAAGCAAAAGTGAGTCACGTACTACTCAATTGTTTTATTTCAATCTGGCACACAAAAGTCTAAGATTTAACAAGGGACCGCCCCCCCCCCTCCTTCCACCCTCACAACAAGTGAAGACTCACTTGCAGGTGTTACATGCATCAGCCAAGACAAGGTTAGACTTGATTTCAAGTCTGAGATTGCGGTTATTTCTCTGCATCATCAGCCACGCAAAATTCCCCTGCAGATTGGCTATCACACACTCTATAACTCGCAATCTCTGTGATCGTAGGTTAAAGACGGAGGTTAATACACAAGAGGGCGCTATTTCAGGAAATAATGTATTGGCTATCAGGTAGACTAAAAACCACGATAACAGGGTATGTTCACACGAGTAGCTAACTTCGCTGCTAACTTAGCTGCTAAATATTCTTAGCGGGGGTTCACTTGGCCAAACGACTTAGCTAAAATTTACCTTGCGTTCACACGAGGCTTCGCTGTTAGTGTTAGCTAGCACAGCAGACCGTCTTGGTTTCCGGTAGTTTTCTTGCCACTTTCAGTGCATGGTCTGTGTCAGTAGTTGTTTTGAATAAATTAATATTTTGGCTTGAAGAATATATTATAAACATAATACTCGTGTAAAGTTTCATTTTGTTGTAACAAGTTCACAGCGACTCTACTTTTAAAATTTGCAGCGATTCGGAATGAGAAACAATTTTGTTTTGGTCTGTTCTATTGTCACTAAATACATTGCATCATCAGCTAAGTTGAGTGCTACAATTTCGTCCCCAATAGTGCGCGATGTCAACATGTCACACACAGCATGTTGTCTGTCTATGGAAACGAGGTTGATCACTTCATGTGCGTGGCCGGCTGGCCGTAGAAACGTTTTTGGATCGTTTAGATAATGTTTACAAAAATGGATCACACCAATCGCCGATTCTTTAGTCTTTTATTCTCTTTCTGTGTTATGAGTATAATTTAGCTGTCATAAGGAATATAGCTGATATCAACTTAGCGGTAAAACTTGAAGAATTTCGGCGGAAACTGATGAGAAAAATGTATAGGCCTACGTGCAACTCCACCAAGAGAAAAAAAACACAGCGTGGTGCATCAAATTGAAATCATGTTAACTACGCAGCTAAGGTCAGTTACGTTTACATGACAAAAAACACTGCTTTAATAAATTCCTTTGTCTGCGGTTGAAGTATCAAGGTTCACTGCTAAGTCGAGTTAGCAGCGGAAATTTCCGCTGCTAACTTTTGGACTTAACAGCGAAGTTAGCAGCGAAGTTAGCAACGAAGTTAGCTTTTGTTTGCATTCACACGGTCTTAATTTTTCACTGTTACCTAGCAGCGAAGTTAGCAGCGAAGTTAGCTACTCGTGTGAACATACCCACAGACTTGGATCCAAGTCTAAGACAAGGTCTGCAGGGAAGCAGCTACAGCAACCAGCCTCTGGCTATAATGGAGTCATAGTAGTAGTAATGCTAGAGGCAGGGAGTCATGATTCAGTCTCCCAGAATGATTACCAGGGAATGATTACCAGGGGTGAGCTCCCTGGGGTAGCAGGTGAATGGCTTTTATGACTGATGGCTCCATTTGGATTTACATCCAGATCTTCAGGTCAATCTAAAACATGTTCACAATATTAGGGTTATCCTAAGTTTTAAACAGGTTTTTTCTGTTAAAGGGTGTGTACAACATTGGTAAGATTGAAAATATAAATGTTCACAGATTTGTACATAACTTACATGGTATAAAGATGGTCATGGTGAAAAACATTCCTTGAAGTAGTTTTGCTTGAAATGCCTTTTTAGGAAATGAGTAAAACAATAGTCTTTATCACGCAGGATAAAATCCGATGTTTGAAAAAAAGTAAAAACATATAATGGGTTTTTCACTGTTTTCTCAAGACTCGGAAGACCGATTTGAGCTTTAACTTTCACAGGTTTGTTATTTCATGGATATGTTGGGTCACATCAAGTGTGGATACAGGTCTTTGGCAATTACCAATGTTGTACACACCCTTTAAAAGGAAGGAGTTCTACTTTCAAAGATCCAAACACATTCCCCATATTATAGAGGTTTGTTTTGAAACTCCCCTTTTCAAATCATTGTTTGAACCATGATTGCACCACTACCTTCCATAAAGAGCACAATGTATAAATCAATGGTTTTCCTTGACTTCTTCGCTTAAAGGTATTATACAGGATTGGTAGAGCTGACAAAACAGTCCCAAACAAAGTTCATGTTTTGTGTGATTAACCATATACATGAAATAACAAACCTGTGAAAATTTCAGCTCAATTGGTCATCGAGGTCACGAGAAAATAGTGAAAAGAGACCTTATGTGTTTTCTGTTTTTCAAACATCGAGTTTATTATCGCGCGCGATAAAAACTATTGTTTTACTAATTTCTCAGAAACGATAGCATTTTAGGCAGAAATATTTTAAGGAACCCTTTCTACCATTACTTACTTTAAATCATGTAAGTTATGTGTGAATCTGTGAACATTTGTGTTTTTCGATCTTAACAATAGTGTACAGGGCCTTTAAATGGAGGGTATACATGTACCTTTGGTAACTACTCAAAAAGTGAAAGACCATAAAACTTACTTGATAATAAGAAGAAATGCAGCTCTTGATAATGTGCAACATTTTGAGAAACGATTCCCTTTTCTTGAGGAATTTGGTTTTGGCGAAAGGGATTCAAAACTAACTCAATCTGAGAATGAAGCGTTTCTCAGACTGTGTGTTCCAATTACGGATTATTTTTCCTGCGTGGACATAACAGCACCAGATTTTTGGCAATATCACAAAAACGCTACCACCTTTTGAAATGACATTTACGGGTTAGTTTCATTGTATTTTACACTTTATTTGTACTCTACACTTTTTTGTTAGGATTAAAACAAACGAATGTTCCAAAAACCAAAGGAATACTTTGCCTTAAAACAATGCATCATGGTTGTGCACTACTTTCTGTAAAGAACCCTGAACAAGTACATTATATAAATCACCAGTTTTCCTTGCATACTTCACTTAATTTAGGAAGTCAGCATGTGTGCAAGTCATCAACCTCAACTCTAGGTTAAATACATTAGTTTTTGGCTCCTCCTTTTTTTCAAATGGTACAGAAATGGAAGGTATGAGTTAAAAAATGAAATTAGCCTTTTTATATGGAACTCAGACATGGGCAGATTGTCTGCAAATGTTTTCACAAATTTGTGCTTGATTCACAAAATGGGGTTTCTAAACAAATTAATTTTTAAAATTTTCATACATCTTAAAAATGCATGGTTTAATTCGTCTAGCAACAAATACCCTCCTCCCAAGTTTAATTTTGTTGCAATGTAAATTTTTACAAATTATTAGTAAATCGTACTGCTATTTATTACAAAAAGTGCTATGAGCATTTTTACATTTTACAAGAATTTTGTATAAATAGAATTTTAAAAGAATGATTGATTTCATAATAAAAATATAGTCTTTGTTTGATTTGTTTTCCCATTTTTTAATAATCATGCAAAAGACTTGCATAGTCTATGCTGATGATTAGGCAACAAAAAAATAAATACCAGTTGATCGTCCTGATTTTTCCAAAAAGAGGAGGATGAGGGCCTTTTTATTTTTTATTTTTTTTCCAAGATGGCCGCCAAGTATTTCAATTCAAACAGGCCTTTTACATCAAAAATTAAAAAAAATTATGTCAAGGGTGGATTAAAAATACAAACAAATATTGTCTTAGTTTTAGGAAAAATCGAAAATAAAAAATAATAAAAAAAAGGATGCGGCCTCAAAAAAGGATGCGGGCGGGGACGATCAACTGTTTTGTTTTTTACTTGGCCTTAAGTACTAAAAAAACAGGACATTTACAAAGCACCTTTTACCAGATGATGCAAAGAGCTGAAAAGGAAAAAGTTGAAAACAAGAAAAAAGGGTAAGGAGAGGCAGACTGGAGAAACCCAGATTACATCCAAGCAAAAACAAAGATGGGTCTTAAAGGCCTTTTAGGGAGGGTGCACCTTTGATAATTACTCCAAAAATTAATGACCATTACAACTATGGTAAGAAGCACTGCAGCTGTGGATAATGTATGACATTTTGAGAAACAATTCCCTTCAAAGGAATGTGGTTTTAGAGAGAGGGATTCAAAAACGTTCCAATCTGAGAAACGTTTCTGCATGAAACATTTCTCAGATGGTGTATAGTCCAATCACGAATTATCTTCCTGCTGCGTGGACATTACCGCTCCAGATTTTCGGCAATATCTCAAAAATGCTATCACCTTTTGAAGTGAAATTTTCACAGGTTAGTTTTACATTTATACAGGATTTAAACAATCGAACGGTTCAGTTGAATTTCTGCCAGGAGAAGGAAGTTTACAACCGAGGGGCAGAGACAGAAAAAGACTGGTCACCAACCTGAATTGGAGATTTTGGAACATCAAGACATCCGCCTACACCACCAGGAAGTTAAAAGAAAAATCCATGGAGGCCAGTTAAAATCTTCAGACAAGTTACTACACACACCTTGCCCTGAAGCCAAGGTCATAATCCCAACCATAAGCAGCTTGACAGCAGACAACCATAAGCAGCTTGACAGCAGACAACCATAAGCAGCTTGACAGCAGACAACCATAAGCAGCTTGACAGCAGACAACCATAAGTAGCTTGACAGCAGACAACCATAAGCAGCTTGACAGCAGACAACCATAAGCAGCTTGACAGCAGACAACCATAAGCAGCTTGACAGCAGACAACCATAAGCAGCTTGACAGCAGACAACCATAAGTAGCTTGACAGCAGACAACCATAAGCAGCTTGACAGCAGACAACCATAAGTAGCTTGACAGCAGACAACCATAAGTAGCTTGACAGCAGACAACCATAAGCAGCTTGACAGCAGACAACCATAAGTAGCTTGACAGCAGACAACCATAAGTAGCTTGACAGCAGACAACCATAAGCAGCTTGACAGCAGACAACCATAAGCAGCTTGACAGCAGACAACCATAAGCAGCTTGACAGCAGACAACCATAAGCAGCTTGACAGCAGACAACCATAAGCAGCTTGACAGCAGACAACCATAAGTAGCTTGACAGCAGACAACCATAAGCAGCTTGACAGCAGACAACCATAAGCAGCTTGACAGCAGACAACCATAAGCAGCTTGACAGCAGACAACCATAAGCAGCTTGACAGCAGACAACCATAAGCAGCTTGACAGCAGACAACCATAAGCAGCTTGACAGCAGACAACCTAATAGGGCCATAAATCATTCCCACACTTTGCCCAGCAGGTGATCTAACTGTGAACATGCATGTAAAGAAAGGAAGCAGTATGTTTACTCATGCAACTCTAGGCATGTTTGTTCCCTAATTTTTAAGGTCTTTTAATTGAAACCATGGTGTGAAAAAATACAAATATACAGGTTTACACAATGTGTGTAGACTGCTGTGTACATGTATAGCCTGTCATGAATTTGGGGGGAAAATTTATTAGACCGCAGGGCTTGTACATGTAGTTCCCAAAAAAAAATTCTGATCCCGATTTTTCTTTTTACTTTGACCATGGAGGATGCTTTGACTAAGAATAGACAAGAATTAAAATGAGGAATACTAGACACAGCTCAACAACATTTGAACTGGTTTAGAACAAGCTGGAAGAGAAGTAATGTTGCTATTTGCTAATTATCTAAAAGCAATGACAACAGCATCTGGACCCAATATCATGGCTCTGCTTACCGTATAAAGCAAAGAATCGGCGCTTACGGAAGCAGGGAATGGCCGCACTTACGTCAACCGTATTTCACGAGTAGCAGGGAATTTTTGCTTGTGCGATTGTTACTAGGCATTGTTCGCTTACACAGCTAGTGCAAAAATTTGGCGCTTGCACAGTAAGCGGAGAATGGTGATCGCAAGCGCATATTTCGGCGGTAAGCAGAGCCATGAAATTGGGCACTAAGAAACACAAAAAAGGGCAACTTAGTTAAAAACAATATGCTTAAAAGTCATTGTTCTCTAAGAAGCTTTATCTCATTGGAACCTCATCTCAATTCATTGTGCTTCGTCCAAACTTCCAAAGTTTGGGTCCAGAATGTCAGCCCAGTTTTGAAAAATCCTTGGGAGAACCATACAATCACTGGCCTCGGATGGTCCCTGTGTAAACTTCATGCAAAGGGCTATACATGTAGTTCAAAGTGGTTTACACTAGAACCATTAATCTCTTAGAAATATTTCCTTCTAAAATGAAGTAATATTTAATAAAACTGTATCTGAAAAAAAAAATAATAATAAATAAAAAATCAGCTAATTTCGGTTGTTACAGCCATAAAAGGACAATGTGTTTACTTGCTGAAAATTCTGCATGGTTTTTCATTAGTGCATTTACTCCTGACTCACACAATGGATTAAGACCATGTTTTCACAGGGTTGTTATTTCATGTATGTGGTTGATTACACAAAACATGAACACTGTGTGTGACTATTTTGTCAGCTCTACCAATCCTGTATAATACCTTTAATAATACCTTTAAGAGTCCCAACTACTGGTTGTGGAATAGCAGTATCTGAAGAAAAAAACTATGCCATGAAACGAAAAAAAGTTGCTTACAATATCCCTGTCTAACCGGCAAAATAATAATAATAATAATAACCAATTTTTATATAGCGCTTTTCACACCCGAAGGGCGTCAGTCCCAAAGCGCTTCCAACATTATTACCCCTGGTCACTGGGCCATTATTCCATTTCATTTCATTCTTAAACCATCTCAGCTCCCTGGGGAGTATACAGCCTGTGCAACAAATATGCGCTACTAGGCTAAAATTAGGCTACTAGGCTAAAATTGCCCCCAACATTGATTCTCAACTTTTAAACCTCATCAATCATAGAAACCAGGCCTGGAATTACACAAATGCAATAACCTCTGTTGCGTAATCCATAATGGTTTGAGTTAAATCTTCTCACTTTCAAAGCTCTTCATGGCCTATCTCCTATATATCCGATCTTCTCCGTAAATATATTCCTGTTCGTCCTCTTCGATCTGCTGGCCAATCCCTACTCACACAAACTACTTTTTCCACTAAATTCTATGGTCAAAGAGCCTTCAACTTCATTGCACATTTGTTATAGAATGCCTTACCTCTTCAAATTTGCCAAGCTGGCTCTCTTCAGATTTTCAAGGGACTTTCTAACAACTCATTTGTTTGAATCTTTATTTGTGTAACTTGCTTTTATATTCATTTCATTATTTTATGTTTTGTGTTGCGCCTAGAGGCTCCTGCATTATGCGCTAGATAAATATCTCAAGTATTAATATTATTGTCTTGGCAATGGTGTCCTTCAAAAGTTTTCTATAGACTTTAAGATTTTCCAATGAAAGTGCCCTTTGCAAAATAAAAATGGCCTTGCCTAAAATTCGCTTCGCATTCGCATTCGCGGGAAGTATGAACCGGGCTTCACTGGTCCCGCTGGCTAGTCACTGGAAATGTTAAGGGCAAATCCTGGTAGTAAGTAGCACAGTGCAATTTATGATTTGTAATTATTACAAACAAACAAAAATCAACTGGTCTTTTGGTGACAGCTGTCTGTGACGCCACACATCAGTTTTGCCAGCTGCTAGATTTGTTGATACAGCATGCATAGGATGTACAACATGTGTATACAACAACAAGTCCGAGATTGTCAATGAAATCAACTTGAACTCCAACCACTCAACACTTCTGCAGTTTTTAGTGTCACGGGCAGTTCACACGCGTCACCATCAATTACCATGGGCAAGAGAAAACGTGACCTTTAGGGTCATGCAGCTGGCTAAACTTTCACTTCTAGCAAGAAGGGAGAAATGGCCTTCAAGGTACATGTATCTCTGTAAGCTGCTTCAAAGATCCTCTTTCTTGTAGGGGGTCATTTTGAAGATCTTGGTGTGTCAAAAATAGGTGTCCTGTCAGGATATACAATGTAATACACCCCAATGAAAAGGTCACCAACTCACCATTAAGTTTCAGGGCACCTCTGACCATAGAGCAAGGACTGATAAAAGAATGTGCTCATGATATCGTTCCATTCATAACAAGTATCATTAATAAGTCTCTTGTTTCAGGTATCTTCCCAAGTGATCTTAAGCTGGCGTACATTAGGCCCCTCTTAAAAAAGCCTAGTCTTGACAAAGAGGATCTTAAGAACTTTAGACCAGTCGCAAACTTGAAGTTTCTTGGGAAGATGATCGAGCGCATTGTTTCACCTCGGTTGTGGTCTGTCATCACCAAAATAATATGATTTGCAAGATCATTTTCAATCAGCATACAGGGCTAATCATAGCTGTGAGACAGCCCTGTTGCGTGTTCACAATGACATATTACGTGCAATGGATAGTGGCAAAATAACTGCGCTAATTTTACTCGATCTCAGTGCTGCATTTGATACTGTGGACCATAACATCTTGTTACACAGGCTTGAGAATAACATCGGTATTACAGGTGCGGCCCTGAGATGGTGTAAATCCTACTTACAAAACCGACCACAATGTGTGCGTGTTGGTCAATCTTCTTCAGAGGCTGTTGCACTTGACTACTCTGTACCTCAAGGGTCAGTGCTAGGACCGCAATGGTTTGTCATTTACACATCACCAGTTCGTTTCATCATTCAGAAGCATAAACTTCAATACCACCTTTACGTAGATGACACACAGATCTATTTGTCATTTGATGCAACACAACAAGACGCCAATTATTGTATTAAACGTATTGAAGCATGTGTTGAAGAAATCCGTCAGTGGATGAAAAATAATTACCTCAAACTTAATGATAACAAGACTGAGTTCATCCTCATTGGCTCTAAACAGAAACTCAATAAGATCACTACCTCACATATTACAATTGGGAACTCAACCATTGCTTCTGTTCAATCTGTGCGCAATCTTGGTGTCGTCATGGATAACACCATGACTCTGGACTCACATATCTCTTCAATTGTAAAATCATCTTCTTACCAGATCAGAAACTTGGGTAGAATTCGTAAATATCTCACTCCACAATCTGCTGAACAATTAGTACACGCCTACATGTATGTCACTTCTCGTCTAGACATAGGAAATTCCCTTCTTTTCGGACTTTCAAAATCACAGGTTCATCGTCTTCAGTTGAGACAAAACATGGCTGCTCGTCTTGTCACGTGCACCAAACTGTCCATGCACATAACTCCTGTCCTTTGTGAGTTACACTGGCTACCCGTTCATCTTAGGATCCAGTTTAAGCTGTTGCTTCTCACTTACCGTGCTGTCAATGATCAAGCACCACCATACATCTCTGATCTACTTGAATTATATAATCCACCCCGGTCTGGTTTGCGATCAGCTGCTAAATTACTCTTGGTTGTGCCTAAATCATCTAGGTCCTGGGGCGACAGAGCTTTCTCTGTCGCAGCTCCCCGGTTATGGAACGCAATTCCCTACAATATTCGTACTTCTCCATCACTTGAGACATTCAAAAACAGGTTAAAAACACATCTCATGCAAAGCACTTATGGTCGGGATCATGTGTAAATGCTTATTTCAGTTTTTCCATTTGTAAATCATGATTGCATCCTGTTTACTATTATGTACTTGTGTACGTTGCTTTTGTTTTTATGACCATGTTGCTCTGTTTGCGCCATGAGCGTTTTTTGCGGATTTGTGCGCGTTATAAATGTTCTATATTATTATTACTATGCTCTGACTGAGCCATCAGCTATGGGAGATTATTGAGGGTGCAATTCTGATATAAATTTTTGTCACATAAACTTTTCCACCCCTAAAAAACATACCAATGTAATCATTTTACCAATTGATAGAATGATTACACTTAAACTTACAGTGTAATCTAAATAAAATTAAAATAAAATCTGGAAAGCTTCTGAAAAAATGAAGAAATATTCCTCAGCCTCCAACTACAAGTTTGGTTTACGCTGATTAATCAAGATCTTGTATTTGTGATGTTTAATGCTTTCTTTACAATAATACTAGCTCTTTATCACACCCCTAGAGGCATGCGCTCATTTTACTTGTCTTTCAACAGGATAAGCAGAGCTATGTTATCAATTGTGAGACCTATTTGATTTTACAATGTGCTGTGGCACATTCAGATGTTTTAATGCAAATGTTCTAAAATTTGTTCTTAAACACTGAAGATCAAATCCGTGTTCTCAGAATCTGTGCTATGATTTTTGAGAGTGGTAAAACATAGGGAAAATCTTGCTCACTACACTAGTCTGACAAAAATGGTTTTGTAACCCTCTGGTCTGCGGTCATCAGCAGGAGGATGGAGGGTTATGATTATCGCAACTAGGGTTTGGTGCAATCTGGGCCAAATTTTATGGAACCGCTTTCCAAAGAATTCTACGGTCGGCCCAGACATGCAGAAACACATGCTTTACAGGGTGAAGTAAGCAAAGAATTCTATGGAAAGCACTCAAGCAATGCCATGACGTTAGGCCCAGCAGCCAACCCAGGGTTATCCCTGAACTGCTAAAATGCCAGTTAACAACCCCCCCCCCCCCCCCCCCCCCACAAAAAGTTGCAATTCTCTCCAGTGGTCGGACAAGCTAGTTCTGCGTTGAAAAGATATGGACCTGTGAAAAAAGTTGGCTGACTAGTGAAGTAACAAGTTAGCTGGTCCTGCTGCTGGCTATGTCATTAGAAACAACTTAAGGGCAAGCCCTTAAACCATACCAGAAACACCTGCGGGCAAATCGAAACCATACTCATGGTTCAACCATAGAGAGGGTATTAACTATTATTGAGCCTTGCTCTAGAAGAAGAGCAAGGTCCTTGCTTTTTATGCTTCTTAATTCACCATCCACATCATGATCATGCAATGTGTCAAATCACATCTTTCACTTCTTCACTCACAGATGAATTCACCAACAGTTTGCTACAAAACATCTTTCAACACACAAGTATGTCAAATCTCTTACCTTCAATCGTCACTCGATCTCTCTCACTCAGTCTGGTCACAGATGATACAATCCATGATAGAGTGATCCCATATGAAGTCCTTCACACATGCATGTACTGCTGTACATTGTAAATGTACACTGCCCCTGCACCCTGCAAGAAGAAAGTGACCCAAGTCAATGTGGGCTGAGGAGGACCCACTACAATTTAGCACTACAAACAACGTGCACAATAGGGCACAAGGTTGTGCACAAGGAAACCCCTGCTGAAAAAACAGCCCAGGGTCTCTGGACCCAGTGAGGTATGATAAAGATGTCCTAATGCCAAGATACCAAGATAAGAACAAACAGGGACTGAGTGGTGTCAGTGAGGGCTAATGGAACACCCATTAAGAGTGAACAGGGAAGAAATTAATGACTTTTCAAGTACTCAACTTGTCTGTTTTGTTCTGATGGTTTGCTCTTTTAAGACCTCCCAGGAGAGTCGACGATCACAATGTTTTGCTGTTAAAATGCACCATGGAGGAAGGAGGGGTTAGGGACAGGACCATCAAAGGTTTTTCAGAGCAATACATTTAAGTGCGGAACCTACTCCGCGTCAGTAGAATAAGTAGCAAGACATCAAAGAACAAATCTACACAGCAAAGAAGGTGTGCCCCTTTAAACAGAATTTAAAAAGGAGACAAGAGGGTAAACATGAGTTGGCTAATAATTATAGCTAGGTATAGCCTAGACTTTAGGCCCTTTCACACTACACTTTAATCCAGAGAATCTCCTGTTAAAGGGACACACCGGTTACCTGTTTACGTAATTTAGGCATGTAGAATCAAAGACAATTATTTCAAGATGCTTTTTATATTTTTTTTATACAAAAATATCACGTAATTAACGAGAAATTACAACAACAACAAAAAGCGGTCAAAGGTCACCGTATACGCTTTACCAGCCGTTGCAAGTGTCAAATTTACGGGATACATACTGTGCAATGTTGCAAGTAGACTGGTGCTCTGTTTATGTAAGTGTTTCACTACGACAAGGCATGAGGATCCAGTCCAAGTTATCTATCTGAAAGTGTGTATAAACAACAGACACGGAAACCAGTCAACTCGCCCCCATCAAACTCGCCAATTACAAAGTCCCCAACTACAAAGTCGCCCCTATCAAAGTCGCCCCCTCACATACAAACTCGTCCCCTCTCAAAGTCGCCCCTCACAAGGGAATTTAACAAAATTGGTGTGATTGGAATTTAGGAGAACAAAAGCTATCTTGAGGGAACGAAAGAGGAAATCTGGGGAACAAAATCTCATTGCGAGAGAACGAAAGCGTATTTTTAGGGAGCGAAAGCATATTTCGGTTGAATGAAAGTATATTTCGGGCAAAAAATTCAAAGTCGTATTTCGAAGAATCAAAAGCTATTTTTTAGGGAACGAAATCTCCTTTCGAGGGAAAAAAAGCGTTCTTTAGGGAAGGAAAGCATATTTCAAGCGAACGAAAGTATATTTCTGGGGAACTTAATTGTAGTTCGGGGGAAAGAAAGCGTGTTCAAGAGAACGAGAACCTATTTTCTAGAAATAATCTATTTCGTTACCTAGAAAAACACACTGCGTTCATAAAATGAAAAATAATATTTTGTGAGACAAAATTATATTTTCATCGAATTAAATAATAATAATATTTTGAGGAAACAAAATGATTTTGTTGGAATTTTGTGTGTCGAGGGATGCAATAGAAATTTCAAGTGAGTTTTTTTTTTCCACCTTTTAATTTTTAATTTCTTTTTCACTTTTTTTTTTTTGGGGGGGGCTCGTTTTTTTTGAATTGTTTGTCACAAATTTTGTTAAAACTAATTGTACCGTCAATATAAAAGTGGTATTCCTATGTATTGACATAAATCTTATTTAATTAACAAGAAACTCGGTACAAATCGGGTCAAGGAACGTACACAGAGCATTGAAAAGTTGCGATTTTGAAACAACGGATTCGATCAGCGAGGTGTACCGACTAGCAAACCCGCAATAACAACAACATAGTTGGTGGTCTGGCTCCCTACCCCTCCCACATGTTCATGAGCTTCCAGGTATACAGCCTAGTCTTGGCTAGTCTTGGCTAGTGGGTTTCCGTCGAGGTAGCACTGCCGAGATACTCTGCTCGCAAGCGACACGACTGCCCCTGTGTTTGTGTAGCTAGCCCCACGCTGTGCACTGTAAGACACGCTTCCGTTGCTCGGACTCTCTGAAATAAAATCTTACGTTCGACTTTTTGTATTACTTACAACTTGTATCCATAATTTGAATACGTATTTTTGTGTGTCAAATACTCATGAATTCTTGTTAAAAAACAGAGTTGAATTCGGTGCAGTAATTAATTTTTATACGGCTGGAAGTAAAACTAACTCCGAAGATCACGAGGGTTATCCGAACCAATAAAGTGGTTCGGATAACCCATGTGACCTTCGTTTTTTGAAAAATGCTCAAAAACGACCAAAATTGATGGTTTCTTTTAGGAACCGTTCTTCTCCATTCCTGGAAGACCTTTGGAGTCATGTTTTAGTCTATTTTGTAGCCAAAATAGCCCAAGGAAGCCAGTGTGTCCCTTTAAGGGAAAATTTTACACCGAGATTCTCCGGATTAAAGGGTGTGTACAACATTGGTAAGAATGAAAATATAAATGTTCACAGATTTGCACATAACTTACAGGGTATAAAGATGGTCATGGTGAAAAACTTCCCTTGAAATAGTTTTGCTTGAAATGCCATAGTTTTTAGGAAATGAGTAAAATAATAGTCTTTATCCTGCAGGATAAATTCCGATGTTTGAAAAGAAGTTTTCACTGTTTTCTCATGACTCCGAAGACCGATCTACATGTAGCTTAAACTTTCACAGGTTTGTTATTTCATGTATATGTTGGGTCACATCAAGTTTGGATACAGGTCTTTGGCAATTACCAATGTTGTACACACCCTTTAAAAATTAAGTGGAGCGTAAACACTACACTTTTCAGGGCTAAAAATTATCTGGATTAACGAACCCAAAACTGGCTTAAAACCCGGGTAGAATTTAACCCTGCCCAGGACTAGGGTTAATCCACCAATCTCGGTGTTAGTATATTAACTTTTCTCTGGGTAATTAGACAATTGTATTGCGAAAGGAATCTCCGGATCAGGTTTAATCCGAGTAGAAGACTTTTTACACGGGTTGCCAATTACCAGGATCAAGGGCTATAGTGTTGCCACAAATTGAATATACATGTACATGGATACATTGTACCTCGTCATGCAATGCCTAATAAATCCAAACACCGGACCAAAACAAGCAAGAGTGATATTTGCAGTCTTCAAATGATGTATTTTCTCGACTGTGACAGTATTCTGCAAATTCTGCTTTTCCCAGGGGCATCAACCTCAGGAAAATATAACACTCAAGAGATCACCAAGGCGGATCACTATTCTACAAATATTTTAAATCTAAAAATTGACTATAGGCAGGACTTGAACCTGGGACCTTCAGATTAACATGCCAGCGCAGGGGTTTCCCTTAACTTTTTTTTCCACTCGCCGGCCGGGCGAATCAACCAAAATTTTGGATCGCCCGCAGGTTTTTTCACTAGCCCGCATGTATTGACGTGACGCACACAATTTTCAAAACGTCCACACAAAAAAATAATATAAAAAAATGCACAGAAGTGAAGTTCGCAAAATTGCGTTTTGGGATGATTTTATCCCCTAATTTTTGTCCTAAATCATACCTTTTCCATCATCAACCATTTTCATGGATTCTTGATTTGAAGATCGGTTGTTTTGAACTTCATTTGCAATAAAATCTTCGCGAATCAACGATCATTCGACAACGCACATTGAGAAATAATTCAATGAACTTTGCACTGCATCGCCCTCTATCGGCAAAAGTTGTCGATGTTTAATTAGACTTCATCCAAGGCTGTGTATTGTACACAATCTGCATGCGTGCGGCACACTGTGCGGCAATTCTTTACTCCGTTCGTGAACGTGTACTGCGTTGAAGTCTAGCCAAGCTCTTATGAATATGGTAATTATCAACAGCCATTAATCACCAATCACAACGTGTGGAATGTTGGTTAGCTTGGACTTTGGACCGACTGTGTTGTACATGTACTGTGTGTTGTGTATGCGCTATGCATGTACCGGTGGGCGACCGAACGTTATGTGTGTGGGGCCGATGCACGTGTTGTGTGGATACTCGGCAGTATGTGCATGGTGTTTTAACGTTTGTATACCAAAATGAACGATCGCGATCGCGGCCACATTAAATCAAGCAAATATCCAGACTTATCAAACTAAAAGCTTTAATAAAAACTTTCTTTGGGATTTTACAACCGTACCCTCATTTATTGTGAACAAGAACAATTATTTAACTCGCCCGGCGGGCTAGTAAAGGAAGGGTTTTGACTCGCCTGCCGCTGTTTTCACTCGCATTTGGCGACCGGGCGACCGCTAATTTCGGACCCTGCAGCGCTCTACATGTACCAACTGAGCTATCTGTCGCTTAAAGATGATCCCTCTGCTGACACTTCCCAGGTTCGTAAACTTGGGTGTAATCCCTGGTGGTTATACAGCAGTTACAGGTTTTATGGCTTCTAACTGGCAGTGGCACCCTGGAACAGAGGTGAGACTGCCAATATTAGGGCTAGATATAGCTCAGTTGGTAAGAGAGGTGGCAGGTTAAAATCTCGCTCTAGTAACTCTTCCTTTGTTCAACTTAAAATTAGTATTTTTTGAGACAGGATTTTTTTTCTGGAGGATTTGTAACTGGTATTAAGCCTACATATGTAATTAGCTTTTTAACCAATGAGTGAAACTGTAATGTAATAATTTAGTTTTTATTGACAAATTCATATCCTGTACTTCTTCTTCTTCCAAATTAGTACATCCCTCCAGTGGAATATAGTCGTACTTGGGTGCAAATGTGCTTGGTCACGGAAACAAATACATGTATCAAACGAAATGTGCTGCAAACTATTTAAAAAAAATAAAAATAAAAATCTACACTGTAGTTAACACGCATGTACACTTCTAAGGCTAAAAATTTACACTTGACCACAGGAAAGAGGCCAGTGGTTTTACTAATAGCATTGGGCCAGTAAACTCACAAACGGACAAGTCCGGCGGTCTTGTGTTTTACAATTGAATAATAATACCTCACAAGACGATGTTCAAATGTTGACTTTTCAATCTGATACATGTATCAAAGTACTGTGCCCATAAGACAAATGAAATCAATCTTCTCTTACTTGTCTTAGTGCCTGTTCGAATAAAAACAGTTTATACAGTGGATGTTCAACATTTTAGATATCATATAGTTTGTTCTCATTTTGAAAAATCATAAAAACAACTACTAGCCTGGCGCCCTGACTTTCCCACGATCAGCAGGCAGCAAATCATAAATAAGATGGCCCCCAAGCACGACGAACTTCAAAGTACTTTTTGTACACCGTTTGCCATTTTCAAAACATCACATCTGGATGAAGTCACCATTTGGTGAGCCCTGGCATGTACATGTATCATAATAATTCGCCAAATGTAAGGAATAAAACGAAGTAGGTTTGAGAAGTATGGGACGTTTTTAAGTGGTTCAACTTGCTCGTACTTTTAAAACAGCGTTTTAGACATGTATAGATGGTAGGCTGCAATGGCGACTATGATAAGACTGATGTTAAAAGAGAGCCGTAACAGCCCAACAAGGTTCAAGTGTTGAGTGTGCTTTTGCTGCCCGCTATCGTTTTGGATTTTACACCTACATGTGCACCATTGTTTTCAAATTTCTGTTCAATAAAAATAATAATAATAAGTCTTTCTCATCAAACAAAATGTATCTTGCTGATTTGTGTTGCCTTGGTATTAAATCCCAAAGTCAACTGAGTTTCTTGAGTGATATATTGCCCTTTTGTTATAACATGCATATTATGGTTTGTTATGTACGATTGACGACACTTTTTAAGAACATAACAAAGAACATACATGTACGACCTTGGCACTTTCAGAATACATAAAATAGATTGTAAATGTAGACATACATGTAGGCACTGAAAGAGTTAAACTGAGTGAAACTTGGTGAAGTTTGTCCAAGATAACCATCTAGACATGAGTACTTTGACCAATGTATTACAATGTACTCTGTCATGTTTTTGAAACCATGGCCAGACTAAACTGATCAGTACTCATTCAAAATATGTTTTCCTTTATCCAAACCGAGACTGATCACTCTACCACAGCTGGCATATAAAACAAAAACAGCTGGAAATTGTTTTGTGAATTGTATGCGAGGAAAAAACTATGTAATTTACATTTAAATTGAAAAGGGTGCTAATGGTGAATAATCTTAATGTATTCATTTGTAGACAAAATAAATGTAGTCATTAATTGTAGGCTGCTAAAACATGTGCATATTTATGGCTGAAAACAATCACAGAACGTCAATGAGCGGCAAAATGACATTTGGCCAGGTTTTCCAATGTTGTAATTTACTAAAAGGTACCTTAAATCTCCCACAAAAAGTGTTCCAACATGCGAATGGACATGCAGGCTTATACCAAAATAGTCTGAATTGATTTATTTGATATCATTTTTAATTTGTATTATTTTTTTTTTTCTTCCAGTTTTATTTTTAAATTAACCTCGAATATCCATCAAAAAATAGATGGAGAGAGTGACCTTCTTTTCCCACCATTTTTGATGGAAATTTTAGGTTGATTTAAAGACAAACTTAAAAATTTATATAAAATGAATAAACTAAAATCATTTTCAGTATAAGGGGGTCATTCAAAATTATAAATGTTTAAAAGATTCAAATTGTTTGTCGAAATTGTTTTTACCCACCCACCAACCCCATTTTTTCGATTTTCTAAATAGTGACAGACTATTTTTTAGTATCCTACTCTAAAGAACTAAGTAATGCCTCAAATGAAGCAGATATTTTAGATGTCACGTTCTCCCAGCTCATGAGTTTTCAATGGCTTTTCCTGGCTTCCAGCATGCAACATTTTTTTGTCAAAACAGAAGAGAAAGTTCCCACCATCTCCCCAGCAGGTATGGATGTCATCTATCGAAACAAGGAAGACCATAAACAGTGGAACTGCAAAGTCAGTTTAACTAGAATTTGAATTGAAAACAGAATTTTGACTTTCAGTTGTTTCTTTCGACCCACCTACCCACAATTTCGCGAGAAAAACAAAGTTCAAAACTGTTACACTTTGATCATTCTGAAGTGAATGGCCCCTTATTCTGAAAATAGTTGTGTCCTTTCACATGTTGAAACCCTCTTCTGGTGGTTTCAGGTACTTCACATTCTAATGGAAAACACTGCTAGCAAGACGGTGCAAAGTGGTTGGACACTTAACTTTGTTTCTTGTCAGTTAACATTCTGATTTGCAATTTCAAACATTTCCCGGAATCATCATCCTACACCATCTCACCTTGCTGTTGTTTTTTTATTTCCACTTTTCAGTTTCATACCAGAATGCTTTTTATGTTTTCAAACTCACTGATAAAAAGGAACACAGGTAGGCCTACAGGCTTTGGTAACCTAAAAACAAAAATACTAAAATTGACCAGACTTACACAGGTTGGTTCAATCACTCAATCACTCTTTCAGAAAATCCCATCCCCTTAAGGTTATCCCTCTGCTGCTGCTTCCATCATAAACTTGGGTGTATGCCTAATCCCTAACTACAACAAGGCAGTTACAGCTTTAATTGACTTCTGACCCGCACCCTCTCTCTTTTTTCGGTATGCTAAAGTTAACAATACAATCTTATTTATTTTAGAATTTAGTTCTTTCATCAGAGATCGTAAATTTATTTATTTTTTTCATAAACAAAAGGGGAAAAAAAAGAGGCGGCCTCTTAAAGGAAGTGGGCGGGGACACTAAACATGTTTGTTCTTTTATTTGGCCTAATGTCTTGGACCCTGGTTTTCTACACCCTGCTCCATCCATCAAAAAAGTCTACATCATTCCTCCTAGTCTTGGTGCACCAAGACGTTGTTGTTCATTATCACTCAACTATCGCGATTCCCCAACTCCAATATGATCTGAGCCGGCACATTACTATTGAACAATAGCAGGCGCTGTTGTGAAAACTTCCATCACCCACCACTCAAAACGTTTTTGCTGACGAGTTTGTGACTTCCAGAGAACGCCCTCTATCGGTGGAATAGTCGCGACATGTGTAGTGTTGAGTGTATGTAGGCACTATGGTTTTATGGTTTTACCGTTCCTCCATGAATTTACTAACTAAACTAGAACGTCTTTACAGATATCATGCAAGACATCATTCCTCCATGATTGAAGCCACACAAGCAGAGGCCCCCATCTGTGTGTTTAATCACTTGCACCTCAACAAAACCCTTTTGACAGCACCATATTACCCATCCTGGTCATTTAATAGCCACATGGTTCAATCAAACCATACAAAAACATTGTTGACTGAAACCACAAAAACCTGTGATAGCTCCAGCAGAGAAACAGCATACTCAGACCCTGGGAGTGCTTACAATACAAGAAGCCTGGAGCAAAACTCTAAAATACAAGTCTCCTTATTTGTTAGATATCCAGTGCAAAGACTCAAACTCACTGGAATGAGACAAGATAGGCTGCTGCCCCCAGGGTTCGACCATGCAGGAATCTGATAAAGTGACACTTAAAGGCACCTGGAAGTGGTATTTTTTCAAAATAAAGCTTTTGTCATTAATATATACATTTTTATGAGTGGAATGTGAATAAACAATTTACTAAGGTTAAAAAATTGTATTTTTCTTTTAATTACAAATTAAAAAATAGGCCCCCCTTTACATGGCGCTGTTCGTGACGTCAATCGAGGCAGGAGAAAATGTGTAGTCTGGCCCCGTACATTACGTCTGGGTACCTGATCAGTATGATGCGTTTTCGTATTCGGACGTCACCACCCAATGCAATCCTAGGACAGTGTACAGTCGACTAATACGAGACGCCAGTTTATACGAGGTTTTTCACCGGTCCCGAACTGTCCCATGCGCGTTTCTATGTCTTAAAAACGGAAGATACGAGCATGGTCATAACGAGAACACGGATAATACGAGGTATTGTTTTTCCACCAGAAACATTTCGCTGGTAACCTAAGCTTCACTGCAACTTCCCTTGCACACTACTACCAACGAAAAAATCCCCGGGCTATCCACGTGTTCGCTGCATAGCGCTGAAAACGACGTCGGACCGGACCACTTTGCCCTCGTTAGCCTAACTTTCGATGCCCGTAACTGCCTATATTTGGGATCTGCAGGAAAAAAATGCTGGCTGACCCCATCTTTAGTCGTTTTGCTGCATCCAGCAGCAATTTTCGCTGGAAAAATGCAAGAAAAACCCCCCTTTTGGATAACCAAACGAAACGTACAATCTCACTACTTGCACGTGTATATACAACGTAAATGCAGGCAAGTTCGAGTGGGGTCGATGTTCAATCTAGGCGAAGTCTTCCTCGATTGACGTCACAAAAAGGGATGGGCGGAGTCGCCCCCAAACAACTTTATCTATTTTTTTAACATATAAATACTGACAAACAATTACTCAAAAAATTGTTTTATTGTTAATATACATATACTCTTATATTTATTTTAAAAAAAATTCTATTTCCAGGTGCCTTTAACACCGCGCTAAGCTGGATTAACCATCCTACTCAACATTCCAGCTCCTGGATTCAGTTTGATGTCTTCTTTATGAGCCCACTCCCCAGCCCTAACAATATCTTTCTAAGACTTTGTTGACGTTTTAAGAAGGTTTCTTCAAACCATAATCCATGGTCTTTTTATCTATGCTTAAAACTGTAGAGCAAGAAACTGCTTAAAGGGAAGGTACACCTTTGGTAGCTACTCAAAAACTAATGACTTTCAAAACTTACTTAGTTAAAAAAGCTCTATAGATAGTTCCCAGTAGACGCCATCTTTACGGGCAAATCGCATTTTGGCTTGCAGGCGCGTCAAGCGCTCAAATTATTAACGCAGCCGCGTCATTCACTAACCAATCATGCAATGAGTTTGGTGAAATGTGCGCGTGCTGCACGCCGTTCTCACGCGTAACGCATGACTGTGTGTTCCAAATTGCCCGTAAAGATGGCCGACTTACGTCATACTGCAACCTATCTATAGACCATGTTACCTTTGTTTACAGAGTAGTGACCTTGTACATTCTAATGCATTTCCTGACAGGCAAGATACTACACAGGCCATATGGGAAAACTTACATTTTGTGTCATAATTTTCACATAAATTCAAAATTTACAAAAGCAACTGCTGTACAGCTTTTGAGATGTCCCCCCTTTCTTCATATCAAAAGTTGAGAAAAATCAGACAGTGCAATCTCCATAAAACATAAGATTTGTTGTTTTCTTCCATTGAGCTGTGTACAAACTGTGCCTGCAGGAAGTCCAGGCTCTGTGGCTCTTTTGTAAACATGTGATGTCACAGGTCACATGGTCTATACTAGGGAGCTGTTTAAATTGTAAAACATTGTTAGAAATGACCCCCTTTGAAGTAATGATGTTTTAGAGAAAGGGGTGAATTTACCCCCAAATAAATCTGAGACAGGCTCTAGGCATGAAGCCTTCCTCAGGCATCTGAAAGCATGACCAATTGAGTCAAAATGTCCACAGGTTTATTATTTTATGCATACTGGCATGATGAATGGGTTGTTCTAAAACCCCCTCGACCCCCTCGACCCCCACGACCCACGACCCCTCGACCCCTCGACGTCCGCCCCGTTATCGAAACGTGTCCCAATTCCAATTCATAACACATCGCTTTACGGCCGAGTAAGAATTAAGTTCCCGATTTAGAATTCACAGCGTGTGATCCAAAGAGCTAGCTGGTCTGGCGACGCGACTTCCTTCCGGCGACCTGCTGATGACCAACAGACCATACGTCCAGAGTCAGTGGTGTTGCACCGACCGAGTGAGAGTCACGACACAAGAAGAGAGGTAAGCATGTCAAATAATTTCGTGTTGTTGTCAACAATTGTTTGCCAGTCTGTGTGCACGTTACGTGCACACCGATCATGATCTCGTTTCATATGGTCGGGGGCCCGGGTGTGGGAGACTGACAACCCCAAAACACGTGTGGGCCATGGTCGGTCGGCCCTACAACCTCGAGCTCCGCATAGAGCAAGATAGATAGATAGATAGATAGAACTTTATTAAATCCAAAAACTGGAAATTACATGATGTCGTCTCTCATAAAAACAATATTAAAAATACAAAGCAATACACAGAAAATTACACAATTATAAACAAACATTACAATTGCACAGATAAAAAACACAAACATAAAAGCATAAGAATGAACCTGTGAAAAATTGCAAAAACCCGTTCCCCAAATAAGAGTCAGGGTTAAAACTCATGACAGAATGTAACTGTTAGTAATAATTATCTTTTAAAAACATCATTATGAAATTTAATGGCCCTGCCTGTGAAAAATGAAGGATATCGGTTTGTGTGTGCCTCCACTGGTCTCA
Source organism: Leptasterias polaris (assembly GCA_037783415.1). Classification (NCBI taxonomy): domain Eukaryota; kingdom Metazoa; phylum Echinodermata; class Asteroidea; order Forcipulatida; family Asteriidae; genus Leptasterias; species Leptasterias polaris. The sequence continues at coordinate 10,194,582 of JAZGTN010000070.1, forward strand.
GTCTACCACTGCGCGGAATAATGTTACCCTCAAACTGGCTGTGGAGAGGATGGCCAGCATCTCCCCACACCAGTTGTAGTTTTCCACGCAGACGTTGATTGTAGACCGTATCCACTGATGGCAAACACTCCCCGATTATCCTACTAGCTCGCTTGATGGTGTCGTCAATGACTTTTTTCACTTTCTTATCAATATTTCTTATCAATATTTCTTATCAAGTAGTAATTGTTGACACAGGACGGGAGCGATCAGCCGGAAATGAGTCTGCCTGATCATCACGTAATGAGTTGGCCTAAATCGTACTCGGGCGGTAAACGCAGGATCCCAGTTGGGATATACTCCTATTCAGGCTCGGGTCGGCCAAGAGATACGCTTGGAAATGCCGCGATTTCTTTTCTGTACACCAAAATTGCCACAGTACCCGATCTCAGCCAATCACGCGCAGTTTGCTTCGTGCGTGATTGGCTGAGATCGTGTCATGTGGCAATTTTGGTGTACATAAAAAAAAATCGAGCATAAGTCGAGGGGTCGAGGGGGTCGTGGGTCGTGGGGGTCGAGGGGGTCGAGGGGGTTTTAGAACAACCCATGATGAATAGCCAGAGGGATGCCTAGGTGTCTTTTGGACACCCTTTTTTTAAAATTTGGATACCCTGTTTTATCTGTAATTAACATGTGGATGTATTGTAAGTGAACAATTTGGACAGCCAGTTTTTAAACTTCCAGCAAATTTGACACCCTTTTACCAAATCCTTGCTCAAACCTTGCATGCTGGTACACATCAAGTGAGAATGCTGGTCTTAGACATTTACCAAAAGTATACCCTGCCTTTAAACTATAGGCCTAGAGCAAAACTATGGGTTCTCCTGCAGTCATATACAGTAGGCCTATAAAAACCAAAACGGTCAGAGATTAAAATCAGTGTCCTTGTATCAGATAAGAGGATATCATAAAAGTATTAAGAATAATGTGCGTACAAAACAAACGGTGAAGACAATCAATGGATACTGTACCCACAGATCTTCAGACTGCGTAATGGACGGATGATGCACATCAGTTTGTGGCACATTAACCAACCCGTTCAATGAAACTGCATAATGTACAGTGTAGATGGAATAAAATTTAGCGACGCAGCACGAGTGATAATTTGATGCTATAGGCCAACAGTCAATACTGACAATGATCACAGAAGGGCTTGAACCAGGAAAAATATTCACATGCCAATAAGGAGGTGGGGGGGGGGTGTGGCTCAGGACTTTCAATGGACAAGAAATATTCTTACAAGGTCAGACATTTTTTCTTCTCTTCTATATTGTCCAGGGCTTGAATTTAGAGGAAAAATCCAAAAGACTGCAGGGTTTGAGGCTTTGTAAAACTGTAAAATGTGTTTGAATCCGTCTCCATACCAAATTTGAAAAAGTAGGCTTCTCTCTATAATACGAGCTTAAAAACATTGAAAATTTGGATAATCCCTAATTTAGATGGCGTTCTCTCCGGTAACTCCATATCGTGATCCGCTTTGAATGAGTACCCAAATATAGAGTGTCCTGCAAAGAACATCATTACGCCCAGACACCATGCCTGCTTAAACAACTATTCAGTACGTGGAGTGCGTACCAACAATGGTGACACAATGGTGCAATGTACAATGAGTGCTTCAATTCAACACACCTGCCCTGATAGCAAACTGTCAAATTTACACCAGTCCGTTTATGATACTGATAGTTCCCTTCAAAGGTAGGGTCTTGCTTTGGTTATGATGACCCTGGGAAGAAATTGTGTAATTTTTATCCAAAAGCCCACAGTACAACAGTGCATGTATTTATATAGGGCCTACTTGTTATCAAAATGATGGTGTACATTGTAGGCTATACATGTAGTAAGCATTCTTGCAAAACTATTTTGTCTGACTGAATTGCCCCCTGTTGATTAGAAACCAAGTTAATAAAAGCATCCAAATATTTGAATCACCAAAGATCACCTGCAGGCGACTTTTGGAAATCTCCCTGCTGTCTGATTGCTGCGGTTGGCACCTGCTGTCACCTCAATAAAATGTGGATGGTTTCAAATGCTCTTTTGTACAATGACAGTTTGTTGCCGTTTTCTCTTATATATCTTTCTTGATATTTTTGCCCATAAATCAGACAGCATTACTGTAAGTTGACAAAAACCAAACGATGACCCTACCTTTAAAACGGGATAGGATTCACTTGGAATGCAGAATGAAAGAATTTGTTGGCATAAAAATGTCCATAAAGTTTCATGCAAGAACACGTCTTTTATGGAGTACCTTAAATGCAAATTCATTCAATTTTAATAGTGCATTAAAATACTTTCAACTCTCTCTAGTTTGAATGGACATCAATACGTTTTTGAAAAAAAAATGTGATCAGGGTTTCTCCTGGCTAAAGCCCGGTTCATACTTCCTGCATGTGAATGCTATACGAATTTTGACGCCGCAAATTCGCAAACAATAATTCGGAAGAGTTGCCCTGTGCTGAACTCCTGCAAAACATGCGCAACGAAAACAGAGCGGTGACGTCAAAATTTGCTTCGCATTCACAGGAAGAACCAGGCTTATGGAGGCAGCGAATAACTGACACAAAAATGTGTTCTACATGTACCTCGCTGCCTCAAAAATCCTGATTATAGGTCTTTCAAAAAACATTGATACTGTCCCTAAAACAAGAAAGAGTTGCAAGATGCACTGACTGTGATCACACTTAGTGAAAATGATGAAAAACTCTTTGCTTTGTCACAGATTTTGTGCCCGTTACACATCATACATGTAGTTTCATAAACACTAAATATTCCTACCATTCCAATGTCAAATCACACACTATGTATACGTACACATGTACTACATGGGTATTGTGCATTCCCTTTCAATTACCAGAGTGGAGAAAGAAGGTGGGGGGGGGGGGGTCAGTAAGGAATGTTGGAGCCTCAAGTCAAAATAGCTTTTAATCTGAAGACCCAACCCAACCCCACAAAGCCACTTGGGATAACTGGCACATAAACCCTCACACTCTATAATAGAAGTTTGATGTTCCAGACCATTTAGCAAGGACCATTTACACAGTAAAAAGACACATTGTCACCATTGCATCAATCACAGCCTAGCCATAAAATGTCTCAGCTGTTGTGAGATTCTTGCAGGTACCTGTGCACAAGTTTTAAAGGACTTTATTATTTCTAGAAACAGCCTGTGAACATTTCCAGATTTACGGGTTCATTCAGGCATGATACCACAGAGGAGAGGCAAAAATTTATACACAGGGGCTGACCTTGCCTTGATGGTTAATTTTGTTTATGAGAGATCACCTAACATCACAAGGCCATGGACAGCCACTTCAAGGTGAGGGTTACACTTGACTGATTTGGGCTATTGACCCAAATCAACTGTCACCAGGCCCCTGGGGCTAAAACGGGGTTACCCCCTTCACATTCTGTAAGGGTACATGTGTAGGCATGGGTATCATCCACTAGGACAGTAGGAGCCTGGATGGTAGAGCAGAATTCACTACTCCTAGAACTACAATGTACGAGGTTCGATCCGCTATCATCTCCACGAGACGATAGCGTAGCAGACGATAGCGAAACGAACCTCATAGTTCTAGGAGTAAGAATGCACTACCTTTCCAGAACTAAATTTTCATAGAGGTGCCCTTTAATATAAAATAATTGCCTTGCCATGGGAATGAAGTACCCGGCATGGAATGAACTGTCCTCTGTATCCAAGGCTTCCTCATTATACAGCCCTTTTCACACTACCCTATACCTTTGATCAGTGTAATTGGCGACCCGTGTAAAAAGTCTTCTACACAGATTAAAACTGATCCGGAGATTCCCTTCACACTACAACCCAGAGAAAAGTTAACCCCGCCCAGTTCCATACTAACACCGATATTGGTGGGTTAACCCTAGCCCTGAGCAGAGTTAAATTTTAACCGGATTAAGCCTTTTTTAATTTCACAGGATGCTTACTGCTATTAGTAATTACCATCTTTTAACAAGAAGGATTCGGATAGATATTACAGAATAACTTTATGGGATAATTATCAAAGTAGGACCCTACAAAGTACCTTAAAGGGCTACACATGTAGGATGTCGTCATGATCAAAGCAGGGCTGTGGCTGCACATGGAGTTAAAGCATGCCCGCGCACACTTCATAGATGATATGGAGGTACAACACTGTAGGGTGCACTCCTGGGAGAGAGTTCATGAGTCCATAACCACATGCCCACTCTGATCATGATGACACAGCCCCTTTAACATTTGCTGGTACTATTGTAGTACTACAATGTACTGTACTGTACATGTAGTACAGTTAATGAGAAACTCAGATTTTATGGACCCTTTGACTGGACACTATTCTGTGCAGTAATGTATAGGTCAGGAAACTTGCTGACAGTACAACTAAACTAAAAGTCCCTACATTCATCTAGACATGTGAAGGGTCTGCAAAACTGGACTCTCTGACCTTAGCGATTACGAACAATTTTCAGTCAACAGATCACCATGAAAGATCAAGGGGATTTCAGGGAATAACCTGGGAAGGATTAAGTATCAAACAGGAAGATTATTGAAAAGTCGAAGACCAGGAAACAGGTTTTATTGGCATCAATACCAAATGTTCTCAATTGACTGTAACCTAGATCCCATGACCACAAAACCTAACTGTATGACCACAAAACTTATCTGTACCACAAAACATTAAGTGTGTACCGCAAACCAACTGTACAACATACTATGTAGTTTGATCATACCACTGGAATACTGAATGGGCCAGGATCCGATTAGGGTACTATTAAAGTGCACCAGGCACCAGCTTGCTACTGAAGTTTAATTTTATAAAAGACCGATGAGGCAGGAAACTAAACATAAAATACAAAATCTTGCATTAAACTACTACACGTTAAAACTTTGTGCACGACCAGGAACACTATGATCTACAATATTAGGTTAAATTTTAAAAATGTAGGCCTACACGTATACTGTTGTACAGCACTTGGCACTTTTCCCAAACTCTTAAAAATTACAGTTACCTGTACATTTTTATTTGACTTTGCATGCTATGTGCTTTGATGTGGATCCTGCCATCAATTGGCAGATTAAAAGGGGAACAGGGGTAGGGGGAGAAACATCTAAAAATAGCCTACTCCATCCAAGAATTGGTGTTTAGGTTGTGACAGTGACGAAACAGTGACCCTGGTCCTTGCTCTATGGATAGTATAGTTTCCACCAGTAACTGCACGATACTCTGATCATTACCTATTTTTTCTCCACATGTGACGGTCCCTTTCATTTTTCAATAGACTGTGCAAGTCTCGCGCGTAATCGAACTTCCGGGACCATAGTGGTCCCAACCATATGGAGTTTTACGTGGGCGAGATTTTGTTTCGTCAATTATTTTAGTTTAACGTAGGTTATGACCTAGAAAAGTATACATGTTGTTGGGAATGTAATACTATTAGTGATAACAACATATGAAAGTAAAACCAATTCAACAATATAACGAAGAAAACCCAAGAATTAAACTTGACCTCAGCTTCCGGTTATTGCAAAAAATTAAGAATTTTGTGCTCGCCTCCGATCATAAAACTTACGTAAACGCTTGTTTTGGATGCGCAATATAATCGCCAGATGCTGTAATTGCAAAGCAAACCCTTTTCATTGCAGTCTATGGTTGTTGAGGAGTCAGCATCCTCTTTAAACTGCGATACGGGTCCATTTAAGACCCGTTTGACCTTCACGAATCCGCGTGAGGGATTTCTAAAAAGTTAACATCAAATAGGCATCCTTGTCCCAGAGTTTTAAAAAATTTTTCAATAATATTATATACACACTAAAGACACTATTGTGATTGTTTTTTCAAAAGCTAAAACTTTTCATAAAATTGTAATGATTTATTTTTGTTCTTCAGATTTTGTCATGAGATCAGCTGCATGAGATATAATTTAAAACAAAGATTTAATTTCAGAAATAAACATGTTCTTCGTTTGACGTGTTTTCTCGTTCGGATACGCGCGAGACTTGCACAGTCTATTAACACGAAGTATCAAAATTATGTAAAAACAAATTTTTTAATATACATGTACTTGGAGGTTGTCCTCACCCAAGCTGCAACAGCACGGCACAGCACTTTTCCATCCCCCCAAAATACAACCCGCAAACTAATGAGAAACAAAATTAGGCAGTGGATAATACTGGCAATGACAAACTCATCCAAAACACGGTTTAAAGCAGATCGTATAGTGCCCTCTTTCACGCATAGGGAGTAGCTGGCATTTACCGGATCGATCATCCACATCCTGGTGGTAGCCCTAGAGGACTCTCCTGATTATTAATATTATTAGTTATAACCAACACGCTAGGCCTGCGCATTCAAACGCCTGCAGATGTTATTTGATATATATTTTTTTCATTAAACAAAATACATTCTTCTTTTCTCAGGTACAGTAAAAATCCACTGCCTTAAATATAAACACTGCAATGACAAATGTCAATAAAATAAGATTTAGTTAGAGTCTTTTAAATACACTTTTACTTTATATTTATTTAGTAAAACTGAAATGACACTCACCTCACACACCAACCAAGGAAGCACACAGTCACATCAGGTCACAGACATAGCTCAAATGACATATATGATCATGTTGATCACAGCAATGAAGGGAGGATTTAGTGTAAAACTAGCTCTGTGAAGGATCACTGACTGTGACGAGTGTGATAATAAGCGAGCGTCAGTGGCAAGTGCGTATTTATATTTGTAAACATGGTTCATGTTCTGGTCGTCGTTGAAAGTGCCGTTTATTTCATACTGCAGGTCACACTGTCAGTGTCAGCTTTCTGACCAGGTGCCTAAGCTGGCCTAATCTACTTGATTATGTACCGAAAATCGACACAAGTAAACAAACCGGCCATTTCACGCAAATTTTTGATACAGGCATATTTTACCTAATCAGGAGCTGGGTAATTAGGTCATCGCTTGTCTTACACGATCACACGACGATCATGCGATCAAAACGTGTTATGCAGAGATTGCACAGAATTCGCGCGAAATAAACAGCGCCCTCGCTAGTTGTAAGATAGTTAGGCGGCGTTCTAAATCGCTCTCGTCTTATTTTTTTTTCTCCAGGCAAATTAACGCCCCCACCCCCCCCCCCCCCAAAAAAAAACCGCAATTAATGGTAACCACTAAACATGTCAACCGTGTCATGTTAGCAGTTTTCCCAATTGTTGTAATAATTCTTTTAAGTACCTGAACCATCGTAAGTGTTTCAACAATCAACATGTGAGACGGACTTGCACTTGCAGGCTCATTCTGAAATGTTTGAGTTGATTTGAATTATTGTATCTTTTCATTAAAAAAAATTACGAAAATGCAGGTAATTTTTTTGGTCGATTGATAATTTTAGGATAATTTAATTGTAAACATCAAATGAACTATATTTTGGAAAAATTGGAATGCAAATAGTGGTACCCTTCATTTTCCATCTGTAACAAGCACTACCTCAAGCAGAGGCTCGGTATCATTGCCGGTCCCAACCTTAGGCCTATATGGGGTTTTATGTTGACAAGATTTTGTTTCGTCTATTATTTTAGTTTTACGTAGTTTATGACCATGCAAATTATATATGTTGTTGGGAATGTAATACTAATTGATAAAAAACATGAATGTAAATTTCAACAATACAACGAAGGAATTACCCAAGAATTAAACTTAACCTCAGCTTCCGGTTACTTGCAAAAAAATTAAGAATTTAGGGGACCAAATTAGCCACAGCTCAAAAATTTGGTATGCCAAGTGATGATTCTTCAAGATTCTGGGCTTAAACTTACACTTTTACTGCTAAGGGTACAAATTCTTTTCAAATTATGTTTTAGTATTAAAAGGTGTACAGACATTGCATACACGCACGTCTCCGTGTTTGAGGCTTAGGCCTATTTTCTAACATTTACCGATTTTTCCCCCCTTTTGTCTAAAGCTTTTATAAGCTTTTATAGCTATAAAATTTCAACTATATCAAGTAAAAATCGGCAATTAAGTTAATGCCAGTATATCAGTTTTCGTTCGGATAAAATAACGGATTCACCGACAGAAATGAGCCAAATGAGACACTTTGTCACCTCCCTGTATACTGCATGTATTCTAATTATCTGCATAACTATGCGGCTGGCAACGTCATCACAGCCCGAGTTTTTGCCAACCGAGGTTGGAAAACTGCAAATCAAAAACAGATAGCCATAGTTTGTAGCAATTTTGCCAATGTTACACAAATATTCAAAAAAATAGTATATCTTTCTTTACAGAAAATGTTGAATTTGGTCACATCTCAATTTAAGACGATTGAATGTTTTGCTAACATTCAGCCGTCCATGCCAACCGGGCACTTTTTGTTTATCAACAATGGAAAGGTCTATACTCGCAAGACACACACAGTCTATTCACAGGGCCTATGTAGTGGTGCAGACAGGTTGTTTTTTAATCTTATTTATTCATTCATCCATTTGTTTATTTATTTTATTTATTTATTTAACATTTATTTATTTATTTTATTTATTCATTCATTTGTTCATTTATTTATTTATTTAATTTATTCATTTATTTATTTATTTATTTATTCATTTATTTATTTATTATTTTTGTTTTGGAAGGGAGATGTGCTTTTGATGATACAATCATTGAATTTGGCGTACAGAGAGTATGTCATGAGAAAGGTAATTAACTATAGGTTTGTCCTTTGAAAAAAATAGGTAGAATAAGCAATTTTCAAATTAATGTCAAAATGGCTGCCATATTGCTTGTTGTATGTACTACATACATTTTTAGAAGATGCAATGACCCTATCCTGTTGGTATTGCGATGCATTGCGCACACCCATGCGCATCAGGATGCACTAAATCTTTGCTAGTTCCAACTCCAACACTGGCATAGTTTGTGTGTAATTTATATTAAAAGAAGCACCTACTTGATCGTTCAGAGGCATTTCTCATGACAGAAACTGATAATAGATCGATCCATTAAGCCCCGCCTCCTTACGAGTTGACCAATCACAGCCGCGAAACCCGATCACCATTAGTGCAAAGATCACCAAACAGCTCAAATGGTGATCAGATTTCGCGGTTGTGATTGGTCAATGAGAAATGGGCGTGGCTTAATGGATCGGTGTATTCCGAGAGGACCTCAAGTTATTGAAGATTGTAAATAAAAGCCAAGTAAAATTATTAAACTTTTCTGACACAAATCGTCATACAAAAATCAGCTCAATGCAATTTCTATGGAGCCAGTTTGTGTGAAGTGGGCGTGGCTTACAGTGAAATTACGAATAGTAAAGCCAAATATCTTCTCGTGACATACTTGGACTGTGTGCCAATAAGCCATTTGCGAGTTACATTTGAATAATGTCTGGTACAATGACTTGTTTAGTCACAAGTTACCGCTTAAATTTGAATTCCTCAGACTATCGAGACAGTTGCTATGTCACATGATTAGGGGCAAGCTTTTGCTTAGTTACGTAAGAGACGGTGAACACCCATACACAATTCTGAATGGATGTGTATGACACAATGGTACCAGGGTTTGCTCATCTGGAGGTTGCTATACAAAAGCTTGCCCCGAACCATGTGACATAGCAACTGTCTAGATAGTCTGAGGAATTCAAATTTAAGCGGTAACTTGTGACTAAACAAGTCATTGTACCAGACATTATTCAAATTTAACTCGCAAATGGCTTATTTCCATACTTGTATCATCAAAGACGCAATCACATCACCTACCTGCCATACTACAGAACAAAATGTGAGCAACATTATTACTCAAAGCAATGACACAAGTTTACTCACTCATGGGTAGAATATTGGGACAAAATCTTCTTTTAATATCATTCAACCGAAGTTCATAAACATTTGCTAAATATTATTTGTTACACGTAGAAATTTTCCTGAAATTAAATTAAAATTAAGAAGCAAGATTTTCTGTTTGTAAGTTCATACCATGATCTATTTCACACTATGTAAGCATGTATGCATTCACCATAGTAGGGGGTTACCCTGTGTGTTGGTACCTCAAAGTGATATTTGGACATTTGAAAAAGCAGAAAATGTTTAACAAGAGCAAGGGCTGACCTACTGTATGGAAGAGGCTTTTCAGGCCATAAAATAAATAAAAAAATCTCAGGGGAACCCCCGCCCCCACACAATAACTTGTGTATACAGATTTGCACATAACTTACAAGGTATAAATAAAGATGGTCATGGTGGGAAACTCCCTTGAAATATTTGTACCCCAAATGCTATAGTTTTTGAGAATTGAACAAAATAATTAGATTTGATCTCACAAGACCAAAGTTGATCTTTGAAAACAGTGAAAATACAAGGATTATAAGAACTTTTTTTGTTACTTCAAGCTCCTATTAACTCAAATTTTAACAAATTTTCTTTTTATGTACATGTTAGGTCGCATAAAGTGCCTTTGACTTTTTATTGCAAAAACAAATAATCGTGGGGATCGGCAAAGAGATGGCCATTTCCAACTGTAACAACCTCATCCAAACTTCCAGGCTACCATTCAAGCAGAAAAAACAACTAAAAAAAACAATTTTTTCTCTCTCCGGTTTTCCCTCCTTTATAATGACTATTATCTATTCCACTGAACTACTTGTTTTTCATGGTCATCCTTTTCTCCCTCCACCAGTGAAGATAATGGTAATGTATAATCTACAACACTGTTCTAGAAACATTAGTATTTTTTTCCCTCCTGATGGCTTGCGGTTTCAACATTTTTGCTCACAACAGAGTATTCACAAATACCTGGGACAAATCATACAGGCCAGTACTCTTTAGAAAATCTATTAGCATGTGTGTGTCTGCACAACTGTTCAGCGTTGCATGCAATTTGACCCTTCACCAAAAGACATGACAGGATTTGAAAATTTACAGCAAACGTTTATAGTTTTTCCAAAAGTCCAACATAATCATGATTTTTAACACAAAGGGCAACTTATGGATGAGTATTGACTTGGTCTTAAACGTCTGCTTAAAACCTTGCAGGGTCGTGACCTTTGGCTTGATCCTTTACCACACAACAACGACCCGGACAGTTTTCAAACGGCCGTTCAAGACCCAGTCACTAATCTTGTGGCTGTTTGCGGCCGCTATTGGCATTTTTTGTACAAGCTGCTTGCGTTATTTTGGCTTGGTCAAAACTCATAAAAACCTCCAGCGCTGGTTTTTAACATCTACACCTTCCAATACAAATCCAATAGACCTATTGCGTATAACGTCACAAGCTCAAACAGCACCCTCACTGAGGTAAAGGAAGCCCTACTATTGGCTGAGACTAGTGCGTGGCTCGATACACAGTACGCTTGTTTCCATTGTTTGTCCCTCAGTGATGGCAGCCTTTAAGAACGGGATCTTGATAACATTTAACATGCCTAACCCCATGCCGAGCAAGGCTGGTTAGGCTGTCAGATTTACAACCAAGTACCGGAAATTCAGTATAGTTGAAGATGATGAAAAGTGTTTTTATTGTGCTTGCCTTGATCACATGCCTGTTGGACAACAGTAATTCATTACTTTATGGTATATCATATCATCTCCTGAAGAAGCTACGAAATGCCCATAGGATAATCTCCCCCATCAACTCCGTACACTTGACTCCTTATAGATCTTCAAAAGCCAGCTTAAGACTCATCTCTTTGAATCTGATTACATTTAGTCCATTGCACTTGTCAACTCCACATGAAAATCGGTGAACGCTTTTATCTTAAAAGTTTTCTTCACTTTGAAGCGCATCGGAATAGGCAACTAGAATGATGGCGCTTACAAATGCCCGATGATTGATTGATGGATTGACGTTATTATCAGTTCTAAATATTTTCAGCCCTCTATGGATGGATGATTTCTAGGGCGTTGGTTCTTCCTGCTCATCCTCCTCATCCGTCTCTCCGCTTCCCTCACTCTTCCTTCGCTCTTTGTCTTTTTGTTCCGCATTATCCGCAACTGAGCGCTCGAAGAAGTAATCAAACGCAAAGTTGTTCTCGTTCGGTACGAGGGATTTGAACTCCTCTGCTTCTGTGATGACTTCAATCTGTCAGATGGAAAAAAGTGATTGTGAAATATAATATTCAACAGGATCCCAACATGAATTATGAACTGCAAAAAGACTCTATTTAAACAATACACATAACTAATTCAGGGACATGCATTTAAAACACAAACTCAAAGCACTCAACATAGAATCGAAAAAGTAATAAGAAAAACGCTGAAGGGTTAAAAATCTAAATAAAGGGGACTGAAATGAAAAGCACTTTACAATAATAAAGAAGCAAAAAAGTATTTAAACTAAACAATACCAGGCGTTGAAACAAATGAACTAAACCCCTGGGAACAAGGTTGGATGTATTGAGTTCTCAGTTACATTTTCTTAATACAAAGTGTAGAATCATCTTCATGTTATTACTGCTAAGGGGTCAAAAGTCATGGTTACCTGAGCTAAGAATTCCTGCTCGCTGCCATCTTGGAGATGGAGATCTGTGATTCTGTTGAAGAGCTCCCTCGGTGTCGAGACATTCGGTACGTCTCGTTGAGTGAAGAACTACCACACAAAACATTACACAAAAAAGGATTAATTAAAGAGTGGCTCTAAGGGCAAATTTAGTTCTGTGATGCACTCTACTGGGGATGTTTATGTTCCTGTTCAGCAATGTCATACCCCTGGATAAGAAAACCCTGGCTAAGCAGGCACTCAACATTGCTATCAAAACCTGGAAAGGTCAATCACCAGCTCCCGCCTGGTCAAGGCCAAGCCCCTGGATCAATCAACTCGGCCAACCAAGCGTAGTAGAGAGTGCCTGGAACCAATACTGTTAGACTCGGGCACAGGAGATCGGCGCGACGGACCAACGCTGTCTATGCGGATGAGTGAGTGAGCGATACACTTATTTTCCAAAAGATAGAGCCCTTATGAAACTAATTACCTCTTATTACAACAAGGCGTCATTGGATGCCAAAAAGTACATTCCACACAATAACTTTTCGTTAGTTAAAAGGTCAAGTTCAACGCGGAAATCGTGGGAATTCAGGAATGAACCAAAAGCTCCAGTACAAAAACATTAACAATTTTTGCACTGAAAGGGTATCAAATACAATGGCATTTTACCATGAAGTTAATGACTTTAATTTGATATCAAATAATAAACCACAAGGGAAACTGACTGGGTAAGTTTTAAATGATTTTGGGTTGAGCAAAGAAAAATTGACTTTATTTTGATGTTAAATCAGCGTGCTGCTTGTCTGTTTGCTTGATTTGAAATATCTTCAGTGATCTTCGACCAATCACACTTACGTTTGATACATTGGTGCAGTCTCTTAGCAAGAACTTCAGCCCCTCTGGATGAAACGGCTTCACCGATTGGCTGACGTCGATAAACCAGACTTCATGATTAAACCACAGCATGTTGTATTCACTCAGATCAGCATGTACCAGTTGACACCTTTTGTACATTTTCTCCATCATCTGGAGACAAAAAATAAAAATAAATAAAAATAGATCATTTGTAAACAACTATTGAACCTTGACTCACTTGGTAAAATTTCAATCAACACAGGAGATTTTCATTTAGTGTGTAATATACAAACTAAAATTCTGTATGCAATTAATAACTTTAAGCTACACACATCATGGGGGTCTCTACTCGACAAGCTTTGCTTTTTTGGAGACCCCCAACCACTTATTCACCTTCTACTATGTATTTAGCCCCATATGCATGATTGACAGATTGAGTGGAAATAAAGTATTGATTGATAATGCAGGGATGTTGTTGCGGAGCCCATCGGAAGAGTGTGTAAGAGTGTGTAAGAGTGCTCTCACTTTCGGTACCTTATGGAGACCAAGGACAAAACAAAAAAGGGAAAACAAAAGGACTCCACATGGAATTTCTAAAGACCGGGGTGCTCCACAAGGAAATTTGTGTACAAAGTCTATGGGAAACTGTTAAGTGCAGGGACAAAGGAAAGAACAAAAGAGTAGTCTTGATGTGTAAGAGTGTGTAAGTTCTTGTCTCAGTCATGGCAGTTGTGTCCTTGGGCAAGACACTTTACCATAAGTGCTTTGTCCTTGAGTATGTCTTGTGTGATGTGTAATGCACGTAAAAGAACCCAGTACACTTCCCTGAAGAAGATCAAAGAGCTTAAATTTGGAGAAAAATACAGCATTTTGGTTTGTGTTAACCAGCCATATTAAAAAAAGCCTAAATTCAGATAACAATCTAAAAATATCTCACACCTGTTAAATTAATGTAACAAATGCACCTGAGATGAAGAGTATCATTCTGCATTTTACACACACACTATAGAGACCATGCTACCTTTGCTTAAAAAAGAGTAATTAAATAAAATAAAATCTCCAGGCTACTTGTGAAGGACTCGAACCCGTGACCTCCATCGATTTATGAAGTTATTCATGTGACTGACCTCTGTGCACTGTTCATAGGCAAGCTGCAGATCGTCACTTGACAGCTGGGCATCCTTCAGCTTGGGAGCAGCCTTCTGATGGTCACCAATGAAGGAGAGTACCAGGATGTGTTTCTTGAGGAGGATGACCTCCGGGCAGCGGATACCGGCCTTTCGCATCCTGTCAACAAAAAACATATTGTTTATTAACTCTTAACCAAGTAACCGGTGACATCACAGAGCATGGGCCCAGATTTACAGAGCTGCTTAAGCATCAAATATTGCTTAACAATATTCTGCTTTTAGCAATAATGAGCAGAAAACCAGTCATAGATTGATCATGTGAAATGATACTTTGGCTGGTAACCTTAATCCGGTAAGCATAATTTTTGTTGATCAAAATGCACATTAGGACTCCGATGCTTACTGAGCGCTGTGCGGTATGGTCTATTCTATATCCCATGTTTATTACTCACTGATGGAGATTGAAGCGTTCTTTGTCCGCCCACATAATGATGATCTTCCTGGGGTTCATACGGCTGAGGGCGTCTGGCAGGTAACGCCGTCGAGTCCGGAACTCGTTCAGCGTCGTCTTGAAGACCTTGAGGGCACATTCTCGTGGTACTAGCAATGTCTGATGGCTAAGAGTGGAAAACATGAGACGAATGTCAATAACAGTGAAGCTTACTGCCATACAGAAGTGCCAAGGCTTTAGTTGAAAATGCAACTACTTTGGTTAGTACAGTGAGAAAGCTGGAACCAGTCCTTGAATATCAATTCTGCTAAAGGTCACTTCCGTAAACAGAAAACATCTGCTTCATACAGGCTTTATGGAATTGGGCCCAGAACTTGAACCAACACTCTGTTGTTCAGAAACACCAAAACCTGAGTCTGGTGCCCTGCCACAACACGCCATGTAATAAAAATATTCATTGTTAAAAAAACGCTTTCCATGTCACATAGACATCACAAAGCGCTGTACAAGAAAAATTCATCAGTTATTAGGAAATACAGATAAATTGATTATTAACAATGACAATAAAAAACCCAATATTAAGTGATTCAAAAGTGTTTCTTAAAAAGGTGGGTTTTCAAAGAAGTTTTAAAAATGTCAAGGGTATCAGCAGATCGGATTGCCGTCGGCAGCCCATTCCACAAACGGAGTGCAAATATTGTGAATGATCGATCACCATAGCATTTAGTTTTGCCAAGTGGCTGCTGTAAAGATACTGCACCAGAGGATGTCGAGCGCAGAGTGCGTGTAGCAGCACAGTTAAAAAATGAAGCCGACAGTAAAAAAACCCCAAAAAACCAAAAACTTTCTTTTCTTTGTAAAAAAGTTAACCCCAGACACTATCCAGGGAGAATAATTGACTACCCATTTGTTGCTGGAATGTTTCTTATCTTAAAACCCTCTACAAATGTAATGCATTACTTTCAATCCCCTACACATTTTGCTTTGTACTCCGCCCCGCTGTGGGTTGTGATTTTGTGGCTGTAAAGACTGGGTTACAGTGTTCTATTTTTAGTCATTGAGAGTGTGTTGACACCTGCTTATTTTGCAGATATTCTCATACAGTTCTGGTTGGAATCGGTAGAAAAACTAGAAACGGTAAACGAAAGTCACAAGTTCTATTAAACTATATGGGATTTGAGGCATTGCATGGTGAGGTATCAATTATTTGGTTTGCGATAACACCATGTGTATATCTACTTCCTAGGTAGATTTTGTTCTATTTATTCTACTGCTGCAGAGTACATGTAGATTATTTGGAATTTGGAAGACTTTTCAGTCTCCTGACGATGACTAGAGCAATCTAGTCGAAACGTTGAGACCAATTAAGAACTCGCTCCGCAGCAGTTAATAACGAGAAGTCTCCTCGATCCACTAAGCGAAAGTAGTAGTCCCGGCCGATTTCCTACCTCCCGCCCCAGGTAGTAGTTAATAAGCAGGAAGTCTCCCGAAGTCTCCCGAATTCCAAATAATCTACACCGCGGCAGTAAAATAAATAGCTAGACAAGTTCTCAAAGAACAAAATCTACCTAGCAAGTAGATATACACATGGTGTTACTACATACCAAATAATTTTCTATTAAATTGTTTAGGAAAGTCAATGCAAATGTGACACTCTAATACTGACCTTCCTCCGTTGGCATGTAACACCACGGCTTCCTTACCAGTGCTGATTGTACCATTCACTGATTCCAAGAGCCCACTATTAACCAACTTGAACAGTAGAAGTCTGGTGTTGGGGTCCATGGCCATGACCTACGTAAGTAGTAAACATTTATGTTGTTGACTATTAACCACTTCATTTAGGATGACCGCTTTTTCCGCCAAACTGGCTTTTGACGGATGTTTTTTTTGCCCGAAGCACCCTCTGTTATTTTGTGATCAGTCAGATGGCTGTTTGTAGTGTGAACAGCCACGTACCTATCGATCTACTCTACAAAGAGGGAAAGATGGTACTGGAATTCATGCTCGCAATCTCCCCTTTTTGTAATTCCTGATTCCAGACCTTTGTCCTCGTTATACAAATGTGACTCAAACAAATAGACAGGTTGCCACCATTGTTCATCACTGAATTCAGCTCAATGGGAGATAAGTGCGAGTGTTCCAAGATTCTAGCCTACCATGGCAGAATATCAGCCTTGGCTGCTTACGGCTGAGGTTTTGTAATATATTTTCTCACAGGAGGAAAAAAAATAAAAAAATCCCAGTGCTTATTTATTTATCAGAACCTCTTCTCAAGTCAGGGTTTTCATTGTGACAATAATATTTTTAAAGGAAAAGGATTACTCCAAATAGTTCTGAAAAACATTACAGCGCATAGGCATTGAAATTTGTTTTTGGAATACTAATTGGTAATAAATTTGCTCATGTTCACACCAGTAAGACATTCCATCTTATCAACGGTAACATGATCTATCCCACTCCCAATTTTTCACTAATAATGACCAAAAACAATATCTTACTTGGGTGAATAGGATACTTTTTTTCCCATAATGAGTAAAAATGTGGCCCGTCATATTTGGCATCTTTTCCTCAATCAATACTAAAATCTCACTTTTGAAAAATTGTCAGTGGTTTGCCAATGGGAGACTTTGGAACACAAGGTGCCAGTGGACTTAAAGGTGCTGTATACGTTTGGTAATTGGAGCCTACTGATTGTGTTAATCCTATATAAATGTAGGTACATACAATAAAACTAACCTGTGAAAATTTCACTTCAAAAGGTGGTCGCGTTTTTGAGATATCACCGAAAAACCGGAGCGAATATTTCCACGCAGGAAGAATATTCCCCATAGGAATACACAGTCTGAGAAGCGTTTCTGACAGAAACGCTTCTCAGATTCAAATTTGGGGGAATAAAAAGTGATATATTTTTCCATAACCGTAGTACTTCGAAGTTAAAAGTTTCTCAAAATTCATTATACTACCCAAAGCTGCTGTACTTCTTACCAAGTAAGTTTTTATTGCCATTAATTACCAAACGTGTACTGTGCCTTTAACAGGTAAACTTCCATTGTTTTGTAGTTCTGAGCATGCGCACATTACCGAGAACAATGGATTTACCTGGTAAATCTGCTGCCACCTAGCATCCCAAAAGTCCCCATTTGCAAACAATGAACAACTTACCGCAGTGGAGTGCTCCTTCTTCTCATGGACTCTGTGTGTTTTACGCTCTGCCGTCTGACTGTGTTGCTTAAGGGTATTGAAGACGTTGTTTGGAAGCTTCATGTCCATCCCAACATCATCTCCACTGTTAAAACCAGGAGGAAACTGAAAAAACAAAAAGACGGAGGTTCAAAGAGAAACAAATGACTTTATTCTCAGCCAACTTTAAACCATAGAGGTATCAAACTAACATATTCTTGATTAATACAATGGTACGTGGTTCTTTTATAGCGCACATATCCTAGAAGCTAGATCTTCTTCTCCTTTTGTGTGCTGCAAACGGAGGGTAGTGCCTTAGATCTGAAGCTTGGTTTTGAGCAGGCAATCCCTGTGTAGGAACATCAACATCAGCAAAACCTTGGGCTCCATTGGGTGGTTGATGGAGAGAACAGTCCCTGATGATGTGGTCCGCTGTTTGTTCTGCTCCACAGCCGCATGCCAGGCTTGATGTGAAGCCCCATGTGTGCATGTTGGCATTCAGACGGTCAATTCCAGTTCACTTCACCCAGGAATGCCGACGGAGGTCTGAGCCAGGAGGGTAATTCAATGGTTGGGAGATGTAGCTCTTCAGGGGCTAGATCAAGGCGCTTTACAACATTATTATCCCTGTTCTTCAGGCATACTTCACTTAGACCGTTCCTCTAACTTTCTCAACTCCCTGAGGAGCATACAACCTCAAGCTGCTTAAATTAACACTGAGGGGTTAATCTAATACTGTCTCAGCCCTTGCGGGTTCCTTTTTGTACACCCAGGTTAAGAGAAGCAATTATGGTAAAGTGTCTTGCTCCATGACATTCTAAGTGTCATGGCCGGGAATCAAACCCACAACCTGAAGACTCAAGCCATCAGAAGGCCTACATGTTATCAAGATGGTAATGGTAGTAATCATCCTGAAAAATTACTGTCTGAAGTGTCCCCGTTGATTAGAAACCAATTAAAAGAATGTAGAAAAATTTGAATCTCCAAAGATCACCTTCAGGAGACTTTTGTAAATTCGAATTTCTGTGGTGTCCATTTATGAATGCTGCGACCAGAGATTAGGTTGGTACTCGCTGTTACCTCACTAAATGTTGATGGATTCAACATTCTTGATGAAAATACCTTGAAAGTTGTTTGCTGTTTTCTCAACAACTAGATACTGTATTAAGCTGAAACATTCACAGGTGACATTCATTGTTTCTTTGTTGATAATCTGGCCTATAAATCATCACATGGTTGACGATTAAACAAAACAATCACCCTACCTGTCTAACAGATCACTTGAGAGTAAAAGTGAAAAATTACATTTCGTCTGCTCAGGACCTTAAGGTCGTTTGTGCAATTTGTATGGGTTTGATAAAATTTCTTTTGCTTATTTTGGAGCTCCTGGTAAATGGAGCTTATTGATCAAGAGTAGTCTTCAAAGTATTTGTTTGGCAAAAAGAAACATTCATTTTCTAAGTAAAACATTCATTTGTTGATTTTGATTTATTGTTTTCAAATTTATACGTTTTTTTCATTTAATGACCTTTTGATTACTTCGAGTTTGAAATTGCAAAAAAAGGACCTTACAGAACTGGGCCGCTGATTTATTTGTATATAATAAAGAAAGAACCTTGAATGAGTGTTTAATACGCACGGAAGAAATGAAAGAAAAATGGTTTATTACAGAAACAACAACACACACACAACGGTATTTCAGGATTTCCTTGTTTCAGTCACGACACTGAACCAACAAGAGCATTTATTTTTTCTGTGCAAAATTCATGCATATTAATATTTCACAGTAACAACTCCTCCCAACAAGCCCGCCTCCCAACCCCTGACATACTCTTAGTTTGACCCTGAAAGTGTTGGAGCTGCTGTGCATTTTTAGGATGCTGTTGGGAGAAATAAAATCAAAATGACGATAATGCCGTATCATGGCCGAGCAATCAAGCGCACCGGACTCAAGCTCTGGTGTTTCTGTTCAGCAGAGTGTGGGTTCGAGTCCTGGTCGTGACACTTGTGTGCTTAAAAGCAAGACACTCAACCATTATTGCTCCGTCCTTTGGATGGGGTGTAAAGCCGTTGGTCCCGTGTGTTGTGTAATGCACGTAAAAGAACCCAGTGCACTTATCGTAAAAGAGAAAGGATTTGCTCCAGTGTTTCTGGCTGGTCTGGCAGCAATTTGCGCCACCTCACCTTGTATACATGTACCTTACAAGGCGTTATATTCAGGCATATTTGGTGCTTGGAAAAAAGTAGGAAAATAATGTTTGAGCACAAGGGCTGACCTACTTGTTCATATAGTGTATGGTTTAATATATTTTTCAGGCTATTTAATCACCATTTTTCTGATTTTTCCAAGGGCAAAAAAAAATCAGAAATCAGACTAAAGTAGGACGAATATCATGCCTGGTTGTATTATGGTCTCATAAAATCATTCTTAACAAGCTCCACCAAATTTTATATTTCGGCACCAGGAGTGTCAATTATGACAGACATGGCGCATTATAAATGTACACTTCTATTATTATTGCTAATAATATTTTGTAATTTCCTACCTTCTCCATAATTTTTGAGGCATTCTTTCTTCCGCAGACACCTGCATCGTGCTTCGTGATCAAGACTCCGTTCTTGTCTCTTGTTGTTGGAACTTTCTTAGGTGTGGACATTTCTGTTACACATAGATTATGACAAGAGAGAATTAAAAAAAACGAACACAAAATAGCGACTACATCATCGGAATGTCATGTGTTTTTCTAAATTTTGACAGCATCACAGAGGGGGGTCATACATACATAGGCTGTCCAAAGCGTTAAAAAATGGTTTACTGCCGCTTTTGAGGTTGTATTGTAAACTTGGGTGTGATCCCTGGCCAACCGGCAGTCACAGGCTTCTGACTGGCACCCCCCAAACAAGATATTGACAAACTAGGGAGACCGCCAACAGTAAGTGGTTGATAGCTCAGTTGGTAGAGTGCCGGCACGTTAATCTGGAGGTTGCAGGTTCAAGCCCCTCTCTACATAGTTCAATTTAGCATAGTTCAATTTATTTCCACTCAATCATTTAAAATAACAAAATATAACATTACAGGAGAAAAAAAACACTTAATAGATTAAGTGGAGGAGGTCTCCTAAAAGCAAGCTTGTTAGATGGAGACCCCCCGAATTTGTGTACATACATACTTCTATGAGAAGAAACAAAGTAAAGTGCAGTCTGAAATAATTGAAGACACACAAACTAGTTACACATGAAAGGACACGGACAAAACACAAACAGGACAACACAGTAATAATGGTTCAGTAAGTGGCTGTGTGGAGATAAGTAGATAAGTAGAAACATTATAGGCACTGTTGAATCAAGTAATCTAGTAATTTTCTTTTGTTTAACCCGAAATTATTTTCAAATACAAAGAGTACAAGAGAGGGGAGGAGGAGGTCAACTTTAAGACTTAAGAAAGTGTTAAAAATATGTGTTATTTGTACAGTAGAATCAACAGGGACAACTATAATTGGAAAACAATTTTAATCCAGCAAGCAATCATGTTGAAACAATGGGTACTGAAGCTCGAGGCTTCGTTCTGAGAAGGGCAAATAAGTTTTCTGTGATAAAAGAGCACCCCTTTGAGGGAATTGTAATTTCTATTGGGAGCATTTTTAAGGTCACCGAGGCAAGGACCATGGGCATGAAGGCAATTTTGCCTTTGTCTTCCTTGTAGCCGATCATTGCTGAGCGGTCTAGTGCACCAGACTCAAGTTCTGATGGTGAAGTCTTGGAGGTGTGGGCTCGAATCCCACTCATGGAATACAAGACGAGAAGTGAGATAATCTAGGGATATTATCAATGGGATTATTTCCAGGGGCTTTCCTACCTTTATCCGTATAATCCCAATCATCATCATCGTCATCGCTGTCATTATCAACATCAAAGGCAAACTCATCGACCTCATCCCTCCGTATGGCTGGATGCACTGTGCGGTAGTTTGCATACGAAATGCCAACTGGAATAAAACAAATGTTTAATAGTAATGATAACTAGAAAACATGTGTTTGTAAAAAACCAAGGGGGGGGGGTCTTGGTGAAAAAAAAAAAGATGAAACATCAAAAATTCATACCGGGAATTAGAGCCCATAAATATAATTAATATGTTAAAATTTGACATAAACCCTTTATTTATTAAATTTTTATTATATGAACTTCCTGTTTTATAAAATATAAAATCAAATCTCAAAGAAAACCGAGGTGGTTTTGGTGGCAACCAAAACCCCCGATAAGACAGTTGTTATGGAGCATAAGGAACATTAACCAATTATTGTACAGGCCTAAAATTAAAAGGAGGCCACGAAAGCAATGACCTCTGTTGCCCTGGCCATGGCCTTTGTGCCCCTTCAAAAGTTTCCCATACATTTTCCAATGGAAGTACCCTTCACATAATAAAAATGGCCATGCCCTCTCAAAAGATGAACTTTTAAGTCTGATTTGGGGGGAGAACAATCACCCCCTTTGTGTTGAGTTTGTTTTACTCTACCTTTACTGTTGGCGTTCTTTTTTCTCTCTTCAACATCTAGAATGGCGTCGTGTTCTTTGTCAAACTGAAGTTGAAGCATCTGAGCCAGCAGAAGGTCACTCTCCGTCCCCGCGTTGTCTCCAGTTCCCTCCATGGTCAGCGCATACTCGTAGTCTGTCAGGGAACTGAACATTGGGAGAACATTTTAGTCAGTTTTGGTCTCCTCATAACAACCAAAAGATGCTGTGCTTAATCTTTATCTACGTCTGCTAAGTACTAGGGTTGGGACGTTTAACTGGTTAACTGTTTAACCGTAAATAAATGTTGGAATTTGTTTCATTTTTCATTTTCATTTCAAGACATTTATTTCCATTCCAACAGAGAATCATCAAAACAATATCAAAGAACAGTAAGAGGATAATTTGAAATAGGGGCAAAGCCAGAAAAGCCAAAGCTTGTGGTAGGTTTGCCCAGACAAACAAAAAACACAAATGGCAGGCCTGGAATTACAATTTTTTTAGGGCAAGGCCACTTTGGCCTTGGAGCAGGCCAAATTTTGAAGGGCACCAAGGCCAGTAGGTAGGGCACCAAGGCCAAAAATGTAAAAATAGAAAAGGCACGAGGCCCTTTTGTGATCCAAAGTAAAACCATAGTGCATGACTTTTCTTATTATTGATTAAAACTATACTATCTTTATTGAACAAGTTATGATACCTTATAAAAAAAAAAAAAAAAATTGTAACAATTTGAAAATTGGCCAGAGGTTCCCCTATGGGTGGTAAAACCAATGAAACAGTTTGCATGAATAAGATATTGATAAATCATATCTTATTCATAAACAAACTGTAAAAGTATAATTCTACCTCCATGCTACAGCCAGCACATGTCAACACACTTTCTAGGTTTAATAGAACCATGATAGAACAAAATACCCACTCCTAAAGGTAAAAAGACCGGGCTATAAAACCACAAGGGCTATAAAACCACAAAGACACGCATGTGGCTTGTCTTTGAGTGAAGCAAGATTATTACAAACTAAAACAATGTATAACAATCTGCAGAGGATTAAGATAAGACGTAATTGGATTACAATAGGATTGTCAATCATTCCCCTAGGAGTGTCTGGAGAGTGTCTGAGGTAAAGAAAAGGACCGACAGTTTTGTTTTTTCCCCTGTGGGCTTCGTTTGGGTAGAAAAGTTTGGGTTTTTTAAATCATTGTCAACTGGGTAAAACAAGTTTTTAGTGAAATTGTCGGCAGCCTGCGCTTCTGGACAACACTGAAAACAGTTGATTTTTTATTAAAAAGGGCACGACCGGCCAACAGGGGAAAAGGGCCGGCAATTATGGCCGTGAAAAGGGTAATTTTATGAAGGGCACCACGGCCAGTTACAAGGGCATCGACGGCACTGGCCGTCGTCGTGGCCGTCGTGTAATTCGAGGCCTGAAATGGACTAACAAAAACAAGTACAGTGTGAGTAGGTACGATATTTAACTAAGACAGAATAGACTCTATGTGAACTAAAGTGGCTATGCAGCTTATAACAATACATAGGAAAAGGCATGAGGGTTCTAAACCAATATCAACACATCGTATCCAGGTGTACTAGAGAAATCACACTTTAGAAGGTGAAAATTAAGAGGAAGCTCTGTTAAATTAGAGGAGATTTTGAACAGTATGTGCTTCCAAATTTCCTAACAAAACCGACGGTAAAATAAACAGACCCTCCTTTTCTTTACATTAATGTTAGCCCCAGACACTATCCAGGGAGAATGATTGAAATCCCTTTTCTTGGTCGAAATGTTTCATCTAAATCACCTACAACAGTAATACATACTTTTGCAATTTGTGGTTTTGTGATTGTGAAGACTGGGTACAGTGTTATATTTCTAATCCCGTTAGATCCTGTGACACTCACTTCTTTTACAGATCGGCTCAAAGTTCGGACTGAATTTAGTAAAAACACTTATACGGTTAACTAGGAGTCACAAGTTCCTTTTAACCGTTATAGATGCACAGCCCTAGTTTGTTTCCGGTGATTATCTTTTTAAATTTTCCTTGCTTACTTTTTGATTGTCCTTATCACACCCCCCCTACTCTCGGTAATATTTACCAAGGTTAACACCTCACCTTGGTTCCAATTCTGCACCAGCAGCAGCGACTGTCTTTGACTTTCCCCCTTCTTCATCCTTCTGTAATTTTTTGGCAAACTCTTCGTCCATCACGCTGGCAAGAGAGCAAGCAGGTGGTGTCTGCGTACAGACCTTCCACGGGTTACGCATGGGTGAAGTCTCAACCATGGGTGGGACTACTTTCCCGCTGGCTGCCATGTTACTGGTTGATTGAGTATGGATGTGACTCTGTAAATGATTCGTGGCTGGAGATCTCTCTACCACGTTGCAATCTGTAGTGCCTTCATGGCAAGGAGAAATTACAATAGTTGATACTTGGTATCCTTGTTCATCCTTATAAGCAAAACTTGCTGTCCCGGATGTCTAGCGGTGCAGTGCGGTCCAAGTGCAAGTATTTACAATAAAGGTGATCAACAATTCATTGGATGAACAAACGAGAGAATAAAAGGTGCGGTTAAAAAGAATCAGCCCAAGATGGATTACTAGTACTACCCATGACTGGAGAGGTAGAAGTTGGCAGACATCTAATGGCTGATATCAAAGTTCCCGATGTTATGTGCGTTGGCCTCGAGCCAAGAAGATACAACTAGATGCGTTCAGAATATAATCAATGTTTACAAATTGCAATCCTTTCCAATGAAAATGTTAATGTTATACAAATATTGGATGCATACAATATGAGTGCATTGTCATGTGCAGAATAATTACAAGGTGAAATCTGGACAACCACTTCCTGAGGTAACAATGGTGTGTGTGATTAAAATAGAAGTATAGTACCATCCGTTTGCCGTTTTCCTAGAACAAATGCTTCTACTTCTACTTCGTTACTCGGCAGGATCCATAAGTTAGGACAAAAACGCCAAGGACCAATTATAATTTATAGTTATGTTAAGTGTCTTGCTTTAAGGTCACAAGTGCAGGGACCGAGATTCGAACCCACATTGTGTTGACTCAGGCTCAGCCACCACAACTTGAATTCTGTGCGCTAGACCGCTTGGCCACCACACGCTGACTAGATGATGGTGGCGGGTCATACAGTCTGTACAGCTCTGCTTCTGTAAGCACGCATGCAGCCTAGCACATCTGTATACCTGCGTTAAGGTTAGCCCATAATATTTGTTGAATGACAGTGAGTGATACTTTATAGGCCCTAATTTATTATATTATTATTTTTATAGTGCCAGTTGCTTCTTCAAGTTCTTGACTCTTCTTTAGTTACACTACGCCTAAATTAATAAGTAAAGTAGTAGAAAGAAATGGACGGAGTCCAGCGTATTGGCACAATATATTATATTGGGCTAATAAAAATAAGAAGGCTACACAAAACGTTAACCACTTTTTACACTTACACAGTTTACACAGTTACAGTACCGCACTGGAATGAGGGAGCTCACTGCATGCAGACTGGACTCGTCCGCTTATTATAATATAATGCTGTCACCAACCACCAGGGCTTAGGTGCGTGCATGTAGGTCACCCCGACGAGATAAAAAAAATAACTTGACGTAAAACCCACTCCACTTGATTTGTTCCAGATGTTGTCACACTACAACTGCATATTATTTAAACCTATTGCATATATACTCACCTTTTGCTACACACAAGCACTGGTTTGGTTTACAAAATCATAAATATAGAACCATACGTCAGTTCGTTTCACATCCAAACGCAAATACTTCTTTTTCACACGGTTGTGCAATCAACTAACAATAAATCCACCACGTGAGACGTCTAGTTATGAGCTCTGTAAATGTGTTCGGGATAACCCATATTTAGTCTGGTCTCCCTTCTTTAGGGTGATATATAGGGTGAAGCAGCTGGTTTGGCCAGCTTACGACAAAAGAGGGCGCAACGCAACTCAGCGCATCGGGGGAGGCATTTATGTTGTGGTCTCATTTAAAAAAATGTTTAAAACTTCTAAAAAGAATATTTACCATTTATTTTTTTAAGTTTTAAGTCCGTAAATGAAATCAAAATACCCATAGAATTAATAAGTACATCTACATCTGTGATTTTTCATGCAAGTTTTGATAATATGAAAAATAATTTAATTCAACTGGCACATTTAATTTATGGAAAAACTTAGTTTACAAGAAGCCAGCCATCCAGGTGAAAAGGCCATGGCAGGTTTCCAGAACCAAAAGTTGTGTCCACCGTTAAGACCATGGAAGTAGAAATAGTTTACCTCCATGTTTAGACATGGCATACACATGGTAGGAACAATCACAAATTCACTATCTTTGCTAGGACAGAAAGAGGCCATGAAAAACAAACAAAAAACCCAAATTCAACATTAGAGTAGTGATAATAATAATAATAAAGACTTGTTATGCGCACATATCCACCCTGCTGGGTGTTCAAGGCGCAGTAAACCAAAAAAACAAACAAAAGAAAAACAGAAACAACTAAATTATTCCTTGAAAACCTGTGACATTAGATAAGTTTTGAGAAGTGATTTAAATTTTGTGGTACAAAGACAAGATCTAAGATTATGTGGTAGAGAGTTCCAGATGCGTGGCGCAGCTACAGAAAAAGACCTGTCACCCCAGGAGTGTTGAGACTTGGGTTCCTTGAGGAGAAGCATGGTACTGGATCGAAGATTCCTTGACGGAGTGTAAACTTGAAGCAGTTCAGAGATATAGTGGGGAGCCTTGCCGTTAAGTGCTTTGTGGACAATGAGCATCAGCTTGAAGATGATACGTTGAGAGACAGGGAGCCAGTGAAGTTGTTTCAGAATGGGGGTGATAGAACAAGACTTTTTAGACAGTGTCACGATGCGGGCTGCGGTGTTTTGGAGGCGTTGAAGGCGGGAAATCTGGTTGTTAGGAAGACTGTAGAGAAGAGCATTGCCGTTGTCAAGACGAGAAGTTACGAATGCATGAATGACTTTTTCAGTGGCACTCTTGTTCAAGTACTTGCGTATCTTACCAATATTCCTGATGTGAAATGATGACACACGTATGATGTTGTTGATGTGTGGTTGAAGTGTCATTGATGAATCAAAAATAACCCCCAAGTTCCGAGCTTGCAACGAGGGAGCTATCCGAGCATTACCAATGGAAATGTATGGCACTGAAACCTTTGTTAATTGTGAAAGGTGAATTAATTGAAAGTTTGTCTTATTTACACCCTGGTCTAGTCTTTGAATAGTTTTACACAAAAACTTACTCTATAAAGAATGGTACAAATTTATTTTGAAACAAACAAAAACAACACCTCAACAAATAATTACAAACACCCCATAAACAATCCCGGCCAACACACAATCAAACAATGACAAACAAACACCCCAACAAAAAAACAAACAACAACAATACCATGATTTCATATAGCGTCAGTCATCAGCATTAGTACACAAGATGTAAACAAAAGAAACACACCTTGTTCACGATCTTAAATTCATGTTTTCTTTTCTTGTATTTTATTTAAAAATGTTTCGACTGAAAACAACAATCAAACATTAATGCTTATAACACCAAATACAATACCTTCCAAAACAGAACCCAAACAGAACCAAAACAATTTATTTACAACTTACATACATTTTAAAGGGAAAAAAAATCAATCAAGTCAATCAATTATAATGAGGTACGAAATCCAAGTCAATTTGAATTATAATAACTTAATTCTTTGGACAGAATTATAATAATTTTCAAATAGATCACTCGGCAGGTCAATTTGTTGCTAAAAATCGTTGCAAAAAAATTAATGCAATCGGCAACAACATAGGTAAATTGGGATTCTATGGTTAGGAGGCAGAGGGGTTGTTTATTATAACTTGTCTGAAATTTTATACAAATAAAAACATAGTTACTAAAGTAATTTCTAATACCACTTAAAAAACCTGTTTGCTTGCTCAGGCCATTTGTTTCTTCTTATTGCGGTACTAAAATCTTCCACACTAGTGTTCTCCTGAAGACAGGCAGCGCACTGATCAAAATTTTGAGATGTCAAACAATTCATCATAGAGAGAGTCTAAGTACATGGTGTAACCACAAACCTCACTAGTTACTGAGCGTTTCAGATCACCAAATCCCATCAATGAAACACGTACTACATACATTTATTGTCAGTAACAATGGAATGTATAGTTTGACTGTCAATTAATAAGCATACAGTGCAGACATAACTAATGCTGATCACTGCTCATTGGGCTTGATGAATTGCTATTTACATTTCTGAACCAGGACTTTGAACTGTAAACAGCTTTGATAAGGTTTCTGAAGACATGAACATTCTATGCAGCCCTTGCATTTCAATGTTCTTTAAAAGAAAGGGGACAGGTATTAGAAAGAAACTAACCCAAAGTTACTTTCCAAACTAGTTTTTGTGACACACCTTAAAAGTAAGTTTAAGTTTGAGAAAGTGTGGGTTGAACGCAAAGTTAATTAATTTATTAATTAATAAATTAAACTGACTGTTAACTCACTGTTATAAACAGGCATGAAATTCTTCCAATTTTAGTGTGATTTACATTTTTTTCTTGAAAAAAAATCAGATTTTGTTTTGATTTAGCCTGGAAGTTGTAATAAAGCTAGCTACACCATGAACATGTAGGTCGACAGGCCTTGCACTTGATAAAATATAAAGTACATTTTTCCAAGGACGAAATATAATGCCTTCTACAGAGCAAATTCTGAAGTTAATCTCATTTTCTGCTTTGTGTTTCTTTGTAGTTTGCTGTACCCTGTTATAACAACAATCCTGTTATAGAGAGGTGATTTGATCAGTCTCACATCCCTGTTTTGACAAGAGTCGACTGTAATTAACTATACGGACAGCTAACTGTATTTATTGCTGTTAATCCATAAAGGGATACACCAACTGTTGTTCAGGGGAAGTGTGTAGAGAGAGCAAAACAATAAAATCTTAGCGACAGAATTGTATTCCAAATTACCTGACCATATGTACCTTACTTTGTTAATGTGTTATTCTCCGCAAAACATAAATACCACCGTTTAAATTTATTCAGCCTAATTAACTACTCAAATACACAATTTAGCTTGTTCAAGTGATTAATGAATGTCTAACTATATAAAAAATAGTTTTCTCTCACAATTAAAGTAGTACAATGATTTGAAAATGTCCACTAAAAAGCTTGTAAAAATAAAACAAAATCTTGACAACCAGGGTTGGTGTTCCGTATATAGGCCCTAGTAGGCACCAGTGTCCTGTAGGACAATCATGTGTCTGTGCAAGAGTACTTTCTCGGCTGTATTTTCCGTAGGCTTTGAACATCTTAGTAATTAAGCCCCAAACTTGTACGAAGGCTGTAGGCACAGTGCCTACTTTGCCTATTGGAATATCTGACCACAAATGTGTGGTATTAAGCACTGTATAGTACACTCAGTGATTTCTTAGTCTGTGGGACAACAAACATAGCTTTCTATATATTATTTAGAAAGTACCTTGATTTTTGTATTGCTGATTTTTATCATCAATCTACTTCCATATTATAAATTCAAATTCAAATTCGAGCAAACATTCTACACTTTTTATTTTGGTCTGAAATTATATAATCAGAATCAAATTTCTGTGCAGTCACTTAATTATGTTATTTACATTTATTGTTTATTTACAATTTTAATAAATGCAACTGCAGTTTAAAACAACAAGCTACAGTAATCCTTTTCTCATTCCATTTTAGAGGTGGGTGGGTAATTGAGACTTCAACAAAATACAGAATAATCCTGTTTTTTTAGTCCACACACAGTAAAGTTTTTAATTATGGCAAGCAAAAATATACAAATGGAATGTGTTCAATGGTCAGTAGTAAAAAATAAAATTGTGTAAAAAAAAAAAAAACCAGAAAACGGAATGTTGTTTGTTTTTTATTTGCCACCTTATATTTATTGCGCGGAACCGTTGATAAAAATTTGCACCCAATCAAAAATTGTTTATCCTTTTATTTACTCCAAAAAAAAAACACGGATAAAACACACTCTATGTAAACAGTGAAGGTGCTTTCTACAAGAGATGATTTGCTATTTTAACAAAAACTGTGACTGGATTTTTGTAAAAGGGCAAACAACTAAATGATCAAAATGCTAAGATAATGAGAACAGATGTTTCTTGTGTAACAAAAATATTGTGTTTTGCATGCAGTGGAGCCAACTACCTTCTAGTCTTGGCTCAAGACGTCATTGATTGATAGTAAATTGTACACACTGTAGTAATTCGTAATACATGTAGCGCACCCTCTTACAGCATGATAAGACTTATTTTTGTATAACCAACTTGCCCAGCTCTCACTGACATCATTTGGTTTAACTTATCTTTGTTTTTTCCTCAGCCTTTCCTAGACAACCAATCAGCACGAGATCATAGAATTTTTTAAAACATAAGTTGTTGTTGAAGTTACATAAGTTAACAAAAATTACCCATCATATAACAATGTTGCTTGGTTAAATCATTCCGTAAGAGTATGCCCCTTTTTGAATACAGGGTAGGTACCAAATCAACTATCGATCAATGCCAGTATAAATTGCCTTGTTTGACAAATACCTTGTAGAGTAGAATGCCATCAGCAAATAAAGTGTTAAGAAAACCTAATCGAGTAATTTTGTTATAAAAAACTAAACCTTGTCTTAAAGTTATGAGGACTTTGAAGCTTGAAAATAAAGTGAAAAATATAAATGAAAATCTGGAGGACTTTTCTACTCTAGCCCCTTGGTGAGTGATTTGACTGCCTTACGTGACCCTGTGGACGTGCCCAGATACGTGCCGCATGTGATGCGCATATGG
The DNA here is from genome assembly GCA_037783415.1 of Leptasterias polaris. NCBI lineage: Eukaryota > Metazoa > Echinodermata > Asteroidea > Forcipulatida > Asteriidae > Leptasterias > Leptasterias polaris. Next base: position 10,226,065 of record JAZGTN010000070.1, read on the forward strand.
CTGCGATTGACCTCGTGGACCTCACGGAGCTTCTCTAGTTCCATTCGGGTCCAGTCCTGCTGGGTGCGCTGGTAGTCTCTCTTGATTCTGTCCTGGGCGTTGCTGCTGTACTGTGTCTTAAGTGATTCCCTGGGATGGATTAAACATTACGGAGCGGTTATAGAGACTGCAGTGTCTAGTACATGTAGGACTTAGTAGAGACCAGTGCCCAATTTCATAGAGCTGCTTAAGCACAGAAAGAAGCTAAGCACAACAACATTTCGCTTACTAGAATAAGGTTACCAGCAAAACTACCATGTCACATGTACATTATTTTCTGCCTAATCAGCTCTATGAAATTGGGCCCAGAGCTTACTTATTGTATTTATTTTATTTTATTTTATTTTATTTTATTTTATTTTATTTTATTTTATTTTATTTTATTTTATTTTATTTTATTTTATTACACTTCTTCACTGGCACAACAAAACAAAAGAAATACAGGAAAATAAAATGAAACGAACAAAAAAAAAAATATTATAGAAGAAACAATAGCAACCAAGATAAAAATATTTAAAAGGTAGCAACTAATAGCCAGTGAGTGGAAAGATGGAACAGGTGACCCGCACCTTTTCAGAGCTGTCCTACCACAGTTGAAAGGGAAGGGTTGGGGCAAAGGAAAGGGCGTACAACCGAGGGCTTGAAGTTAACACTGACAGCGATTTTAGTGACAGGCCAGTAAACTCACGACCGGTCAAGCCTCGTTGTCTTGTGTTTTTCAATTGAATAATAATAGGCTTCCCCATTTTGTAAAGTCATTGTGAAAAAATGTTGACAATGAATCTGATAAAGTGTAAAATGCCACTGTGTTTGATACCTTTCAAAAAGTGCATTTTTTTTGTCAACATCCAAAAGTGTTTAATGACGTCACATTCAAAATAATCTGTACATTCATGTACAGAGAATTTAAGAGATATCCTATCAAAACAAAATTGAATTTGACCTTTACAGATGCAAAAATTCCTCTTTGAAATGTAAAGACCCATTTGTTTTTGCTGTCTGATGACGTCATGTTTCAAATTTCGCCCCTCTTTAATCACAAAAGATTTGATGAACAAAATACTGACCTCAGTTTTGGCACATCACTCCAGTTGAGCTTCTTATTAGAGTCTTCTCTCTTCTGGAATTTGACAACAGGCCACTTCGGTAGTCTGGTGCTGCCTTCTCTGTTTTTTACAGCCTGACTCCTTGGCCTAAAGTCCAAAAAATGTATGATTAATAAGAGCAAATACAGAAGGCAGTTTTTTTAAATAACATAATGCAGGGCTTGAATTGGACCGCTGGCCCGAGGTCAGAGGTTTTAGCCTTTGGCCAGTGAACTCAAAACCAGCAGGTCAAGCAGTCTTGTGTTTTTCATTTGAATCTTAACAATAGCTTAGTGTGTAATATCTTTAACAGAACAAAATTATATTCAATTGTTGACTTTGAGTCTGATAAATAACTTTCAATTCCATTGAGTAATACAATATACATAATAATATTACCCATAAAGACTATCGATTTTCTGTGCCTCTTACACCTCTAGTGCTAGTTCAAAATGCATGTATTGTTAGATCGAGTCAGGATTTTTTTTTACCTCATTTTGATTCTGGTCTTGCAACACAAATTTTGGTCCAGTACACATGTAAACAAATTAAGCTATCGCTTGGTCTTGTGGATAGTCCCCCATATTTATAACTGATTTCTATAGACTTTAATTATTAAATTTCTTCCCTTGAAAAATAAAAAAATATCCAGTACATGTAGGCCCCTTTTTAGGGTAGGTCAAGTTAAACTAACATAACAATTTTTGGGGAGGCATAAGACAACAACTTACGAAAGATCTCCAGTCATTGAGGTCGTTGGGATTTCAACTGAATCTGGGACTGCATCAAGACTCCTGTACAATGAATTATAAGAAACAAATACAATTATGTTCTATCCATTTTGACAAGACTTTTATAAGAAAAAGTACTGAGTACACAGTGCTTAACACACATCGGTGCATGGGTGAACTCAAATAATTTTCCTTATCCCTAATACAGATTTAAAATAGATCTTATAGCAGGTTGGCTAGTGAGTTTTAATTGCTCAAAAGCAGAGAGTGACGTCAAAATATTAATCACAACTTAAAGAGGGGGCTCCAAGGTCAAAGTTCAGTTTTGTGATGCACTTATTTCCCAATAAATAGTCCTCATGAATAATATAATAATAATAGTGGCTTCTTATATAGCGTTCAGGTCCGTCACTCAGTGACGCTCGTGGTGCTTCAACATTATTACACCTGGTCACTGGGCCATTTTCATTTCATTACTTTAACCATCTCAGCTCCCTTGGGAGTATTACAGCCTGTGCTGCCAAATATGTAGCGCATCAAGCTAAATCAATCACAAGAACCATCTCTGCCCTCACAGGTACCCATTTACCCCTGGGTGGTGAGAAGCAATTATAGTTAAGTGTCTTGCTCAAGGACACAAGTGTCACGACCAGGACTCGAACCCACACTCTGCTGATCAGAAACACCAGAGCTTGGATCCGGTGCTCTTATCCGCTCGGCCACGACACCCCACACAAATAATTACAAGTCTCTAATCGTCACATTGAAATGTTGTAAAGTGCAATTTTATTTGATACCCTTTCTCAGGCATCTGAGAGCATACAGTTCTACCTAGCGAGGGGGTTATTTTCAGTCTTTATTTTCTTGCAGCTTCGATGACCAATTGAGCCAAAATGTTCACAGGTTGTTATTTTATGCATTTATTTGGATACACCAAGTGAGGATACTGATCTTTGACAATTACCAAAAGTAATACCCTGCCTTTAAAATGAATCAAGCCCAGTTTTTCAAGTACAACTCTTTTATTAAACTACTTACACATCCATGGTGTGTGAGACTTCTGGATCTACAAGACCAACGGCTGTTTTCCGAGTGATGTATCCATGTCGAACATGAGGTGGCTGCAAGAGAAGAACAGTTTAAAAAATAATTGTGTGTAATTTACAAAAGCAGAATATAACGAAGAGTTAAACCTTTTACGGAGAACGGGGAATTGTTTTTGCTGCATCAAGTGCAAAAGAATTTTTAATAAGTCCTTAATTTTGAATACATACATAAGAGCAGCTATAAACTGCTCTCCTATTATTAAGAATTTGCCTCAAAAGTGAAATGATAAAAACAATTTTATAAAGTCGGACTGTTCTTGAAGTTAATTTAAGCATGTAACACTTGAAGGGAGGGTAAACCTTTGGTAATTACTTGAAATTAATTAATTTTATTTATTTATTTTATTTTAAATCTTCGGACAAAAGTACATATATACATTTTTTAAATTGTCCGGGTCAAGACAAAAGTTAAAAAAACTGTCATCATAGATGTGTCAGACCCAATAAAATCCTCTACTACAAAGTTATATACAAAAACCAAAATACAAAATGTGAAGCAAACGTGACTCACTTAAGAAGACAGGATAAAAAGACTAATAGGGCCACAAGCAAAGCAAAACAAGAAAACTTTATTAAAAGGAGATTAAAAACATTAATGAGCAAAAATCAAAGACAGTTAAAATGCTCTCTCATTTTGGATCTTAAAAAAAAAGAAAGGTTCAGTGATGAGGACTGTTCCTCGTTTCAGGAGCAAGATTAGAAAACATTTTTAGAAAACGAACCATGCCATTGTATTTGAACTTATCTGTACGAGCTTTACCATGATAAAATGTAAGTACGTCAAGATGTTTGGAATTAACAGTAAGTGACTTTAAAAAGCCACCCATGAAGTCATTAGATGGTTGGACAAGTAGTTTAATGACCATAACAACTTGTGCAGCTAGTCATAGTGTATAACATTTTGAGAAACGAGTCCCCTTCAAAAGAACGTGGTTTCAAAGAGAGGGATTCAAAAACATTTCAATCTGAGAATTGTTTCTGCATGAAACGTTTCTCAGATTGTGAATCCCGATTGTGGATTATTCTTCCTACGTGGACATGACCGCTCCAGAATCCAGATTTTCGGCAATATCTCAAAAACGAATTACTACCATTCAAAATGTTCGCAGGTTAGTTTGATTGTATTTACGTAGGACTAAAACAATCGAATGGTTCCCAAAACCAAAGGTAACAAGAGGGGTCAGCAAATAAACAAACAACTTTTTAAAGCAAATTTTGCCCTCTAAGCTGATTATTAACAAAAACTATACCTACCAGATCCAAAAGGTATTGGACTGTGTACGTGTTGTAGTATGGAGCTAGACTGGTGTGAATATATGGTGTGTGCGCTTGGCTGTCAAAATAAACATTAAATAAAATGTGAAGTATTACGAATTATAACAGTTCTACTAAAGCTTGGGGTGGGGTGGGGAGCAGTGAGGAAGAGTCCTCGCCTAATTTGATCATTGAAAGTGTACGTAATGATCCAAAAGATGTTCAAGTTAAGAGGTGCGAAGTGCACCAGGAGCATCGTTGAAAGAGAATATATGTCAGAGTGTCAGAGACATGATTTAAGTATTTTAATTTCCAACAATTAGATGAATCTCAATTAAAATAGGTAGAAGTTATAATGAGCAGGACAGTTCTTTTCAGAACTGAGAAGTCTCCCAAATTCCGAATAATCTACTCTGCGGCAGTAGAACAAATAGCAAGTCAAGCAAGACAAGTTCTCAAAGAACAAAATCTACCTAGCAAGTAGATGGTGTTACCACAAACCAAATATACAATTAAAATAGGGTTCTTCAAAAAATGGTTTTCAAATCTGAGACTCCGAGAAAATCAGGCTGTACCATCTCAATAACCAAGTTTGATTGATTGATTTTATTGACCAATTATATGGGCTGCTCCCCTTCATAAAATATCAGAATTTGAGAATTGAAAAACCCCAATTGTACTTACAAGTCTGGTTTAATAATTTTGGTGGCCTCCTTTTCCAGGCTGTCCTTTAACCGGTTGAATTCTGCAACAAAATGCTTTTGCCGTTTGGATTCTTCTGTTGTTGAGTTCACTGCAACAAAGATAACAAATAATTGACTTGTATATAATAACTACAACAAACAGAAATTTCCACTAATCAAGCGGTAGAACAAATAAGTACAAAGAAAGTTTAGATACAAACTGTTTATTTCTAGAAACACCATACAGCCATAATGTTTTCACTGTGAAAACAACGAGTTTTGGTCTTACGAGATCAAAACTAGTTGTTTTACTCATTTCTTAAAAACTAGACTTTTAAGTCTAGTTTTTCAGGCTAAAATAGCATTTCATTTCTAATAGCATTTCAGGCTGAAATATTCCAATGGAAGTTTTCCCACCATGACTTTCTTTAAACCGTGACTAGTGGTCCAAATCTTTCGAACATATGTTTCTAAATCTAGCCAATGTTGCTCACAATCTTTACAAATTTAGCACTTGGCTTATTTCTTTGTTTTTTAGCAACAGGTCAAAAATAAGTGTTAAAGATGTTAGGTTCAATTTGTAGTCGATTTGACTCGAAAACTTTGATTGAAAAAAATCCCAAAACTAAAAGCAATATATTCAAGAAATTTACAAGCTTTCATTTAAGATCTTGCACTAAAAACATCCGCCATTGATAAGTGGTAGTTAATTAAAAACTAAAAGTAATTTGTCGGGATCCCAATATAAATTTAAGTCTATCAGCCATGAACAAGTTTAATCGTCAATGGTATACTCTCACTCTCTGTGCAAAAGTTTGTGTATGTTCAATTTTGTTTCAAAACAGCATCATCTGTCATTCAAAGAAAAAAAATCTTGAAAATAAATTTTCTTTCTGCAAAAATTGGGCCATGCTATTTTAAAAACACCTGCTTATAGTACTGTTGACACGCAAATAATGAGCGCTTAGAAACGCCCCTAAAGGTGCGATAACGCGCTATTTAATGGCAAAGTATACCTTAGGTTTTTGGGACCGTTCAATTGTTGTAATCTTATGTAAATGTAGATTATACAATAAATTAACCTGTGAAAATGTTATCTCAAAAGCTAGTAGCATTTTTGAGATATTGCCAAAAATCTTAAGTGGTAATGTCCCTGCAGGAAGAGTAATCCGTAATCGGAATACACAGTCTGAGAAACGTTTCATGCAGAAAAGTTTCTCAGACTGAAATGTTTTTGAATTCCTTGAACTCCAAAACCACATTCCTTAGAAGAGAATGATTTCTCAAAATGTTATTTATCAACACCTGCAGTGCTTCTTACCGAGTAAGTTTTTATGCTCATTAGTTTTTGGAGTAATTACCAAATTTAAGGTACCCTCCCTTTAAGAAACCAGTATTAACCTAATCTTTTCGAGGGAAACCACGACATGACAGCACCTTTAACTAAAAATGATGAATGAGAGTGGGTTGAAAGTGCAGTATGGAATAATGCATCCACTCGTCAGAACTACACATGCATGATAAACTGGTCACCCTCCTTGTTTGCAATGTGAATTAATCAAATATGGCATTGTGTGTAGGAACATAAATGGAGCATGCAGTCATTGTTAGTTACAATCGAATGTACACTCTTTGAATGTCAGTGGAATGAATGATGATTGGTGGAATTTAATTAGCGTCAGGCTGAAATGAACGAGGAGTCGACTTTGAACTGTGGGTAATTGTATTTGGTGTGTGTGATGTTTGGTTTGTGTCAGCCCTTGAGTAGCAACAATTAATTCTGATATTTTACAGGGATGGTTCATCATTGGAAACAAACCTAACTCCGCATCATTAGACTATTAGAATGTTCTGTACTGTAAAGCCTGGGCTACCTACTGGACCGCTAGACCAACCAAGTCCAGTTATTAAGGCACCGCAGGTGCAAGTAACCCCACAACCAAACGAGCCATGTAGTCTGTTTTTCCCAACAAATGCGAAAATTTTTTTTAATAATAATAATAATTTATTAGGCAATATAGGCAATATGTTTTCAAAGCTAAAAGTGTAGTAATTAAATAACTGTTATTTGGTCTCGTTTATAAATTTAAGGCCAATGAAAGTTCTGAGAGCACGACCTGTGGACTTTCATGTAAAAAAATAATGCCCCAAAAAATATTGTGACAATTTTTTGTGTGGTTTTCCTAAAACATGCCAACTGTGATGAATTTTTCAAAGAGTTTGTCAGCCCTGGAATCACAGGAAGGCCATGCAGGCCATGGCCTCTGTTGCTCTGGTCTTGGCCTCAGTGCCCCTTCAAAACTTTTCCATAGACGGTAAGATTTTCCAATGGCAATAGACTGTGCAAGTCTCGCGCGTAAGCGAACTTCCGGGACCATCGTGGTCCCAACCATATGGAGTTTTACGTTGGCAAGATTTTGTTTCGTCTATAATTTTAGTTTAACGTACTTTATGACCATGAACATTAAATATGTTGTTGGGAATGTAGTACTAAGTGATACAAAATATGAAAGTAAAATCAATTCAACAATGCAACGAAGAAAACCCAAGAATTAAACTTGACCTCTGCTTCCGGTTACTTGCAAAAAATTAAGAATTTGTGCCCACCTCCGATCACCAAATTTGTTTTGGTCGCGTGATGATAATCACCAGACGCTGTAATTGCCAGACGCTAAGCATTTTCATTGCAGTCTACGGTTGTCGAGGCATCAGCGTCCTCTTTAAACTGCGTCACACGTTAATTCTACGCCGGTGCGATCATCGCGCGTCTGCGTTTAAACCTGCTTTTAGTGGTTGCACGTATTCAGGCGTGGATTTACAAAAGGGTTTCCTAAAAAGTTCAGATCAAATAAGCATCCTTGTCCCAGAGTTTTTAGTTTGTTTCAACAAAAACTAACAAATGAATTGTGTGTTTATTATGAAAGCTAAAACTCATTTTATGCAAATTGTAATAAGTATTTTTGTTAGTCAGATTGTTTCAAAGATCTAATTTAAAAACAATGATTTGATTTCAGAAAAAATATGTTCTTCACTTGACGTGTTTTTTCGCTCCGATACGCGCGAGACTTGCACAGTCTATGCCCTTAGAAAAAAATGAGAATAGCCTTGCCTTTTCAAAGATGAAATCCGAGGCCTGGTTTGTTGCACAGTATTTGGTGTGAAAAAAACAAAAGTACAAGGTGAGATGAATCTAAACCCATCCCCATACAAATAATATCCCCAATGAAGAAATGGTTTATTCATGCAATGGAATAATTATGATAGAAGCCAGGTGACAATACGATGACAGTATTTTCTTCCATGGCTAATACCTGCTCCAATTTTGGTCCCCTTTGGCTGTCCCCTCTCGGTCCCTCTCTCTCTACCTTCATTTGTTTTGTTTTTCTTGTCTGTGTTTTCACCATCAATGTTAGCCTCTTGTTGTTGTTGTTGTTCCTCTGTGTTGTTCTCCTCAGTGGTGGGTTTTTCATCTTGTTCTTCAGACGCGGGTTGCTGTTCCTGTTGGAGAATATTTCAAGTAAAATTGTAAATGGCCAGTTTTTTTAACCTTAAGCCCTTTTACACACTGTATCTCTTACTTATTCCCTTGGAATACAGCCCACAATTACCCCACAAATACCCCGCCTACGTCCCTATTCCACGGGGTTCCGGTTGCACGTTTCAAGAATACCCCAGGGTTTTACCGCTTACTCATACTCCAGAGAGGGGTAGCTGTTCCCCGGGGTATACCCATTTGCTGGGGTAACAAAGGCTAACTGAGAAAATTACACAAATAGGTCAAAGCAGTTCTTTAAATAGCATACCACACTATAAATCACATCACTTTTGTTTAAAATATCTGAATGTACTCAGACAAACATTTCACCACTTACGTGAACACTGCATCATTGAAGCGCCAAACTGCAGTACTTACTGTAATACTTATAGTCAGTGCACGCCAGTAAATATAAGACTTGGACATGTACGACGGGCGCATGTGTTAGTAAAATTTGACAGGTTCGTCAAAGATCCGGGTACTGAAAAATAGAAGTAGGCCCCTACAAAAGTACTATATATTTTTCTTATTTGTAAAATTTCTTTATATATAAACATTACTTTGTTACTTTATTTAATTATTTAGGAATACATGTACCTGGGGTGCGTTTTTGGGGTCGTAAACCAATTAACTGTTTTGGTTGACTTTGCCATTGGTTAATCACTGGTCAGTGACCGAAACAGTTATTGGTAACAGACGCCAAAACGCACCCACCCCCTGTTAAAGGGTGTGTACAACATTGGTAATTGCCAAAGACCTGTATCCAAACTTGATGTGACCCAACATGTACATGAAATAACAAACCTGTGAAAGTTTAAGCTAAATCGGTCTTAGGAGTCATGAGAAAACAGTGAAAAACACCCTTATGTGTTTTAACTTCTTTTCAAAAATCAGAATTTATCCTGCAGGATAAATACTGTTATTTTACTCATTTCCTAAAAAACTATGGCATTTCAAGCAAAACTATTTCAAGGGAAGTTTTCCACCATGACCATCTTTATACCTTGTAAAGTTATGTGAAAATTTATATTTTCATTCTTACCAATGTTGTACACACCCTTTAAGACAAATGATGCCATTGTAAAACTGGAGTCATTTAAAAACTAAATGGCGTATTAATGCCACACAGCACAACAAATGATGCTGTTTCAGTAAAACCCTGATAGCCTAATTAGCATACTCAACATAAAATACACGTACCGTAGCATAATTTACATTTACATAGCACAATATTTAGACAAAACATGCGTTGTGCACACTCAAACTAAAGTAGGAAAGAAAATTGAAAGCTGAAGTTAAGTGGCAAAATACATTGTTCAAGGGAAAACTGGTCCAATCACACCATATCACATGCTGATGAGTTACTAGCCCCATTTATAGTGCCAATACTCTGGACTTCCTCCGATCCTTCGGAGGAAGTCCAGAGTATTTGGCACTATAAAATGGGGCTAATGAGTTACGTGTGTAAAAACCCATGGCTAAATATAAACATAAAATGTTATTCTCCCTTTTCACGAACAGTTAAAATAAAGTCATGCTTAACACTCACCTCGCGATCCTCAGTTCCCTGTTCCGACATTTTTGTGCCCTTTCTGGTCGCTGTTTTCCCCGACACTCAGAAATCGTCCCACAGTCGCACTGACCACCACCCCGGACGGTGGACGTTTTCTTGTTTTTAGTCAAAGCGGTGATGCGATGAAGTTTCGAAAACCAATCATAAAAACATGCAGATATCTGGCGAAGACGTACAATTCTCCGAGCGACCAAAACTTACACTTATTGATAAAAAGTAGGAAACTCAGATCTATTCTTGCTCGCTGTGGTAACAATAAAACACAAGTTTAACCTCTGCTTTACTTAGCAATGCAGGGGAATTTCTTTTTGTGTGAGTCGAGTGAGTATGGCCATCATCGCATCGTGTACCACACATTCGTTGCATAGCGACAACTATTTATGTACGACTGTTGCATGAATTGTAAACGGTTGTGTGCCGGCCATAAACGTTGACTTCAACTCAATCGCCGATAATGATCAAACCATTACACCATTCGTCACACTAAAAATGTCAGGGGAAGGAATTAGACCAGAGAGTTAACAAGACTTGATTTGATTTTTGTTTTTGTTGGTTGGTTTGAAAATCATAAATTTGCGAGGCGTCTCCTTAAAACAGCCGACGGATAAGTAAAACTTACTGATTCACCTCACGAGAGGGCGCGCAAATAGTTACAATGTTGCATGCAGAATTTAAAAACTGTAGGCACTATTCTAACTTGCCAGGCCGGGCACAAAACGCATCAGAAGACAGAAGGAAAAACAAAACCCAACGTACATTGAAGATTGATACCATTAAGACGCTTACTAGCAATTGGTCCTATTTCATGACGTTAGTTTTTAAAAACTGTTGCACATCAATTCACAAAAAGGCATGTGTATTATTCTGACCTAAATCAAGCCTGCTGATGCTCTCTTCGTCGTGTTTAAAAACCATGCAATATCTTGCAATCATTTCCGGCTCATACACACTGCTGGAAGGCCGCTTGTATGGTGAACAGGCCCACCCCCCACCCCCAAGACCGTGCTCAGTATAGACTGTGCAAGTCTCGCGCGTATCCGAACGAGAAAACACGTCAAACGAAGAACATTTTTATTTCTGAAATCAAATCTTTGTTTTAAATTATATCTCATGACAAAATCTGAACAACAAAAATAAATCATTACAATTTTAAAATACGCCAAAGTGTGTTAATTATTATTAAAAACAAATTAAAACTCTGGGACAAGGATGCTTTTTTGATGTTAACTTTTTAGAAACCCCTTACGCAGATTCGTGAAGGTCAAACAGGTTTTAAATTGACCCGTATCGCAGTTTAAAGAGGAATGATGACGCCTCAACACCATAGACTGCAATGAAAAGGGTTCGCTTTGCAATTACAGCATCTGGCGATTATAATTGCGCATCCAAAACAAGCTTTTACATAAGTTTTATGATCGGAGGTGAGCACGAAATTCTTAATTTTTTGCAATAACCGGAAGCTGAGGTCAAGTTTAATTCTCGGGTTTTCTTCGTTATATTGTTGAATTGGTTTTACTTTCATATTTTGTTATCACTTAGTATTAAATTCCCAACAACATGTATAATTTTCTAGGTCATAAACTACGTAAAACTAAAATAATTGACGAAACAAAATCTCGCCCACGTAAAACTCCATATTATGGTTGGGACCACTATGGTCCCGGAAGTTCGAATGCGCGCGAGACTTGCACAGTCTATTACCATGGGCCTCCGCCGACGGTGGCATGATCTATACCAGTTTACGTATAATCTGTAAATCACCACAATGCAGCACCCAGACAATTATTGTAGATTTTGTGTACATTTTTATTTCAGGGAAAATGTCTATAAAAACAATTTGATATAGAAATTTTGTTTTGTGTCACAAAATGTTGACATGGAAAACATTAATGTCAATTATGGACATGACTTTCAACCTTGCTTTCATTTTTCAACTGCCTCTTTTTGAATGGAATTGTAGTTCAAATCTTGCGGCAGCTGGGGCCGCTGTGTGGACATTGGTACAAGCGGCTTGGTCTTTGTGGTCGATCTGACCTGAAAACTTAGATTAACGTTTTTAAAAGCTACTTGTTTAGATTTATGAGAAGCTATAAGCGTCCATTTAACTTCTAAAGGCATTACTGCACGAAAAAAAGTTGTCCACCAGCCACGTAACATTTCCATGTTACATAGGCCCGCATGCATAAAAATAAAAAGTCCGTGGTAGGCCTATTAGTATGAAAGTTTTTGAAATGTTTGTTTTTTTCGTTTTGAAACAGCTTCATCTGTTAAAAATAGTTCAGAGATAAACAATAATAATTATTTATTTATTTATTTATTTATTTATTTATTGACCAAACCAACAGCGGAAGAGTCGCCAATTACAGGAAAGGACAATATACAAAAATATTCAATTATGCTCTTAATTATGCTCTTATTTTGTATTCTCAAACACAATTATGCTCTTAAGAAAATTATGCCATGTCAAAAGGACAACAATTATGCGTAAAAGCACCCTAAATATCTCTATGTGGCTCTTTTGCCAGAAAATAGCCAAATTAAAAACGTCCCTTTCCAAATTTAACCGGATCCGGATCCCTGGGGCCCGTTTCTTTTCTAAGTTAGCATGACCCGCAATCTGTGTCAAAATGACCAATAAATAGGTCCAACTGATGCAGAATCCGAGTTAAAATCTCATTTTAAAAACACTTTCCTGGTCAATCTGACCCAACCATGGGGAAGCCCCCTGTGTCCCGGAATCCAGGTCAATTCTGACCCGGAAGTATAATAGAGTGTCATGCTGAGTCAGGGCGATTACTGTTTCGATAAAACCTTTATTTAGGAGGGACTGTGCATGGGAGTTGCCCCTATATTTTGTATTCGCAAGCCATGATGACCCATATCCTTCTATACACACATCACGAAACACATGACGCCTAGTATAGGAAAAATTAGACAAAATAAAAATAACCTATAGGCCCCTTAAAGAAATGATAATATATTTTGATATTATAATAAATACAAACACAAATACTTAAATAAAAATAACTGAATATTTCGACGAAACATTCGGCAGCAGACCAGGCAATGTTTACTTTTTCGTGTTTTACTGTTTCACCCCGCCCCCCAAGCTTCGTCATAATACTCTGGGTTGACTCGTGTCAACAAAGCGGCGATGCACAAACGTATGGCACAAATTACGTCACACACGCGCACACTGCAAGAAGAAACCTGTACAACTATTTTATTTCAATGTTGTGATATCCCACAAAAGTCGCTCAAAAGTCACAGCAAAAGCATTTTTCATGCTTCACAATTTAATTAGCTAAAACCTCAAAATCAGCCACAATAAAGGTACAGTCATGATTCGATCGACGACCGGTACGGTATGTAAATCTTTATGAGCCAAGCTTTATAATTAAACAAAGTTTAAAGGTCAAGCAGCGGGCGTAAATTGAATATTCAACGGCTTTGTCATGCACTAGTATAATAATGTTTGCGTTCACTGTAACGGAGAGATCTGCTTGTACACATCCACCAGCCGTTGAGTCATGAACTCCTTTGTATACCTAGAATGGGGTTGGACGCCAATAAAGGTTGCTCTTATTAGTCGCTAAATGAACAATGATATTGCTTTTCCCGTGAACTGCTTTTTCCATCTGCACCTGTAGCAGGGACAAGACAATCTTTACGTTCATAAGGTGAGAAATATATTAGAATCGAATAGAATGAGTAGCGTATATGTAGGTTTTGAAGCTGAGTTTGAGGCTTGTATTTTCCCGAATAAGGACGGGGCAGTCTAGGTACCCTCCCCCTTGCCACCACTACGCACTACACTACACTACACTACACTACACTACACCAAGAGCAAGCATAGGCCTACTTACTTCACTGGTTCGCTGTAGTAGTAGTAGTAGTATAAACCACTCATTTAAACCTTGATTATACCTGTTAAAAAAGAAAGAAAACATAACACGGTTTGAGAAATACTATCCAAGCTGTGCTCGATTACATGGTTGTTTCCAGTTTCCATGGGTTGTTTCTCAGCTTTAGAGCTGCAGCTCCGCTGCAGCAGCTGTTTAATGCCAGTGGCATCGGAGTTGAAGGCTTTCGAGTCACAGTTGTTTAGTTAACTTTTTTAATTCCAGGCATGTGCCATTGGCTTTTTGTTTTGTCTTGTTCTTTCTGTTTTTGTTTGTACTTTTGATATGCCGAATAAATAATAATAATAATAATAATAATAATAATAATGTGACTTGAGTTTGCCGTTTTGAGGACAAAGTCTTGATATAGGGCCTAGGCCTAGTCGCCTACAACTTTTTAAACTAAGTTTTAGTTTCAAGTAAACAAGGCCCTTTATACTTTCAAAACAGCCTAGCACATCTTAGTGAAGTAAAAGAAGGAGAAAGTGTAGAACAACATTGAAAGTTCTTTTCCAAATGTTTACCAGGTTCTAATGCGTAAAAATAGTATCAGATATCAGTGTCAAGTTCAAGTCAATGCTGTGGAGGCAGAGTAGGTGCCAGACCACTCTTTTTCTGGTACACCATGCCTGATATGGGGCAGAAGGGTAATCAAAATGTTCACATACTTTAGCACACTAATTTCCTCTAGGACTTATATCCCCCATCAATTAATTCCTCTAAACATTTCCTGCTGTTCTAAGCACACAATGAAGATACAGTAAGGAGGGGGCGGGGGGGGGGGGGGACACGTGCCCCTTGTTGAGTCCAAATGGTGGAGGCAGTACTGCAGTTGTCAGACTACACTCTTTTTTTTGAGGAGGGGTATAGATGGAAGGGACTAGTGAGACACACTTGGGAGCAATCGCATTCATGATTTCAAAATGAGTCAAAAACAATAACCGCATGTAAGACTGATTAAAATAAGCATCAATAGTAGGCTATAGAGTGTCTTGTCCAGCAAACTTTGTTAGAAACTAGAAACGAGGTGAATCAAAACTGAGTTTAAGGAGAGAACAAAATTTCACGCTACAAATAAATAACTATCTCAGTGTTTTGTCTGTGTGGCTGTAAGGGGAGGGAGAGACATTTGTATGAACCAGACTAAATTATGTAGATTTGTTTCAGAGTTTATGAATCCCATGCCAGTATGCTCCCAGTCTGTTTATTTTGAATATACACAAACCGTAAAGCGAAAGTCTGTGAGTGTCTATATGTATGCTATAATATGCAGGTGCAACTGAACTTCAACAGAGATAACAAAGGTACAATTATCAGGCTACACCGCTTCACAATGATACTGTCCTTGAGTTTAATATTTACATATAAATGTTACTGTATGCGCCGAGGAATAATGAAGACAGTCCGCATACGATGTCTATGATATCCCCTAATGGCATATAAAACGATCAGCGTAATTCATTGGTCTCGTGTGGGTTTAACCCTGGCCGCTATAGCTGTTCGGAGACTTCGAGACTGAGCCTCAAATCCGCGTGTTCCTCAATCCAAGGAAATTTCCCACCATTGATTGAGGTACGTTCGGGATGACAAAAGGAACAATCTATGGTAAAGCCACGTTCCTACATTCACCTGACTTGCCCCACGCAGTCGCCTGTTCAATGGTACAACAAAGAGAGTTTTTAGGTGAGGTACATAACAGTGAAAATATGGGAATAGGAAAGGCATAAAATTGCTTCACTTCCTACTATTAATAAAAGACGCTATAGTGGTGCAGTTTGTTCGTCTTTTCTGTCTAGCCTATTTCAATCGGCTGCAGGAAGGATGCCTCTTCACCGATTCTCCACTTAACCATATCTTGAGCTGTCTTGTTGCCAAGCAATGCCCCTATGATAGTTAATCTTGGAAATTCTTGAGAAGATTTAAGGGCGGGAGGGGGGGGGGGGGGGTACTTCTGTACCAGAGGAAAATAATGTGTTTTTTCTTAATGGATTCTGATAGAGGAAGACATGCTCTATCAAGTCATTTTCATTTTGTTGATTTTCGGAATGATACATTGTTGCAAAAATTAGGTCAAAGGTCACGATAACATATTAAAGGTCACGGTGACCTACTTTTCACAAAATTAAATTTTGACAAAAGAGTTAATTTGAGCATGCAATTTTCATTATTTTAATATACAATTTGCATATTATTCAATGAAAATTGACATGGTTTTGACATATTTGTACCAAAAGGGTGGTATTTTACTCTTAAAATGTCAATTTTTTGTAGTTTCTGCCCTGACCACATGGTAGGTCGGATCGGGCAAAAAAATGGTGTGCATTCATTGCTCATCAGGACCTACAAGCACAGCAATTTTTATCAAAATCGGAAGACATGAGGTAAAAAAAGTGCGTTGGTCTGACATGGAATGACCCATATATAGGCCTATCATAACGATAGAAACAATCGAGCGGTTCCAAAAACCAAAGGTACACTTTGCCTTCAATAGAAAACGTTAGCTTTTAAAACCTACGATAGCGTGAAGCTAATAACAGGCTGTTGTTGCTCGCATTAAAAGCCCGTTGTTTTTGTACATGGATGGTTGAGACATATAATCTCAAAACAAGCAAGGTAAAAAATAAACATCATATTATGGAGGTAATTATACCCGCATAGTTTTAAAAATAAATGCCTTATCGTTACAGTTATAATGATATAGTTAATGATTAGCGAGGCGATAACAGTGGAAATACTACACTTAACTGTGTAACAATGTGTAATGTGGGTTTTTATATCAGCGTTTACAATCAAGCCGTACATCGCAACGTGATAAACAGAGTAAACATGAGTATGGGCTGATTTTTCTTTGGGTGGAACCATGTGGAACCAAATCCACCTGGAGCTAAAACATAATGCGTTGGTAGGATATTTATCAGAGTTTGTCTCGTTGAAGTTATACCTGAAAGTGTTTATGTAAGTATTTTATACATTTGAGGAGTATAGATAGGTTGCAGTATGACGTAAATCGGCCATCTTTACGGGCAATTTGGAACACACAGTCATGCGTTACGCGTGAGAACGGCGTGCAGCACGCGCACATTTCACAAAACTCATTGCGTGATTGGTTAGCAAACGACGCGGCTGCGTTAATAATTTGAGCGCTTGACGCGCCTGCAAGCCAAAATGCGATTTGCCCGTAAAGATGGCGTCTACTGGGAACTATCTATAGACAGTGCAAACCTCGTGCGTATGCGAACTTTTTTTGGGGAACCACTTTGGTCCCACGTACTTTACTTAAACGTGCGATGAAGGAAACAAACTTGCGCCCTTTAATGAGTCCCAATGTTCGAATATGCGTGAGACTTGCACAGTCGACTATTCCTAATAACAACAACTCTTTACATTCTTTGGCCTCTGCCATTTGCACAGGGCACTGGGAAGCCTTGTTGTTTCGGCTTGCGGTATCGGGCTGTTTGTTAACTTGTTGTTGCATTAACAATGACTTTTTGTTGCGACTAATCTATGACCTGTAAACACATGATTAAGGTCGAGTAGATGTATCCCGAATATGTGCCTCGAAAAGTGTGTTGACACCGAAAGGCAAAGGTCATGTGTGAGGTGAACTCACTGGAAGGGTGTCACATTGTCTTCGATAAAGTTTGAGTATGGTACTATTTAGAACATTCCATAAAACGTTGTCCGTTAAATGTTGAAAACCTTCCCATCCACTTCCTATCCACTCTAAAAACTTCCGGTTCAGAATTGACCCCAATCTTGGTCCCACGGGGCCTGACCCATTGTATGACTCGGAAACTATGTCAAACTGACGAAGAATCTGAGTTAGAAGTCTAATTTTTAACCACTCGGGCTCCATTGGATTCTGACTCCGGGTCAATCATCTGACCCGGTAATAGCGAAGTTTGATGTATGGTGTCCCTGCAGGTCTTCCGTACCTTTGAGCTGTGCAACTTTAACAGGTAACTTTTTTAACAGGTCACTTTTTTATGTATGCAGGTAACTTTCGCCGAACATAAACCACAAGCTCAAAAGTTTGCCTATCTATGGGAAAATGATGGCAGAGAGATAGTCAATGGATGAAGATAATACCACCGTGTTGGCTTCTGGGGGCGGGGAAATTGCAGACGGTTTTAACAATCCCTGTTACAACGCGATGGAAACATCAAACGTTCAGAATGGTGACACCCACGGAAGGGGCGAAGTGGAGATCCGGAACCTCAAGGGAGTAAGAACCCGGAGTGAAAGTTCATCAAGTTCATCAAGCGTTGATGATTCGAAGGATTACGCCAGGTACGGCTGGCTGGGGTTCCGGCCTGGTTTCCTCCAGATCCTGAACAACCCCAAGGGATACCTGGTGTTCCTGTGTTGGTTCGCCCTTGTGCAGGGCATGACGGTCAACGGCTTCATCTACGTCATCACGTCCACGCTGGAGAAACGCTTCTCCCTGCCGAGCGTCCAGAGCGGATCCATCAGCAGCTGCTACGACTTCTCCGTCATGGTTATCATCGTCTTCGTCACGTACCTCGGCGAGAAAGGCCACAAGTCCAAGTGGCTCGGAACTGGTTCCTTCATCTTTGTGCTGGGCTCAATCATCTTCATGCTACCTCATTTTCTGACACCAGACTATGACGTCATGCCGTCCGAAGTCGACACATGCGATTCGACCAGGACAGAAATACCGAGCTGCAATGAGGGCGGCTCAAGTTTAAGTAACTATTTCTGGATGTTTGTGGCGGCGCAGGCGCTGCATGGAATAGGTGCCTCCCCGCTGTACACACTTGGTGTGACGTACCTTGACGAAAACGTCCACCCGGTGAGCGTATCCCTTTATGTAGGTGAGTACATTGACTTTGACAATGTCTTGACTCTTGGATGATTTCATGTTTGTTGTTTTTTGTCATCAGTTTCCTTCTTTTGTTAAAAGTACTTTTTTCCAGTACAGTCCTTTTTAATTGTATATTTAATGGTTTTTACATGTTTTATCTGTATGTATGTTTTTATTGCTTTTTCATCTGTATTGTAATTCAGCCTGCTAATAGTTAGGGTGCTAGAAGCAGATTTTAATAAACCAATGAATAAATAACATTGAGATATCGGGAACACAGTAAAGACAAATATTTATTACTTTTCGGTTCCATATTTTTCAACTCTGTTGCATTTTAAAAACATTTTCACCAACACTCGTCATTATATCAACCTTTCCAAAAATATTTATATGAACAAATGGACATGACAACTTTGTCATTGAAGATAACTACAATTATACACATCTCTAAAACATATCATTGATACCCGTAACAGGTGTTTTCCAAGCTATTACTACCCTCGGTCCAGCGATTGGATATCTAGTCGGTGGTCTGTTCTTGGGAATATATACAGACTTCCCCAAGGAGCCGAACGAGTAAGGAAATCTTTGTCATTTTTTAAATTTAGATTCTTAAAACTTCCACTTTAGTAAGATTTGAAACTTTGCATGAAGGGAAAAAAATGATGAGGTTTGCTGATAAGACGTTCTCCTGAGAATGACCGTGCTTTGCAAAAACATGGGTGTTAAAATTTACACCACGGGTGTTAGTCACATAATTATAGATACTAAAAATGGAATACAAATTCACATCATATGGTGTTAAGATAACACTGTTTTTTGCCAGTACAATTACATTGGTGTTATTTGAACACCCTATGATGCTAATATGATTATCCCTTGTTTATCTACATGTGACAACACCCATTGTATCATTGTTTGACACCCCAGTTTTTGCAATGTACTTATCAAAACGTCGAGTTTCCAAAACCACTTGTCCTTTTCACAACCACCACAACTCATAACACGAACATGGTGTTAACACAAACCACACAGTTACTTCAACTTCAATAAATTGGACAGTGCCAATTGTGCAAACACATTGTTATGTGTGTTTTCATTTACAGCGTACATTACCGATTTCCTTTATTTTGCCATGTAAACTGCCATAATGCTCCCGAATTTAATATAAGTTCCATCACTGATTGATAATTATAATTGGACGCTTTGCAGCGTCGTTTCCAAAATTATCGTTCTCGCCCGTTTGTCCAAAACGACTGGTGAGGTCGTGTCACGTTGGGCAAAGGGTTTAGCATTTTCAGATTGGGGGGGGGGGGGGGACGAGTTTCCGTGTGTCTATGTTTTGTGTTTGTTGTGAGAAATTAATGTTCAAGAGACAATGTGTGAATTATAAAAAGAACGTGCATTTTGCTCGTGAACTGTCGCAGAATACAATCACTCTGTGAAATCTGACCTTTCCATTTTACTCGTCCAGTTTACACTTCATAATTGTATTAAATGCAAAAATGCACTCAAATACATCCAACGTTTGTACAATATTTGAAAGACTTGACGATCCCAAAATGTTGGAGATTGTGTCAAGCAAACATTGAGAGTAAGTGAAATTGTCACGGACGAGACGGACGAACTCGTAGCGAAATACTTGGCAACAAAGTAAATTTGACAAAGAGCAACTATTTTAATGATTAACGTTATTTTTGCTTGTAGAGGAATAACTGCAGATCATCCACTATGGGTCGGTGCGTGGTGGCTGGGTCTGGTCATGCCGGCCTGTTTGGGAATACTCGTCGTCATGCCCTTATATGGATTTCCAAAATACCTGAAAAGTGAGTGGTCATTATCGTAGCCTTTTACTCGTGCTTCCTGATAGAAGTAAAGTTTGGATGTTGCCATCGCACAATGTCTGTTTTTAAAGCAAAAGGCAATGATATTAATAAGTTCATTTGACGGAAGTTTCTTTAAAACCTCCATTTACAATAATACCATAGTGTGCCACAAATTACCACACCTAGCATTAGGTGCATTATCAGGAAACCCAATGGCTTGTGTTGATCTTAATCTCCACGGTCTCATGTGGGATTGTGTGGAAAGAGCCAGTTGGGCTAAAGAGCGATTGTGAAAGGTGTACCATCACTCAAAATAATGTTTTTCCTGAACAAAATTTGTTTAGTCTCCTCTCAATTTTATTTTGCTTTCAAATTTGAATGTTGCCATCGCAAAAGGTCCATTTTTAAAGCAAATTGCAATGATAATAAGTTCATTTGACGGAAGTTCTTTTAAAATCCGCTTTAAATAATACCACAATCTGCCACACACCTAGCATTGGGTGCATTGGTTGCTTCTGTTAGTGCATAAAAACTGTTGGTATTATCAGGAGACCCAATGAAAAGTGTACCATCACCCAAAATAATTATTGACCCGAACAATACTTGCTCTCAATTGTATTTTGCTTTCACATTACGGTGAATATAGGTTTCCTAATCCTACTTCGTTTAAAATAATTGTTAAAGTGTGAAATTTGGAAGGGGTATTAAAACGCCTGGAAGCAAAAAGGAAGGAAATAATCACCAGATAAAAATTATTTCAGTTTTCTTGAAGATGTCAGTATTTGTGATGAATTATCTTTCCTTCAAGATGATTTACATCAGAGGGATCTCCATATTTACAATCATGAGAACAAATTAATGAGTGAGTTTTTAAGTGAGGGCGCTTCGCTATTAGAAATGACACACAAAATCAGTGCTCCGTCAAAAAT
This sequence comes from Leptasterias polaris, assembly GCA_037783415.1. NCBI lineage: Eukaryota > Metazoa > Echinodermata > Asteroidea > Forcipulatida > Asteriidae > Leptasterias > Leptasterias polaris. The sequence continues at coordinate 10,247,553 of JAZGTN010000070.1, forward strand.
TATTACAATTTTCCCAAGATAAGATAACTTACAATTCTCCCAAGATAACCCATCCATCTCCATTATCAACACGTGAGTACATACAATTTTGCCGATAATGTATCACCCATTCACTCTTGAAACAACCGCTATGCAAACCAGACAAGAATTTTATTTCTGGGTGAAGATCAACATTGAAAAGCAGAACCTGAATCGCAACAACAATACACTCTGAAAACTCCTGGGTCATAATTGAACTGGATTCTCGGTTCCCGGACCTAAAAATGGGTCAGGCCGACCGGAAACTGTTTTTAAAAAAAGTAATTTTAACTCGGGTAATGCCTCAGTTTGACGCATCTGGGGGTCACTTTTACAAATAATCTGGGACATACTGACCCAGAAAAGGGTCAGGCCCCACGGTACCCAAAATACAGGTCAATTTTGATCCTGATGCAGGTTTTTTTCACAAAGAGCTAAGATTGATCTTAAGTGCAAATCCATCTGAATTGCTATGTAAAGTGGGATGTCGCAAAACAAACTACTATATGGTAGGCTAACATTGACAACTCATCTCAAGATGAATTTTAACTCTTTGTGAAATCGACCCCAGTAGAGTTATAATCGACCCCCAGTGAGAATACTTGTAGACAATTTCCAAAAGTGTACCCTGTCTATATACATTCAGTATGTTAAGAAATACTCTACATTATAGGCTCTAATTCAATGTATAACAAAAATATCTTATTGCCATCTATTTGATGGGTAATTAAACACAGTTTTGGGTTTTGTCAGGAACGGCATATGTGTGGAATGGAGAATCAACACTGGGTTCTAGAATCGAGCCTATAGTGACAAAGCGTTGATTTGTATTATACTTAACACGAACCTACACGAGCAAGGCCAGTATTATGGATGAACTGTAAACACACGACTAGAAATTCAATACTAAAATCAATCTTCTAGGTCCTATAGCACATTTGGCGTAGGGATAAACACACAGTATGTTATTAAAATATAATACGCATATTGATCTATACCCCGCTGCATATTTAATACATCCATGCCCAACTGAGTGAATATGTTGGGCGCGATCGGTCAATCTGCACGATCAACCGATCGCGCTGCGCTATTGAAAGATCTATTGTTAGCGCAGCAATCGGTCGATCGCGCAACAATCGGTCGATCGCGCAACGAACATCTTTGCGCGATCGACTGATCGCGCTACGAGTAATATTTGCGCGATCGATCGATCGATCGTGCGAGACGAAACGGTGTGAAAGGCAATTCTGTCCGGCGGGGGATTTTTGCTATGAATAGTCATATGAAATTAATCTATTAAATTATGTCTATAAAATATAACCTATAATAACCTTTAAACCCTATAATATTAGCCTATTAAATCATAGGGAAAAGGAACTTGTGCAAATTTTGTATAATTTTTATGTCCATTACTTGGATTTCTTCAGATTTTTATTAAGATTAAGGGAACATCGCGCAGAAAACATTCTCGCACCGATTGATCTCCATTGATCTCCATTGATCTCCATTGATCTCCATTGGATCTATATTATTAATATTATTTTGTGCCGATGTCACGGGGTATTCTGTCCTCCGGTTTTCCTGTCCACCGTACGGTAATTTAACATGGGCTGAAGGAATTTTATTCAAATTTTATTCAAAAAGATGGAATTTGTACAAAATTCGCCGTATGGGAGGACAAAATCCCCCGCCGGACAGAATTCGCACGATCGACCGATCGCGCAAAACCATTGTTGCACGATCGGTCGATCGCGCAAAACCATTCTTCCTGCACGATAGGTCGATCGCGCAAAACCATTCCTGCACAATCGGCCAATCGCGCAAAACCATTCCTGCACAATCGGCCGATCGCGCAAAACCATTCCTGCACGATCGATCGATCGCGCAAAGATGTTCGTTGCGCGATCGACCGATTGTTGCGCGATCGACCGATTGCTGCGCGAACAATAGATCTTTCAATAGCGCCCAACCGATCGCGCCCAACAAATACAACCTTGTAATAGAACTAATAATGACCTCCACACACCGTGGAATGAATGAGCTTGCCGAAAGAGAGTGTTTTGATATACACACGACATAATAATACAGGATTGGTAGAGGTGACAAAAAATCATTGCAGACGGGGTTCATATTTTGTGTGATCAACTGTATACATGAAAATGACAAACCTTTAACATGTTTCGCATTATCTGTTGTGTGTGAGTCTGGAGAAAATAGTGAAAAACCATGCACAATTTTCAGCATGTAAACACATTGTAACAACCAAAATCAGGTTTCAAGAAAACTGACGCAGTTTTCTCAAGTATGACCTCAATTCAGAGGGAAATATTTCACAGAAAAAATTGTTCTAGATATAAACTTCATAATCAGTAAGCCTTCAGACTAAAATTAAAGAACGATGTTTTTTTATCCAAGTTTAAGTTTCATTGGTGAAATAGATCATTCGATTTCATTAGGCTGCAAAACTCATTCAATTTCGTAAAAGCCATCAGTAAGATTCAACTTAAGAATGGTCAAAAGGCAGTCATGAATGCCTATTAATGAAACAGAATGACTCAAACGAAACTGAATGAGAAACACGAAATCACGTGTGCACGAAAAAGAAATTGAATGCATTATAGGCCTAATAGCTCAAAAGAATCCCTAGTTTGAGTGAATAAGGGTCAAAAACATGAATTGGAATTCATTATAATGAAATTGATTGAATTTTTCCTCAAAATTGGCCGGGAAAACCTATATTATAATAGGCCTATGTTTTGATATAAAATGTAACGATTGCATCGGAAATAAAGAATATCATTTTTGTTTTTACCCGGAACAATGAAACACTTTCCCCGCAGAACAGTGTCAACCGGAATCGTCGATATCAAGAATGAACCTTCATTTCTCGATATTGGCTTAATTGATAATATTGTGTGCCATTATTTATATATTTTTGGCTGCAGATCATAAGAAAGTTCTTGCTGCAAGAGTTGCTGAAAACCAGAAAGGGACAGACTTTGAAGCCCGCAGTGATTCAGGTATGGATGCATCATAAACGACTGTACATTAGATAGCCTACAGGTCATACTAAAGGCAAAGTATGCCTTTGGGTTTTTGAAGCGTTCGAGTGTTTTAATCCTATATATAAATGTTGATATAGGCCTATACAATAAAACTAACCTGTGAAAATTTCATTTCAAAAGGTCGCGTTTTTGAGATATCGCCGAAACTCTGGAGCGAATGTGTCCATGCAGGAAAAATAATCCCTAACAGGAATACACAATCTGAGAAGCGTTTCTGTCAGATTCAAACATCGGGGCATAAAAACTGAAGTGAAATGGTTCTCAAATTGCTTTATACTATAGAAAGCTGCCGTAGGCTTCTAACCAATAGGTTTGTATTGCCATTAATGTTAAGAGTGATTAAGGCCAGTAAACAAAGTAAATAAACCAACGAACCAAAAACTAAACCGATTTTCAATTACTGCATACAAGGAAGGAATTTTGTTTGGCTTCCTCCAACCATGTCGATACAAAACACAATCGAAACAGATGAAAGATGAGGGCTTGTTGAGACACATTTGGAAATAAGTGTAGCCAATACCCTAAAATGAATGGTTCCAAGGTCATTGAGTTCCTATTATTTAGGGATTATTCTTCTTGCATGGATATACTCGCTCCAGTTTTTTGGCGATTACCACCTTTTGAAATGAAAATTTCACAGGTTAGTTTTGCTGTATATAATTAACATTAACAAAGGATTAAAACAATCAATCGGTTCCATAAAACAAAGGTATACTTTTTTGCCTTAAACCCAACCTGTAATGAGATGGCATATCTATAGATCTAGTGGATCATAGGGCCTACATGTATAGGAACGGGAAATTTCAGCCATCCCTTATTGGTATACTCTCGTAAAAAAAAAAAAAAGTAAACACATTCCCATCCATTGACGTAAAATGTATGTCTTTGACGGTCAATCGTGGACTTTTGTGTTTACACGCAGGGGTGATTGGAAGTGTGAAGGATTTCCCCAAGGCCCTGTGGACACTCTTCAAGAATCTGCCCTTCATGTTTATCAACTTGGGCCTCGTGACGGAGTGGATGATTCTCTCCAGTATAGCTACATTCGGACCCAAGTTTTTAGAGTCACAATTCAATTTAACATCGGGTTTCTCAGCAATCTTAGCTGGTAAGTACCGCCATGTACCCCTTCAAATTCTAAGCAGTACCAAATTCGAAGCCTTATTTTGATTGGTGGATTGTAGGTCACGTGGCATTCATGAATCAACCACAATAGGCCGTTCAAGTCTCGCTTGAAGGAGACAAACTCGCGCGCTTTAATTAACGGGTCCAAAATGTTGAAATACGCGCAAGACTTGCGCAGTACAATGCATTTTTCCTCTATCCCTATTCACTAAACTGCACGGTAGACCACATGCGTTATACACGACTGGGCCCAATGCTCTACTTACCGCCGAATTCTGCACTTGCGATCACCATTCTTGCAGCTTTAATCATTGCTTTCATTGCACAACTTATTGCACTCCAATAAATATTGCACTTAATAATTATATTGCACAACATATTTTCCCTCCACCGTGCAGGTGTCATCACAATCCCATCTGGGCTTCTTGGAGCTCTAATCGGCGGGTACGTCGTCAAGAGATACAAGCTCAAGTTTCTGGGTCAGATCCGGTTGTGTTGCGTGACGCTCTTTATCTCCCTATTTCTCATGGTTGGCTTCATATTCAACTGCTCTAGTCTTAAATTTGCTGGTGTTAACACGTTATATCAAAACACGTGAGTATCTCTGCCTGCTTGTTTCGACCATCATTGTTAATTTGTCATACATGTAGAAGATTTTACAAAGTCAGCGAACCATCTCGGAGGAAGACGAGCACAGCCTATGGAAACGTCAAGTTGTTAGACCACAGATTCTTTTTGGAACCACCACAGCTTATGAGAGATGTCTTCAAATGCTGGCTTCGAAAATAATTGACAGCTCCAAGATTATTTGTTCACCATGCAAATTGTTCTTAATAGTATTGACAATTAAATCCAAAAGATAGCTAATTTCAAGGTTTTGAACTAATACCGTATCTCGTGTCGATCAACGCCCTCATTAGGTTAAAATTAAAACATGTCACTTATTACATGCCTCGTTCATAAAGATTGCCATCTTGGTTTTCGTTTATTTTCATGGCAGAACACGGTCTGCAATGGGAACAACATTTTGACTCGACCGTATGTTCCGCTGGTTGTTTTCCTAAAGACTTTAAAAACAGATCGCTACTCACTACTCACTACTAAGTGTTGATGATCAAATCTTTAAAAAAATTCGATAATGAGCAGTAAGCCAATTGCGAGTTTGATTTCAAATAACGTCTGGTACAACGACTTGTTTATCACAATTTACCTCTTTAATTTGAATTCCTCAGACTATTATGTCATGGTTTGGGGCAAAATTTTGTATAGCAATCTTCAGAGGAGCAGTTCAATAGTTTGCGGATACCAAAAGTGTACCCGGCCTTTAAGCCTTTTCGAAATCAACACACTTCGGTTGGCCTTATTAAATTATTATCAAATACGAATTTTTGTCGGTATACGATTTTCAAACAGATTGATGTTTCCTTAGCCCACTGTGCCAAACACATTCATTCCAAATTGTGTTCGTGTGTTTGCCTTCCTTATTGCTAGCAGTGTAAGCAGAAGTTTGCCCCTAATCATGTCACACAGCAATTATCTATAGTCACTGGAATTCAAATTTAAGCGGTAAATTGCGACTGAGCAAATCATTGTTCCCCACATTATTCAAATCTAACTCGCAATGGCTGGTTTCAAACAGAACACTTTCAACGAGATTTGAAGGCAATGTGCTCCTTTTAACTACAATTTGTTTTTGGTTTCTATAACTGCTATTTTTGGTTTTCTCTGCTTTAGTTATAATATGGTTTTTTTTCTTTCAACATCAGCCCCCCCGTTCTGTGTATTGCCTTTTCTACAGAGCCCCCACTGATAGACCTACGCTGTATAAATAATACTTAATAATAATAATGATCTACTCACTGTTGTCATAGATCATTGCCGTACCAAGGCGAGTTCAACCTTGACGCTGAATGTAACGCGGGCTGCGTTTGCGACACGTCATACAATCCGGTTTGCGGTTCAAACAACATCATGTATTACTCGTCTTGCTACGCTGGATGCGCGGTAAATGCCGGCAAGAACGCGGAAGGATACCAGGTAAGGTAGAGAGCAGAGTGAACAAGTTTTGGTGAGATCTATTTTTCTTCTCTTTGTTAGTCAGGGTGCCCAAACGTTGTAGCTCTAGTGGCTCCTAGACGTGATTTATTTGAACCGTTCTTACAAACTTGTTGGTCAAATCAAGTAGAGGCAGGGTATACCTTTGGTAATTGTCAAAGACCAAAATCCCACTTGGTGTATCCCAACATATGCATTAAAAAACTGTGAGAATTTGGGCTCAATTGGTCATCTTGCAAGAAAACAATGAAAGAAAAACACCCCAATTGTTGCATAGAATTGTGTGCTTTCAGATGCCTAAGAAACTCTTCATGCCTGACGCCTTTCTCAGATTCAAATTTTGGGGTTAAACAAATGACGTCTTTCTCTAAAACCACATAACTTAAAAGGGTGTGGTTTCTAGCAATGTTTTGTCATTTCAACGGCTCTCCAGTGCTCAGTACCAAGGACGTTGTTTAAGTCATTAACTTGTGGAGTAATTACCTGTTTGTCTTGGAATTACATGATGTTTTTTTCCCTGCACGATGTCGTCATCCTGCGCTAATTATTTAACTCTATCATCATTGTTTTGTTAACCATCAGAATTATACAGATTGCGCCTGCATTTCACCAAATGATTCAGACACCACGAGTTTTGCAGTGGGTGGTAAGTGCGAAGACGACTGCTCGACCATGTGGGTATTTGTCGCACTCGTATTCTCAATGGCTCTCTTCACATTCATTGCTGTTGTACCAACGATTACAGCGACAATAAGGTCAGTGTTCAGTCCGCATGTGCATATGTGTAACTTCTATTTTCGACTGTATAGACCATGTTACCTTTGTTTACAGAGTAGTGACCTTGTACATTCTAATGCATTTCCTGACAGGCAAGATACTACACTGGCCATATGGGAAGATTTACATTTTGTGTCATAATTTTCACATAAATTCAAGAGTTACAAAAGCAGCAGCTGTACAGCTTTTGAGATGTCCCCCATTTTCTTCATATCAAAAGTTGAGAAAAAGTAGACGGTGCAATCTCCATAAAATATAAGGTTGATTGTTTTCTTCTATTGAGCTGCGTAGAAACTGTGCCTGCAGGAAGTCCAGGCTCTGTGGCTCTTTTGTAAACATGTGATGTCGCAGGTCACATGGTCTATATTTTGAAAGTGTTATTCAGCATTTTTTTAATGTTTATGTTATTTTATAAATGATTCAAGACTTGAATGGTTGTGCACTTTAAAAATTACAAGGTCAGAATTGACCCGGATTCCAAGTTGCTGGCGGGGACTGACTCGCGGAATCTGTTTGTAACTAACCTGGGCCCAATTTCATAGAGCTGCTTAAACAGAAAACACTGCTTAACAATCGTCTGCTAAGCAGAAATGAGCAGGATACCTGTCAAATATTGTACATGCAACATGGTAGATTGGCTGGTATGAGTGGTAACTTTACTCTGGTAAGAATAATTTTGTTGTGCTTAGCTACTTTTTGTGCTTAAGCAGATCCATGAAATTGGGCCATGGGTCCAATTTCATAGAGCTGCTTAAGCTGAAAATAATGCTTAAAATGTGCTAAGCAATAGTAAGCAGGACGCCAGTCACAAATTGTAAATGTGGTATGGTATTTTCGGTGGTAACCTTACTCTGATAAAAGCATATTAATGTTGTTGTGCTTAGCTACTTTTTGTGCTTAAGCAGCTCTATGAAATTGGACCCTGAAACTCTGTCAAACTTACGTAGAATCAGAAATCTACATTTGTAACCAATTTCCAGGTCAGTCAGCGAATTGAATGGGGAGTCCCGGTCTATAAGTCTTTCCCATGAAATATGCTAATTACATTCACGCATCATGCGGACACCATTGATTGGCAAATGCCACGGAGTTGTCCAATAGGCAGACGCACAAACGCGTATGCGTCAAACCACCATCGGTCCCATAAAATTTGCATACTTCAAGGGAAGGTCCATTCTGACCCGGGAGCTTTTAAAGTGTGTAACATTACGTGTTTTGGGTGTGCACCTTTTGTTGCAATAAATCAATGCTTGTCAACTCGCTCCTTCTCAGTCAGTGTGATTTCTCGAAAAAGTTATTTGAAAAGCAGCCATTGTTAAAAAAGTTCTTGTTAGAATATCTATGACTAGTTTTTGTTTCTAACCCCATCTTCGTATACACTTCATTATCCAGGTGTGTTTCGCATTCACAACGTGCCTTCGCTCTTGGTGTTCAGTCACTAATTTACCGCGCAGCAGGTAAGTCTTATTAGACGTCTAGAACCACCCACCTTCGTCTCCCAATGATTAATTTATCGCAGACTTGAGATGTTCTCGCCATGCCATTACTTAATTGACTGTCAAAGAAACTGTTTTAATTGTGTTGCTTACACTGCAAAAACTGGGGCGTTAGATTGACATCATGGGTGTTGTCACACAAAAAAAATTAACAATAATATCTGCAAAACAATTACACTGGTGTTTTTTTTAACACCCTATGATGTTAATTTTGATTCTCTCTTTGGTTTCTTTATGTGACAACACCGAGGGTGTCACCCCATTTTTGCAGTGTACGAATACAACTCGTACAATAACAGCAGATGTTTTACAAGGGAATCTAGTTACCACTTTATACAAAATAATCCAAGTCTGGAAAACGTAAGTTTGCTGCTGGCATGGATTCAATTTATTCAATGACCTGCCTGTGACAATTAAACACACTTCGCCTCCAACTCTATAGCCAGTTTTAATACCAGTATACAAGAACTTCAGATTTTAATGTAGGTCTATGTTACATGTAGGGCTTCTGCTATTGTTGTTGTTGTTGTTGTTGTGGTTGCTGCTGCTGTTTTATTTTTGTTTACCCTTATGGGTACCAAGGTGCATTTTCAAATATTACTTTATATTTTCATATATTCTGGTTTATTCCGGTTGACAAGAATATTATTATTAATATTTTTATTGTCCTTGAATCTTATTGTAATGAATTGATTTTATCAACCTTGCCTCACTTTATATATTCACTGAGAAATATATTTGTATTTTTTCGTACAATTAATTATATTTGAATATTAATTAATGTTTGTCACTGCTGGGCACCTTTGAAAAAAAGGGTTTCACTGAAAGGTTTCCTCAGGTTAAATAATGAAAACAAAAATTTAATAAAAGTGTGGTACGTTTGTCTACAAGCTTTGCTTCCTAATGGATCCATTTGCAGTATTACATTTTTGCTTTATTCTCATCTCTATGAGTTAATTTACATATTTAAATCGCGCTCGCTGCAAAAACTGGGTGTTAAAATTGATACCATTGGTGTTTTCACATAAAGATAACAAAGAGAGAATCAAAATTAACATCTTATGGTGTTAAAATAACACCAATGTAATTTTTTTTGGCAGAAATTAGTGTTATTTTAACATCCTATGGTGTAAAATTTGATTCTTTTGGGGTGTCTTGACAACACCCATGGTCAGTTTTAACATCCCAGTTTTTTGCAGTGTGTTGTTGGTTTACTATCTTTGGTTAAATAGTGTGGAATAAAAACAAACTAAAGCTTAAAGAAAACTTGCTGTATTGACTCAAAACATTTCCATTGTCCATTCAAAATGTTAAAGTGAAACCGACAATTTGAATTTCTGCTCGTGTTATTTCAACAGGCACCGTACCAGGGCCGATCATTTTCGGTACCATCATCGACAAGTCCTGCGTCCTGTGGGAGAACTCTTGCGGTGACTCCCGACAGTGCTGGCTGTACGACAACACGTCCATGAGCATCAACGTGTTCATCCTACTGGCGTCACTCAAGCTGTGCTCTGTCATATTCTACGTAACGTGTGCCTTGTCATATAGGCCGCCCCCTGTCGTCGTGGACGGCGAAGCTGCGCACGTGAAAACGCCGTCGTACAATAAGAAGCAGGAAGTCAGCACGGTGTCTACACAAAATACAGAAATGTAAATTCAGTCGAGACTCCGTTTTGTGTTGAACACTAAAGCTATTTTTATTTTAGGTTTTGAATCCTGTTTATTAATGAATTAGGGAAAGTATTGTGATACTGGGCATCAATACCATGTCAGCTGCTTAATTAGCAAGTCACAGCTTGCATCTGGGCCCAATTTCATAGGTCTGCTTAAGCAGAACATTTTGCTGATGAGTTTAGTGCTAAGCAAAACGTAGCAGGATACCAGTCGAAGATGGTGCATGTGACTTTGCACTTTCAATGGCTGGTAATGTCATTGTCCTTTGCTACTTGTTGTGCTTATAGCAACTCTGAAAGTGGGCTCTTTCTTTTTCATTTCTTCAGCTAAGCCTTTGTTTCCCAGGTGTATCGAGCATCAAAACAGAACAATGGCCACGGGTATTACAAAAGTACCGTATATTTAAATAGAGACAAACAGAAATGCAAATGAGCGAAACAGAAATGCAAATGAGCGAAACAGAAATGCAAATGAGCGAAACAGAAATGCAAATGCGGAAATAATTCGAAACATTCAAGAAAGTTTCTGTATTCCTTATATTTTAAATGTTCGTTACTGATGACACCAAAATTTATAATATTCCAAATGATAAATAAAGCGCTTAGTCTGTTCACTGTGAATAATTGTTTTCAAGAAGCTCCGATCGGAATCAACTCCAGGGGGTGGAGTTACAAAAAGATTGTAAATGCAATCGTTTTAACACTGTAGTACACTTCCTAAGATTTGGATCCATGTTTCAGACTTGTTTCGTCATGCATTTACTCTCATCCATGTACCAACAGGGATTCGTTGTTTCTAATGCACATAGACCATAACGCAGTCTTGGTATGTGTTCCCTTAAGTTGCCATTCATTCTAATTCACAAGGGACTTAAAGGTCCTGTACACTATTGGTAAGATCGAAAAACACAAATGTTCACAGATTCACACATAACTTACATGATTTAAAGTAACTAATGGTAGAAAGGGTTCCTTAAAATATTTCTGCCTAAAATGCTATCGTTTCTGAGAAATGAGTAAAACAATAGTTGTTATCGCGCGCGATAATAAACTCGATGTTTGAAAAACAGAAAACACATAAGGTCTCTTTTCACTATTTTCTCGTGACCTCGATGACCAATTGAGCTCAAATTTTCACAGGTTTGTTATTTCATGTATGTGGTTGATTACACAAAACATGAACACTGTCTGTGATTATTTTGTCAGCTCTGCCAATCCTGTATAATACCTTTAAAGGTAGGGTCATGGTAAGTATTCAAAAAAATAATGACCGAGAAACTCACTTTATAAACTGTTTTGAGAAAGGATTCTCTTCGAAGTAAAAAATGGTTTGGATATTTTGTTCACCCGAGTAGCGATTCATTCATGAATCGTTTCTGAGGGTTGATGTCCGTCCGTTCTGCGGTCAGAGATGTGGGTAGTCACCCGCCTATCACCTCTCTTATCGTGGATGGGTTCGAAGTTGGAGTGGAAATACCGTGATCCCCCCCCCCCCCCCCCCAGCAAGTAGACACTGTATTCAGCTGAAACTTTCACATGTGACTTTTTATTGTATCATTTAAAAAAAAAAAAATCCAGTAAATCAGCATACTACATTGACAGAAACCAACAACCATACCTTTAATGATGGCTAAGGTGTAGCCTACATGTGTTTAGTGTAATAATTAATACAGAACGATATACTGGTTTAAATGACGTCACACGTTTTGCAGGCTTCCGATGATTTTTAGATCATCTAAATGTAGCCGTAATTGTTTCTTTTCGGGATTTTTGTGCAGGATTTTCGCCAAGCAACAAAAAGTTCTGAATTGTATGTATTTTATTCCCTATATACAAATTACGTGGTACGAAAGTGGGGACTACGGTTTTGAACAATTTGAGCTATCATCCCATGGTTTATGTGTGCATATCTTATAGCGCAAAGCAACGTGTTATCTAATTTCGTTGGTAAATCATTGCGTCAAAGGTGAGCGTATCTGACGCACGTGCACCGTTTTCAGTTGTTCTGTCTTCAAAGCTGGCATACAACAGTGCAATTTTACCAACGATTCATCGTCCAAAAGGATTTAAAAAAATAATAATGACAGAACTTAAAATCTGCGAAAGCCTTGAGTCTTTGAACGTATGTAAAAGTAAAGTCCAATTGCATGCATAAATCGTCATACAAAAACGAGCTCAAACCAATTCCTCTTGGCTTCCGTTAATCGTTGGAGCTATGCAGTCTGTGTAAAGTTACCGCGGGATTACGTCACACAATAAGATGCGCGAAGGAAACACGAACTTTGAAGACGTGCACACATATCCATGACGTAGGAAGTACGCATAATACAACCGTGTAGACCTAGCCTCTCTACCAAACATAGTCATAAGTACTTGTATTCATGTTTTATTATTTGAACGTAATGATTATTTGTAAAGGGCCCTGATAACATACATGTATATTTGAAGGTTAACATTGATTTGTATAAATTTGATATTAACAGTGATTGGTATTACATTAATAGATTTCGAAGCTATATTTTCTGAAAGGTATGTTCTATAAAATGTAAATTTTGTGAGATTTAAATGGTGTATAATGATATAGTTAAAAAAAAAAAAATATTATTGACCAGTTATAATTATGTAATAAACTTTGTAGGGAAACGCGAAGGAATTCAACTCGTTTTTGTGGCAGATACTTTAGGTCAAGTTACTGATATTCATTGATCCAAAGCAAACATTGCACAAGAAAATCCGACAATTCGGTTCTTTCGTTGTTGGGGGAAAAACCCAGTCAGCATGACGCGCTTTCGAGTCGGAACTATTTTAGAGACTCTCTCAAACCAGATTCCTCGTTAATTCGACCCACACTCGTGGTCAGTTTAAATCTGAAATGGGTAATTATTGCTCTACCGGATATGGCCCTGGAATCGCGCATCCGGATTTGGATCAATTCTGAGCCAGAGGTTAAAAAACCCAAAACAAAACAAAAAACGAGTGATTTTGCAACTTTTTTGTCAGTTTGCAAGCAATAGACCCTTCCCATGAAATATGCTAATTACATTCACGCATGCGTACAGACACTATTGATTGGCAAATGCCATAGAGATGTGCACAAAGAAGACACACAAACGCGTCTGCGTCACGTCAACCTTAGCCCCATACAAACAGGCGCGATGTTCCATCATTTTGCCAACCAAAGTATTAGTGCGCACGCGCGATGTAAAATTTACATATTTCGTGGGAAGGGTCTATTGAGGCATGCTTCTCAGTGCCCTTGAGCCGCGCAGACACTCTCAGCAAGTGGAAAGTAAAATGGAATCACATGAAGTTATTTTACAATTTGGCCATTTCATTCTGCAAGTTTGAGGATCTGAAGATTAACAAATGGGCGTTTTACCATCGCAATGAAGCCATTTTGTTTTCATTACCAAATCGAGGCTGGCGGGTGAAATAGTTTGACTCATTGTTGGTGGTATGATTTAGGATTCTTAGTTACTGTTGCACACAGGGAACTTAATCAAGATTGTGTAACATGATAAAGGTCCGACTCTCGGCCCCACCAACTTCGGTTTGGCTCGGAGCCCAAAACACTGCTACCGAGTTCATCATGGTATCTCCACATCTAAACAAATGGTTATGAATTAATATTTACGACAGTGATAACCATTGAGATGTGCCATAGAGTACCGGATCATTAAACTTAATCACTACCGAGTCAGTCAAAAGATTAATTTGATTTGCAAGAGTTGAATCACTGTAAGGGTTGAACTAGAGACGGGCTGGCTGACTCCTACTCGATGATATATTGGTACCATTTGTAGATTCCATTTCAATGGCGTCATACTCTGCCCAGTCCATATCCGTTACGCATCTGTCTCTCCTGATGGATATAAACGCTACGGCATGCATGACCGAAGATAGCACCTTGAGGACCAAGGCTGTTGAGAGGAAGTATACTTGGTGTTTGACCGAATCGTAGAGGGCGCACTCGTGGTAGTACTGGGCATCAGGAGAACTCCACAGGGTACAAGAGTGGTTCAGGATGGAGCTGAAGTATGCTATCGCTGGTACATAACCTGTACAATAAAAAATAAACAACACTTACATTTAGGAAATTTGTCATCGCAGCAAAAGCACAACTTTTGCAAGATTTATAATATGTTTACAGATCCACACATTGACTCAAGTTACTTGGTTTACAAAAAACGAGTGGACAACTTACAGTGAACTTTTTTGCATAAAGTGCTACAGTTCTGACAATAAAATTTAGTAAAACAACAACTTTTTTATTCGAAAATCCTATGTTTGAAAAACAGTGATTTAAAAGTGAGAACGAGTTTGGTGTGATGGGGGCTTATGGCTGGGCATTTGTTTCAAGGGGGCATATTAAATTTTACAAACTTTACTGAAAAGTAAGCAAAACCCTGTTACTAGAATATCATTTACAGAATAAGTTCCATTTCGTGAAAAAGGGTAGAACATTTGGAGAACATTCAAGGGTGTATACTACGTCACCAAAATGTTTGTGATTACCAACCCATTTTCGCCTAGCTCTCTGAATTTGTTTCTGTCATCAGTGTCACCAAAACACGCCCACACTAAATAGTAAAACCCGCGTTAAATACTTACCAAGCAAATGCCATAAAGAAACATGGAAGCTCAGGGCGGCTACTCTATCAGCTCTGACTACACACCTTTTTGATAATGAAAACAAACATAGTTTATATTGAGCATTGATTATGATAACGTGGTGTCCTGTAAGGCCTATCATTATAGTAGTGCTACACCCATTTTTAGCTACGGAGGTTGCCAAATGCCACTAAGTCTATTTGAATAAAAACCTTTGTAATCGAATAATTTATAACGCTAAATGGCGGCAGACGATACCGGGTATTTGTCAATGTATACAGCAATCCTTCACCGATCTTGAACTCTTGGTGGCATCAGATATGCCTCCATTACTGCGGTGTACCTGGGTGGTACTGCGCTGCCTAGCGACTGGTATAAGGTTTGGGCTACACGGCGATCATTTGATCAGTCGCGGGTTATTGGACTTTCACTTTGCAAATCGCTTAAACCCGTCGCTAGGCAGCGCAGTACCACCCAGGTACCACCGCAGTAATGGAGGCATATCTGATGCCACCAAGAGTTCAAGATCGGTGAAGGATTGCTGTATACCAGGTAAATAGACCCTTCCCATGAAATATGCTAATTACATTCACGCATGCGTACAGACCTTGCTGGTTGGCAAACGCCATAGAGTTGTGCACTAAGTAGACGCACAAGCGCGTCTGCGTCACGCCACCATCAGCCCCACACAAAAAGGGGCAATGTTCCATCATTTTGCCAACCAGCAGTGTAAGTGCGCACGCGTAATGTGCAATTTAAATATTTCATGGGAAGGGTCCATTCTCACGGAATCGAGTGCGGCCTCCTTGCGCGTTCACAATGGATTTGCATTGTTACGTCATTCATTTTCGTGCAGTAAGCACCGGAAGGTTAGCATGCCTTTTCGTGTGCTTACGGTTAGCAGCGCTATGAAATAGAAATTCGTACACAAGCATAGGCCTATAATATAGAATCGGCTGTTAAGCTTGCAGCTCTATGAAATTGGGCCCTGTTTAGTTACAACGCACTAGGTACATGGTCGGCACTATAGCTCTATACAGGACTCTTCCTCTGTGCTACGAAAGTGAACGGCCGCCAGGGCTATATTGGTCGGCACATGCCTCTATACAGGACTCTTCCTCTGTGCTACGAAAGTGAACGGCCGCCAGGGCTATATTGGTCGGCACATGCCTCTATACAGGACTCTTCCTCTGTGCTACGAAAGTGAACGGCCGCCAGGGCTATAGGTCGGCACTATAGCTCTATACAGGACTCTTCCTCTGTGCTACGAAAGTGAACGGCCGCCAGGGCTATATTGGTCGGCACATGCCTCTATACAGGACTCTTCCTCTGTGCTACGAAAGTGAACGGCCGCCAGGGCTATATTGGTCGGCACTATAGCTCTATACAGGACTCTTCCTCTGTGCTACGAAAGTGAACGGCCGCCAGGGCTATATTGGTCGGCACATGCCTCTATACAGGACTCTTCCTCTGTGCTACGAAAGTGAACGGCCGCCAGGGCTATAGGTCGGCACTATAGCTCTATACAGGACTCTTCCTCTGTGCTACGAAAGTGAACGGCCGCCAGGGCTATATTGGTCGGCACATGCCTCTATACAGGACTCTTCCTCTGTGCTACGAAAGTGAACGGCCGCCAGGGCTATAGGTCGGCACTATAGCTCTATACAGGACTCTTCCTCTGTGCTACGAAAGTGAACGGCCGCCAGGGCTATATTGGTCGGCACATGCCTCTATACAGGACTCTTCCTCTGTGCTACGAAAGTGAACGGCCGCCAGGGCTATAGGTCGGCACTATAGCTCTATACAGGACTCTTCCTCTGTGCTACGAAAGTGAACGGCCGCCAGGGCTATATTGGTCGGCACATGCCTCTATACAGGACTCTTCCTCTGTGCTACGAAAGTGAACGGCCGCCAGGGCTATATTGGTCGGCACTATAGCTCTATACAGGACTCTTCCTCTGTGCTACGAAAGTGAACGGCCGCCAGGGCTATATTGGTCGGCACATGCCTCTATACAGGACTCTTCCTCTGTGCTACGAAAGTGAACGGCCGCCAGGGCTATAGGTCGGCACTATAGCTCTATACAGGACTCTTCCTCTGTGCTACGAAAGTGAACGGCCGCCAGGGCTATATTGGTCGGCACATGCCTCTATACAGGACTCTTCCTCTGTGCTACGAAAGTGAACGGCCGCCAGGGCTATAGGTCGGCACTATAGCTCTATACAGGACTCTTCCTCTGTGCTACGAAAGTGAACGGCCGCCAGGGCTATAGGTCGGCACATGCCTCTATACAGGACTCTTCCTCTGTGCTACGAAAGTGAACGGCCGCCAGGGCTATATTGGTCGGCACATGCCTCTATACAGGACTCTTCCTCTGTGCTACGAAAGTGAATGGCCGCCAGGGCTATAGGTCGGCACTATAGCTCTATACAGGACTCTTCCTCTGTGCTACGAAAGTGAACGGCCGCCAGGGCTATAGGTCGGCACATGCCTCCATACAGGACTCTTCCTCTGTGCTACGAAAGTGAACGGCCGCCAGGGCTATAGGTCGGCACTATAGCTCTATACAGGACTCTTCCTCTGTGCTACGAAAGTGAACGGCCGCCAGGGCTATAGGTCGGCACATGCCTCTATACAGGACTTTTCCTCTGTGCTACGAAAGTGAACGGCCGCCAGGGCTATATTGGTCGGCACATGCCTCTATACAGGACTCTTCCTCTGTGCTACGAAAGTGAACGGCCGCCAGGGCTATATTGGTCGGCACATGCCTCTATACAGGACTCTTCCTCTGTGCTACGAAAGTGAACGGCCGCCAGGGCTATATTGGTCGGCACATGCCTCTATACAGGACTCTTCCTCTGTGCTACGAAAGTGAACGGCCGCCAGGGCTATATTGGTCGGCACATGCCTCTATACAGGACTCTTCCTCTGTGCTACGAAAGTGAACGGCCGCCAGGGCTATATTGGTCGGCACATGCCTCTATACAGGACTCTTCCTCTGTGCTACGAAAGTGAACGGCCGCCAGGGCTATAGGTCGGCACATGCCTCTATACAGGACTCTTCCTCTGTGCTACGAAAGTGAACGGCCGCCAGGGCTATATTGGTCGGCACATGCCTCTATACAGGACTCTTCCTCTGTGCTACGAAAGTGAACGGCCGCCAGGGCTATATTGGTCGGCACATGCCTCTATACAGGACTCTTCCTCTGTGCTACGAAAGTGAACGGCCGCCAGGGCTATATTGGTCGGCACATGCCTCTATACAGGACTCTTCCTCTGTGCTACGAAAGTGAACGGCCGCCAGGGCTATATTGGTCGGCACATGCCTCTATACAGGACTCTTCCTCTGTGCTACGAAAGTGAATGGCCGCCAGGGCTATAGGTCGGCACATGCCTCTATACAGGACTCTTCCTCTGTGCTACGAAAGTGAACGGCCGCCAGGGCTATATTGGTCGGCACATGCCTCTATACAGGACTCTTCCTCTGTGCTACGAAAGTGAACGGCCGCCAGGGCTATATTGGTCGGCACATGCCTCTATACAGGACTCTTCCTCTGTGCTACGAAAGTGAACGGCCGCCAGGGCTATATTGGTCGGCACATGCCTCTATACAGGACTCTTCCTCTGTGCTACGAAAGTGAATGGCCGCCAGGGCTATAGGTCGGCACATGCCTCCATACAGGACTCTTCCTCTGTGCTACGAAAGTGAACGGCCGCCAGGGCTATAGGTCGGCACATGCCTCTATACAGGACTCTTCCTCTGTGCTACGAAAGTGAACGGCCGCCAGGGCTATATTGGTCGGCACATGCCTCTATACAGGACTCTTCCTCTGTGCTACGAAAGTGAACGGCCGCCAGGGCTATAGGTCGGCACATGCCTCCAAACTTTGTCAAGGTTTTATGTTGCACCTTTTTCAACGATTTTTTAAATAGAGTTTCCAGGTATTCCCAGGATGAGTTAACTTCAGCCTATGCTTATCTAATGAAGTTTTGTGAGCTGGTTTCATTTGTCATTGATAATTGACATACCAATACTGTTACTAAAAGAGGCTTGTTTAAGAAAAATAAAAACAGAAACTACAGTTTTATTGGGCGGAAGTGTCCCCCTAGAATAAAAAATGTGCACTAATCCCTTGTGCCATCCTAAAATTGTACCCTAGTTTCGGCGCTGTTTGTTTTCATTGATATTTTCTCGAACTATAAGCTGACGGGCTAACGGCGGGAGGTTGTAAGATAAATATGCATACTGTAGCGTGTGCTTTCTGGGTCCTTGGTTTACTGCCGCAAAACGCCAAACAATAGACGCAATTGTCAATCAGAAGTTTACGCTCAACCAACAACTTTATTAACGTCCTTCATGGACAATATCAACTTCACAACTCCTCACATTCCCATCAACCAATCTTACCCACACACACAGGAAAACGGCGCGAACCCAACTGGCATCCTGCCAGCGCACCTGTGTCACCTCGTTTCTCATTGTCACAAGTTATACATTGTATCATTTAGACACAGTCAATGCCCGCGGTTTCTGTTCAATCACAGTGTCAATAGCCACTAGTTTCCTGGAAGCGTTGAGTACTTGTCGCTCCGACGGGGCATTCCGGTATCCGGCGGGGCGTCGGCTCAATCTCCATTTTACACAATTTAGGTTCGTTACAATACACAACAGAAGTCCAATTAGAATGAAAGATTTGATTGCATCAAAACATTCTTTTGGTGTAGACACTCATTAATTGTTGTTAACAAAACTTTCTGAAATGTACTCTGCACCAGTAGAATAAATGGCAAGACATGTTCTCAAAGAACAAATCCAAACAGCAAAATGGATACATACACATGGTGTTACCGCAAATTGAATTTGTACATTGTTTCCTCACCATGCAAACTTGGCATTTTAAATGCGCAGGAAATAATATGTTAAATTGAACGCCGGGCACACTAGCCCAATATCATACAATAACCACCATAATGGACTGCGGTAAAATAATTATGATGACCATATTGATGAAACGTAGGCTATATTAACTTACCTCATTGATATCAAAATCATTGGTCCAAATTGAAACCCTGTCAAAAAGAATACAATAAAGACAACTGCGAAGAACAGCCACATGTTGTTGCAGACACTGGGGCACGACCCGGACAACGCATAGCCCTGGTCGATGTTATCGGGGCCCACGATACACGAACATTCGCTGAAATTCTACAAGAAAGAATAAAAAATAGAATGAAACTCAGATACAGTACGATTGTACTGCCACCTACATGGTCACTTAAATCAGGTCGGCTCGGTGGTTTCTTTCCCTGTCTTTCACCGACCCCGGTTCGAATCCCACCTCAGACCAAAGTCTTGCACGTCATCGTCTCCTAATAAAGTAACTAACTAAGTTTGCTAGAATTCAAGTAACCTAGTTTAGGCCTTTGTTTTGAAACTATACCGGTACGTCATCAGCTGATCCAAATTGAAACATTCACTTGTCTCATTCAAACCCCACCCCACCACATTCTTAAACAACACTTGGTAAACAATTCTACCAATAAACAACATTCCAACCCGTTGTACCGCTTGGTAAACGTTTACAGTCTTCTACCAATGGCTTTTCACCAAAAGTAACATTCGATTATACCAAGTATTAGAAGGCAGTATGTTGGTTGAAAAGTGTAAACGTTTACCAAGTCTTGGTAAACGTTTACACTCGTAAACCGAAGTGCTATTATCCTTATAGTAACACTTAGTAAAAGTTTACGTTCTTCAACCAAAATAACATTACCCTTAGTAACACATGTTTACAACCTTTAACCAATATACTGCCACTCTAATTCAACCAATGAGAAAGAAAAAAAATCGTTTACACTTTTAAACATTATATATATCAAGTCATCCTTAGTAACACTTGGTAAACGCTTACGTCTTCAACCAATAAACCACTTCATCTCAAAAACATTATTCCTGCATTGATCTGTAAACAGCATCCATTTATCCTCAATACAAATATTATTGTTTCGCGTTTAAACTTTTCCAAGTTTAATATCAACTTCCTTCCGTAGAATGATATGTTGCAACTTTACCGTGAGTTTCAATCCTTGTGAGTCAATCTTATCCCACGGCTGTTCCGTGAGGCAACCGGCGAGACACGGCGAGAGGTACGTCTGGTGATTCGATCCGCACACGGGTTTCAATGTCTTTGGGCAGTTGCAGTCTGCGTTACAAGTTGCGTTCAGATTGGTCCAGAAACCATTGAAAGTCCTGTGATTAGAAAACACAAACGGCGAATGAAAACCCCATCTGAAAACCTTACGGTGAAAATTTTGTTTGCTTGAAATATCCAACACGAAACAACCATTTTGTTTAGATGGTATCAAAGTACTCATGACAGAAAATGACAATAATTTATTTAGGCCCTCGCTAATTATCCGAGTTCGTGAACTTCCAAGTATTTGTTGTTACTTTGCTAAAGGGACATCAGCACATATTGACATCAATATTATTTTATGACACATTTCAAGACGTGTGCCCCAAGTCCTAAATATTGACGACAATATATCTCACCGACAAAATTTACGACTTGTGCCCCAAGTCCTAAATAGTAAGTCGATTGTCAGCACTTGCCTTGCAGAGGTTGGATAGTAACATCTTCTCTAGAGTATAGAGGCCACATTATAGGGCTCTAAAAACCTACCTGTTTACCTATTCAGCATTGCATTATATGCATTTATTATTCGAGTGACAAAATGCATTTAGAGTACTTAAATTACAATGGCGAGGCCATTTCTGTCAGCACTGCAATGTGTATTGGAGTGGCAACATGTCAGCCATGTCAGCCATGTAGTGCTCCAAGTTTAACCATCTCAACGTAAAACAAACAGCTTACCCTTCCGACGGTGAATGTCGACTGTCTTTCATTATGTCACCAGCGATTGGTGCATCCGAACATTGAAATATTGGAAGAAGCCACATGGACAGCAGCGCCAACACGCATCCAAGTAGCGCCATGCGACTGAGCCCTTTCATTTTAATTTTTCGGCTTAGGATTAGCCCTGCTGACGTCAAGATACCAAAGCACAGACCGGTGATGACCGCCGTGCCTGTCGAATAACCGTAACATAAAAATAACATTTTCAGAAACTATTCTTTCATAATATGATCGATGTGGGAAACCCAACCTATATAATAGACCTTATGCATTGACGTCATCCAGCCGCCATCTTAGAGGTAAACTGATGATGAAACAATGGAAACGCGCTGATTTGTACGCGCGGCGCACAGGACTGGCCAATGAACATCTTCCTTTTGACCTCTAGGCGAGGGCGCCCTACTCAAATGACGTCATATGCATAAGGTCTATTGAGTTGAACAATTTCAATACAGTACTTGTCAATCAGCGAGCCAGATGATACAGATTGGAAAATCGAATGTTACAACAACCGAATCATTTCATAATTAACAAATCCTATAAAATGCCATTTAAGACATCAAAAACATGATCCATCTATACGACCATGGAAAATAGAAATAAAATGAAACTGAAGCTCGGCTTCACCCATTGTCCGGACGTAAGAGATTGTCGAACACAATGAGTCGGACGTAATTGTTTGTCGAACACAATGAGTCTGACGTAAAGGCCTGTCAAACACAATGAGTCGGGCGTAATGGTTTGCCGAACAAAATGAGTCGTACGTAAATGCTCTTCGAACACAACGAGGCGGACGTAAAACTGTGTCGAACACAATGAGTCAGACGAAGTGGTTAGTCGAAAATGTTTTTTCAGGTATAATAAAATTGCATTGTTCCAAATCGATGGTCGGAAACAATGCACTGGCCCAGCATGTCGCACATGCACTGGTCCATCCAGTCCAGCCCCAAATACGTACCAATATAAAACTTGGCTGGTCCCCGTCCAACCGCAGTGACTGTTCCGATGTATCTAGGAAGGAATATGAGGAAACCCGTCAGCAGGGCCACCTCACAGCTCCCACCGAGCCCGTAGCACAACAGCTGATTGTTGGTCAGAATACGTCGCCATCGTGGTCTCACCTTGCCATCTCGATAAAAACAGACACAATGTATTGAATGTTAAACTAGTCCCCTGTCTTTATTTGTAATTCTGACCGGTGGATTGTTTTTTGAGAGTGGGAGCAAAGACCTAGAAGCTTGGTAGCATTTCGTTTTAAGACAAAGTGTTAATGGCCAAGTTATCAACCATGCATAGTGCATTAAAGTGTAACTCTTTTTGTTGTCAGTGGATGTATTTACCTCTCTGTGGTGTTTCCTCTGCACTGACAAGACGTCTGTACTGTAAACCATTCTCAGTTCGGTTCACCCCTCCTGGAATGAGGCCCCTAGTCTCACTCACCAGCCGTTTGTATCGATCTTTCGCCATGAATATAAAGACGCCGAGGACGAGCGCCACCAGCGCCGAGCAAAAGAACCCCAACCACCAGAGGGCGACCGTGGTATTGTCTGCGTTTCCCACATGGTGCCACATGAAGAAACTGATGAGGTCACCAAACCAGATGCCGAGTAGGTAAGAGCACAAGAGAATCGCTGAAAGAGGGGAAGTATTTTTTCGTACAATGTGTTGCTGAGGTCACACATAATATTTAAAAACGAAACACCAGGCTTATGGTATATTGTTGCCCGTGTTCATTCGGGGGTTTTCTGCTCTCTGTCCCGTAGTAAACAGTATTTTAAAGAAAGTTGAGGAGAATCTCTCTGACGCTCGAAAAGATCTGGTTCAAAGACACTTCACAACGTCTGCCCAAAATTATGACAGAAAATTAGTGCGTGTGGTATATTATGGCAGAATAAATGCTATACATTCAATAATTTACTAAGTCTTTATCGAATTCATCTTTGAAAACAACATTCGAGGTTAAACTCTTGGTGGCGTTCTGTATTGTGACTCCCCTCATTTTGCCAAAGACCTTAAACTTCTTACCTACATAAAAGGGAGTTCCGAATCCCTTTAAGCTATCTTCAAGGTAAGTGAGACCGAGAGGGAACTGTGGGACTGCCCCCGTACCAGCTAGCATCAGACCGATCACCAACCACGCTATACTACCCCAACTCGCCCTGGGTGGGACATCACCATGCGTTGACGAATTGGCCGACAGGGCTACCGTCTCTCCACACATATCGTACTGCCCTACGTACCAAGGTCCGTGTTCTAGTTCCGATCGGATGATCACGTACGGAATACATACTATCAGAAGTCCGACACCAATCAGGAAGCCACCGAAGCCGATGCTCTTCGGCCTGTGTATCTTCCGGTCCTGCAGCGCCATGACGACAACAAAGATGATAAAACCGAAGTCGAAGGACAAGGCCAGAGTGATGGTCTCCCCGCCGCTCAAATCCACGTCCTCTTGCAGGATCCGCAGGATACCGTGGACCACACCGCGGCAGGAAAAACTGGTAATGAACATAAGGAGGACGAGAGCGAAGAAAAAAGTCCGTGTGGAAACCGCCGAGGTGAAAGGGCGGGTATCTACCTCGCGGCCTGCTCTTTGGCGTGACACGTCCCTGCTTGGCGTTGTGTTCGTCTCGGAGATTCTCCGTTCGTCGAGGCTGCCATCCTTCTGCTCGGCATCACTCGACAATGCGATGTCCACTTCTGCCGTGAACTCGAGCTGTAGATATGGGGATCTCGGTGGTGATGAAATTTCTGTCATTGCGAACCTCTATCAATAGCCTGAAAGAAATAAAGACGAGGAGGGAGGGCATGAAAAAAGAAAACCTGTTCTTCCTTGCAAATACAACTGCATTATTTAAAACCATTGTTTATTTTTATTTTTTTGAAGTGGTTGCCCGTAAGTTGCCTCGTGTGACGTAGCATGTAAATTATGACATAGTTAGCATCACTTGAATCGTCTGGTGGAAAAAGGAGGGCGCTGAGACGAGAGTACAGTGCAACTTTTAAGGAGATTTGCATGCAGTGTTTTTGTCCCCTTCCTCAGAGTGCTTATCATTTTGGCCCTGACGATTCCACGTTCGCCCTTCTCATCTGGGTCCCAATATCAGTTTGGTAATAGAAATGCTAATCCACACTTCGCTAGAAATGGCCAGCCTATTCCCAAAGCTGTCTCTTTCATGTGTGACTTTTATTTTAGCCCTTTTCAAAATCAAGGCTTTGGGCCCAAACTCGGGCTTTGAAACTAGCACTTTTGGTACGGGGCCTAACTGGCAGGTGGAACCAAAAGCCTGAGCCCTACATAAATACTTAATTATGGCTTCATGAGAATAATTTACTAAGAGATTGTTACACATCACGAGTAATTAATTTTGTGCATAATTTTCTGCTCCAAAAGTTTATTTTACCAAGATGGATACAATCATTATCAACGTACCTACTATGCAATAAAAAAACTGTGACAGTGAGATGTGTTAAGTCAGAGTCTCTGTCCTTTCTCTGTGGTCAGAGGGGTCACATAACAAACAAACAAACAACAAACAAACAAACAAACCAACCATATGCCCATCAATTTTACAAAAGTGACTCACTAAAGAAGCTAGCTGTCATCAGATACAATTAAAAAAATTATTTAAGTTTTTCATTTGATTCAAAATTACACGAATGTAGTTAAAAGGACTAACATTGACGTGTTTACAATAAAAAAGAACAAAGATGGAGCCTAAAGCCTGAGCCGTACAGCCGAAGCTGGTTTCGAAAAGGCCCTTGACCTTTAGAGACACTTTACAAACCCGTGGTCCTATAAACCGTGGGCTCAGCCAGTGCTATGGTCATTAATTGCTATTTCATCCGTCATAACCAAACAGTCATTATTAGTAAAACAATTCGAATAAGTTTGAAAAATAAATCAAAATCCACAAATAATTTATGTTTCAGAGACTGAATGTTTCTTTTTGCCAACAATTCCTTTGGAGACCACTTAATTGTGATCAATAAACTCCATTTACCAGGAGATCCAAAAGATACAAAACATACTTTATGAAATCCATACAAACTGCACCAAAGACCTTGTTTTGAGCCGATAAAAAGTAGGTAGGAGGCTTCAAAAACACGAAGCCACGA
Organism: Leptasterias polaris; assembly: GCA_037783415.1. NCBI lineage: Eukaryota > Metazoa > Echinodermata > Asteroidea > Forcipulatida > Asteriidae > Leptasterias > Leptasterias polaris. Next base: position 10,273,412 of record JAZGTN010000070.1, read on the forward strand.
AGCCCAAACCCATGGTTTCGAAAAGACCCTTTTGAGCAAGGGCAAACTTGCCTTTATTACGACATTTCCTTTTATGGGTTGTGATTGTATGCATATTGTGACGTAATACAGTCCTTATCGGTAAACAACACCAAGAGTCCAAAGGTAGTCAACTAACTGACTCATACAAAACCCCAGTGGAACAACATCATTCTGCCCATTGGCGTTTCTTTAGTTGATTAATTACTTCTGGGGGATAATAAAAACTAAATGGCCACAAAACTGTGCTTGTCTTTTGTGTGATAAGATAACAAACAAAAACACGTACTATGTCGTATAAACCTGATGATACCGATTGTGAAAGAATGCATCTAACACATTATGCAGATCACTTGGTTTATAGCATTGTGGGAAGTTCTTGTTTGATATTGATACAGTGGAGACTATATATTTAGGTCACTTAATTATGGCTTCATGAGAATATTTTACTTAGAGAATGTAACACATCATGAGTCATTAATTGTGTGCGTATGGATCTGCTCCAAAAGTTTATTAAAGGCACTGGACATTTTTGGTAATAGTCAAAGACCAGTATTCTCACTTGGTGTATCCCAACATATGCATAAAATAACAAACCTGTGAAAATTTGGGCTCAATTGGTCATCGAATTTGCAAGAGAATAATGAAAGAAAAAACACCCTTGTTGCATTACTTTGTGTGCTTTCAGATGCATAATAAAAGGCTTCAGCAAGAAGTCTTTTATTATTTGGGTGAGAAATTACCTCTTTCTCAAAAACGACGTTACTTCAGAGGGAGTGGTTTCTCACAATGTTTTATACTATCAACAGCTCTCCATTGCTCGTTACCAAGTAAGTTTTTATGCTAACAATTATTTTGAGTAATTACCAAAAAGTGTCCAGTGCCTTTAAACCAAGATGGGTACAATCACATTTCAAAGTACCCACTATGCAACAAAATAACCAACAAACAAACAAACCATATGCCAGTCAATTAAAAAAAAAATAAAAAACCCAAAACCCATACAAAACTATGCCAGTCAATGCAACTTTCCTCAGTCTGATAAATGATGCAGCAGTGGTTACTGAGAATCATAATCTCACCCTCAAGTATGTTGATGATTTTAATAACCTTGATTGAGAACACGACAATTAAAAGTACCAGTAACATGCTATCAATTCTTGATTTATGGGCATCTGAAAATAACATGTTGCTAAATCCAGCAAAGTGTTTTTTCTATGGACATCACCTTTGCTAAGAACCCTGCCCCACTAAATTCATTTCGACTGACTGGTCAAGAACTTCAATCAAGGAAAGTCCTCAAAATACTTGGCATTAAAGTGACAACAAATCTTAAATTGGACACACATATCAACGACATTGTCAGTAAAGCCAGTGGACGGTTATTTATGTTAACTACCCTTAGAAGGTTTGGACTAGCGACCAGAGACCTGGTCACTATTTATGTTGGTTTCATTCGACCACTATTAGAATAATATGCTGTCCCAGTTTGGCACCCAGGTCTTACTGTAAAACAACACACGCACTGGAACACATACAAAAAGAGCCTGTAGGGTTATTTTAACTATAACGACTATGAGTCGTACAGTTATGCACTACAGTTATGTAACATACAAAACCTCATGCAACGCCGTCAAGACATTTGCCTAAAATTTGCTAAGTCTCTGATGTACAGTAAAGAATTCCGTGAATGGCTTCCTAAAACTAGAGGAGATGGCAATGGGCCTATGTTACGTAACTCTCGTTTGTTGATGTTCTTACTAAGAGGCATGCTAACAGTGCTATTCCTTACATGGTCAAACTATTCAATGAAAACTGTTAACCGTTCACCTTTGATGCAATGTACATGTGGCATATTTTTGTTTACTGCTTGTTCATTGCTTTTAGTGTGGGCTTAGCCTGCACTTGGTACAACCGCATTCCATATGCTGCCTTTTCAATCTAATTGTCCATCTTTGTTTTTCTGTGCTTCCACTTGGTTTCTTGTAAACATTTTAAAAAAAATTCTCACATTATTGTTTATCCACTCATATTTTTGTGTACATTTGCTGAATAATTTACTTATTTATTTATTGTTTATGTCCCACCAATTCTCTTAATCTTAGCTAATGATTTTGATGTATTTGTTTTTAAAGTGTAAATTCAATGTAATTTTGCCTCTGGCAACCAAATTGAATGTTTTTAATAAAACCATGAATGGAAACATCAAAAGGAATCCAGCAAATACAATTCTAAATTCATTTAAATTTATTATTTGACTCAAAATTGCACAAAATGTACTTAAAAGGACCAATATTGACGTGTTTACATTAATTTTTGTTTATATAAAAACAAACAAAGGCTTGTTAAATAATTTGATTTTTTTGTAGAGAGATAAAATTAGTCAAAAACAGTGAAACTAGTTAGCACAAAAAGCATCGTTCAAAAAAGGTTGCTTACGACTAGCACGACATAAATTAGGTAAAAGAATTATTGGAAAGAGTTGGGCCTTACAAAATAGGCTTAATGGCTGCGCACCAGCCGCGCAAGCGCTGAGTAAAGTGACCCAACAGATGTTGAGAGTGAAACCAGTCAAACCGCTATTTAAAACTATGGATACCGGACAATAAGACATATGGCAGCAGGTTTACGGTAAGGTAGTGGAATAGACCTGTTTTCTGATTAAATAATGTTAACAGAATATTACCAGAGAAGGAGTTTACTGTGCAAAATGTCGAGACCACTCTCCGTACTGGTTACCCACAACTTCCTCCAAACAGACTGGTTTTAATGCTTGACATTCGCAGTGAACCATGCAGAGACCTCCTTCACACATTACCTAGGTAGATTTAAAATCCTCTCAAATGTTGAAGTCTCAATGCAAATTAATCCTAAATTCAAACTGACCCCTATTGGTGAACAACAAAGTGAGTTTGCAGCGGGGCTGCGTCGACCCCAGACAGCATCGATGGCCTATTTAGAATACAATCTGCATTGTTGTAGCGTCATACGCCGTCAGTGAACACGGAGCTAGCCCTGGTGTAACCCCGCCGGTGGAGTTGTCGTTGTCGCGACGGCAAAGTCCTCTCTCAATGTAAACATGACCTGTAGTAACGGTTGGTATTTACAATCGTCGTTCCAGATGTTGAAACCTGCTCTTAACTCAGGCAGTTCGGCTTCTAACTCTTGCTCTTAGCTTACAGGAACGGTGCAGGTTGGGTAAATTTGAACACTAAATTAATTGCAAAACAAAAGGAGTTTTTAAAATTGTATTTTTACATTGCTAATCTACTAATATATTTTTAAAAAATGAATTTAACTTATCACAAGACCCTAGGGCATAAAGTAAAGATTATCTGAAAGATGAAAGAATATAATTTACAAGGTAAAATGGACCAGTTTGAACGGTCACAGTTGCGTTTTTAATAATAATGGGTCCAATTAAAGATTGAACCTTGAGGCATCACCTCGCGTAAAATTATACACTCTGAAAAAATAACAGGCCATGGAGGACGTGTTTTGAAGTTCAATTATTGAGGTTTATTTAAGGGGACATTTTTAAATTCAATCTTTAATGACAACAACTTGTCGTTTGTGTGTCTCTTCAACAATTTGGTTGTATATTGACAAATAACTGAAGTAAGATGGAGGACAGTGATCGTTTGTGTCAGGATGACCTCATCGCAAGGTCAACGATTCCATTCAACAATATAGCCTATTGAAAACAGTTGTTTTAGACGAAACAAAAAGCACAAATCAAAACGCAACAATCATCTCAAGTTCTTTGCATCATTTTAACACTTTGTCTAATCTTATTTTTGATAGACAACAGGTTGAAAAGTCAAACCACCTCCTAATTGTGAAGCATCTGGTGTAGCGCCCTCTGTAGCCACTAATTCAACACTTGCTCTGAGGCACACATGATGTCACAGGAATTAGTCAAAAGGTCAAAACAAAAATCAGTACAACCATTTATAGTCACAGCATATACATCATTCATTTTGGCTCATTTCTTTACACCTTAATTCGGTCAATTAATACAATACGGTACAAGGGCTTATCCTGAGCACGGCTAATGAGCCATGAATTTAGACATTCAGACCATGGTGATGTTCATGAAAGTGAGACTCTCGTCGTAGCCTTGCTATCCGCGTCAGCCTCCTCGAGACTTTACATATCTTCTTGCTCTCAACCGGTTTCCAGAACATGAAGGAGTGGTAAAAAGGCTAGTAAAATTGCCCGCTCAGACGTCCCACAAATAATTTCAGTGATAAATATCAAATTACAAACAGTATAGGCTCAGTGTTTCTGGAAAAACATAAACCCTTTAAAATTGATAGATGTTGCAATGTATATCTGCACTTGAGGGAAAAAAACATACTATTTGCTTTTAATACTGATTTGTGATTAACACACCGTATATTCAGTGCGAATCCAAGTCCTTTGATAAAAATAACCATCAAAAAGGCACAATACTTGGGTGAGATTCGTTGCAACAATTACTCCTGCCATTCTGTAGGTAATTATAATTGTATGTTGAAATATAATGTAGTCAGTTGGAATTACTATGTTCGATGTTCACCCATGTTCAACCCTCCCACCCCCCCAAAAACCCCAAACAAAAACACACACACAAAAACCCCTCAACACCCCCTCCCCCAACCAAAACATGCACAACAGTATCTGTTGTAGAGTTGAAAAAAGTACTCATAGGAAAGTGACTACCACTATTTCCGAAGACATTTAACCCTTGACATTCTAATCCATTATCTGGATGATTGAATGCCACCTGTGAAATTGTTGACAACAACATGCGTTGGTACCCGAGGGAGAGTGAGGCCTATTACGCGATTATGCATGGACCAACTGAGTTTAGAAAAAAGGTCTACTGGTTTGCGACAGTCACGGCGTATATACTCTGTCTCGTAAAAACTGCTAAACACCACTTGTCAATGCCTGCAGGCTACTAAAACTGTGCCACTGAGCCATTGAGCCTACTAAATACATACGTTATTGTTTTATTGTATTATTTATTTTCAAAAAATAAAAAAAATACAATCAGTCTATGAATGTATAAATGGAAACAAACAAATAAACAAACTTTTGGTTAAAATGTTCATGTAATATTCTTCCTTTTCAGATGTGAATAATAATTTTTGTTATAGTGTTAATTTTGTTTTGCTTGTGAATGAAGCTTTATTTAACAACTTAAACTCGTTGTGACAGAAAAAAGATAAATTAATGACAATACATGTATCTGGGCTACTAAAATTTTCTGGAGCAGAATACAATGGCTATAAGCACAGATTGCCAGCCCGGTGGGCTACTTTACAAAAAGCTTAATCACAATAACAATAGGTGTTCGTGCTGAATTGCACGAACACCTAATTAAGGCTTGGACATTGTTGTGCTCTTACCAAGAGTCGGAGGTTGATTGCAACACGATTTGAAGGTTAAAGTCTTAGTTCCAAGACCATGCTGTTTGCGCGTGCACACAACCAACGTTCAGATCTAAGGACACCGAACAATGTATAATAGGCCTACTCGTTTATAATGAATAAACATATGTTATGGGTGCACGCAGACTAAATAGGTCACAATTCATGCGCCAAGCTCCTATCATTTTTTTGGTAAACCCACAGTATATTTTGAATAGACCTTATGCATATGACGTCATTTGAGTAGGGCGCCCTCGCCTAGAGGTCAAAAGGAAGATGTTCATTGGCCAGTCCTTTGCGCCGCGCGTACAAATCAGCGCGTTTCCATTGTTTCATCATCAGTTTACCTCTAAGATGGCAGCTTGGTGACGTCAATGCATAAGGTCTATTATAACGTTTTGGGGGTCATGCAACTAATAGATTGTGTAATTATAAGAATCTATCACAACCTGGGGGTTCTGTGGTTCAACTTTTGAGGAGATTTGATAAATTTGGGCTTTAAAGTTGGTCCTATTTAACTTGGGAATTGGAGGAGTGCCTCATGAAAACTGGCGGCAAGTCGGTTTGGGAAAAAGCACATTTTCGGGGGTGTTTTTTTCTGGGGTAATTAGCAAAAATTCCAAACGACTGACCTGCAAAAAATTGAAAAGAAATCTGAAGTTTAGTTGTCCGAAAAAATGTTTGGTTGGTTTTCAAGAGGCTGAGAGACTTCACATATTTTTTTGAGTATTTTTGAATATTTAGCATTTAGCGTTGGTTGCTACGGGAGTTCATTTAGTGTGGTGCACCCTTGTTCCCCCTATCCTGAACATCTGACGACATACTTCGATGCTAGTGATTAACGCCAGATACCAGCCTTGTGTTGAGATGCGTGCCTGGCGGGATCCCAGCACCAGATGTATCTTTGTACGGAAGCCCATTAGTGCCACGTTGCGTTTCTCTTTCATGTGGTAGTGTTTCTCTTTCACCTGGTTGCCGCATTGTAACTGGCGGCCCACCACTTAAATAACTGGCGGCCGCCACTTGAATAACTGGCGGCGCAACTTAAATAATTGGCGGCCGCCACTTAGGCTAATAATCATCGGAACATATGCGATCATTTGCGTTGTGTTTTTTTGCATGTGTCAAAATACGCATAAAACTAACTTTTAAAACACAGAATTTCTTAGAAAATCCATAATATCTCAAGATCGCGAAAAGCAAATTTCATGGATCGTTCACTTTTAATAAGAAAAAAATATACTCTTTCAATTCATATAATTAATTTACTGTTTGTTAATAGGGAACAAATTACCCTTTTGATTTAAACAAATTGACTTTCTTTCACGCGCCTATAGCAGAAGGTGAAAAAACATAGAAAATGGCCGTGCTCTCGCAGCATAACTTCCCATAACTCGCACATAGCGCAACGCATTCACCTGGATCGCGCTGCCTCTTCAAGCTGAATAATTTCTATATCGATTCATGTAACATGAAAGATGATTGGTTAATTGGAACCAGTTGCCATTGTACATGACATAAAATCATATCTTATGAAAAAGACTGTTTCGTAGCATGTGTTATACGTTAGGTCAGATCAGAATACGCGGTGTGTGTGTGTGCACATACATGTACTGTGTGCACGCACACAGCGCATCATTATTTGAGCGCTTCTCATGCACAATGTTCCGTTATGGCTGTTAATGTACTTACGAGAGGTCGGCTGCTTCTTTTAAACCCTTTTGAATCGTTAGCTTTCCCATGCTCCCCCTTCGCATGACGAAGTGCAGTCTGACGAGCAAAATGTAGAGCTTAATTAAATCAAACAACCAGTTCAATTGACGCAAACTTTGTGCTCGCTCGCAATAGACTGTGCAAGTCTCGCGCGTATCGGAGCGAGAAAACACGTCAAGCGAATAACTTTTCTTTTTCTGAAATTAAATCATTGTTTTTAAATTAAATCTATGAAAAAATCTTACCAACAAAATTAATCATTACAATTTGTATAAAATGAGTTTTAGCTTTCATAATAAACACAAATCATTTGTTAGGTTTTGTTGATACAAACTAAAAACTCTGGGACAAGGATGCTTATTATTTTGATCTTAACTTTTTAGGAACCCCTTTTGCAAATCCACGCCTGAGTACGTGCAACCACTAAAAGCAGGTTTAAACGCAGACGCGCGATGATCGCACGCCCGGGCGTAGAATTAACGCGTGACGCAGTTTAAAGAGGACGCTGACGCCTCGACAACCGTAGACTGCAATGAAAAGGCTTAGCGCCCCACAATTACAGCGTCTGGTTTTTATCATCGCGCGACCATAACACATTTGGTGATCGGAGGTGGGCACAAATTCTTAATTTTTTGCAAGTAACCGGAAGCAGAGGTCAAGTTTAATTCTTGGGTTTTCTTAGTTGTATTGTTGAATTGATTTTACTTTCATATTTTTTATCACTTAGTATTACATTCCCAACAACATATGTAATTTTCATGGTCATAAAGTACGTTAAACTAAAATAATAGACGAAACAAAATCTTGCCAACGTAAAACTCCATATGGTTGGGACCACAATGGTCCCGGAAGTTGGATTACGCGCGAGACTTGCACAGTCTATACTATTTTTCAGCCTAAGTGAGCGTTTACGTAGGCATAATTATGTACAGCATATCAACCATGACCATCATTATACCATGTAAGTTTTGTGCTAATCTGTGAAGATTTATATTTTCGATCTTACCAATGTTGTAGGCAGCCCTACTTACCCTTTAAGTTTACTACCGGTACAAATCCAGTATACAGATATTTGAATTTGAAATACCGTCAAGGTCGACAAATTGCAGATCCCCAAATCATCGTAATTACTTTAGTATCTCGATTACACCAAAAAAATAAAATAACAAATAAATAATACTAAATATATATAGTTTTTCCGACGTTTGCACTAAACGTCTCTACCCCAGGAAACATCTACTGTACACACTAAGATACAAAATATATATAAACTAAATAAATCATGGTCGAATACACATTGCTCTAAAACAGAAGTAAACATGACTGCACCAAGATACATTTCACACATACCAATCTCCCAGGGACGATTGATCACGCACCGAGGTCTCGCACCGGCGACGGTCGAGAGACGAGCCGGGAAGAAATTGTCAACCAACCCGCACAGATCTCACAGCCTTGAGTCGGTAATTTCATCTGTCTCGCATATGTCCACTATAGTGCGACACACTGTGAAGAAATTTAACAGGCGTTTTCGAAATCACCAAAACATTCCATATACACAAAATTAAGCTATGTAGTATGTGCTCCATATATAATTAAAAGAAACATCATTCAACAGAGAGCCGGTAGATTTTGACTTTTTTTTTTTTTTAGTTGACTTAATTAAACAAACAAGAGCCTCTTTTGCGTGCAAAGTTCACTAGACTTCGTTGGATATCATCCCAGCGGTACTAGCACTATCAGTCATGCCATAGTGCAAGAAAAACATGATCATGTACTGTACGTGTGATATTCAAAAATACGGTGGCCCAGGAACAACACAACAAAATTGCATACTCCCAATAATCTTTTTGATAGCAGTTTTATTTTGCGCTAAAGTTATTGTGATAACTGCACTCCTCTTAAAAAAACCATTATAAATGGCCAACTTTTCCAGATAAAATGTTTGACGATTTTCGACGTCCTCTATGAAACTGCCGTACAAAACCTAGTATCTGTTGTCAGATTGTACATGTAACCAACCGACTTTACATTCTGCAAATTCATTTGATTACTTACCTAAATAATAGAGACAATACCAATTGGAATGCGAAATGCCCAGTGCCCCGCCCCGGGCATTCCTTTAATTGTGAATAGAGACTTGACAAATAAGTAAAATTCCATTACTCATGCAAGCGTTACAGCGAGTTTTGCAAAGAAGTCATTCCTGCACTTGCCACCGGGGGAGAAGGGTCTCACTGTAGAGCGCTGTTAATTCTTGGTTTTCCTTCGTTTCCTTAGTTCAGCCACATTAATTTCCTTTTATTATTATGATTGTTGGTGATACACATTTACCATCTACCTGATGTACAGAAGAATATCTCGTTGTCCAAACTTGGGCCTGACATTTTCGCAACAGTAGCTGTTGCCACTGGACTCGTTCCCATGGAACTCTATCAATTCTCAGCCCCTTTCTGGTAGCCTTGTTTTAATACCCATAATTCACCTTCAAACAAGCGAATTTACTTATACAATTTATTTGGAAATGAAACTGGAGACTAAAGTAGAAACTTGAATATATATTATTTTTGAGTTCTAATAAATATTAAATTATATAATAAAACACGAATCCAGAATGTTTTACTGTCTCCTGTCCGCTCGGTTACACATGGCGTAGCCGGCAGGGTCAGGTTAATACTCAATTAGAAAAAAAAAATAATAAAACAAAATAATATCAAACAACCCCAATGCAAGGCTACCAGACCATTGCGTCTACTATCCGGTTGAAGCAGTAACTGCATATACAACACATCAGACGTGCAGTGCGAAAGGGAGTGGATGCAGAGCTGATTGATGTCACATGAATGATGCGTAGAGTGCCTGGGAAACGACTTAAGCAACAGCTGCATCACTGCATCACTGCGCAAGACGAGAACGACCGTTACGAATTTACGCAACAAGTTGAATTATTATAACCATTACAATATGATATTGACTAATATACGGCTCGAAAGTTAATTGTTATAATGGTAAGATAAAGAGCTCGTCTTATTCACATCTCTATTTTTGCTATTGGTATAACCGTAGTTGTTTTATTATAATGGCATCTAAAGAAGACGTAGACCTTTTGCGGGATAGATAGACAAGCTGAGCACAGAATTAGAATCAGTATCTGGTCATAAGAAGGAACGTAGCTCTCCTGCGTATGTTCTTATGCCTTCACACAAAAAAAATCAAACCATTTACTGGCAAAGAACGTGATATTACATTAGAAGATTGGCTCTGTGACATACATGCATCAATTGCTTCAAGGCCTCTTGCCAATGAAGATAAAGTTCATTTCATGTTCCAGCACCTGGATGGTGCAGCTAGAGAGGAAGTTAAGCTCCGTCCCTTGACAGACCGTAACACAGTAGATAAGTTGATTTCAATTTTGCATGAAGTGTTTGGAGTAAAACTTACTGGTGTCCAGCTACAAAGACAATTTTTTGAGTGTAAACAGAAAGAGTCTCAGTCCCTGCGGGATTTCTCACATCATATGATGGAGATCCTGAACAAGGTAGTAAAAAAGTGCCCTCACCTAAGTTCATCTAAAGACCGGTTACTATGTGATCAATTTTCTGAGGGTGTCTCTGATCAACTGTTACGCAAGCATTTAAAAAAACAGTTACGAGATAATTTCAGTTTATCTTTTCTCAGACTTCGTCGTGAGGCAACTGAGTGGGCCGAAGAAGATAATGACACAGCTGCAAAGAGCACAGTCACCGTCGAGGAGGCTCGCAGTGTGACCAAACCCAGCTCGGTCGAAGAAGTAAAACAGATGAGAGGTGTACTGGAAGAACAAAGACAACTTATCAAGGACCAACAAACACAAATCAACCAGCTTTTAAAGGTCGCGTCGGAAAGTGCTCAACGTAAAACATCGCTTCCTTCCAACATGAGGCCTACACAAACAACGGGGAGCAGTTTCACCCCTTCTTCGTCGACTCCCAATCGACTGTTCTGCGATCATTGTCAGCGGAGAGGCCATCGCACCGAAACTTGCTTCAGAAAGCAGCTTTTGGAGACCCAAGCTGAGTTGGCACACAGTACCGTAAAGCCGAAGCTGCCCGCAACACTGCTGAATGGTATAGGAAGACAGAACCAACTCCAAAGACTGCGGCGTCAAATTAGAGCCTCCCATCGACAAGAACCCTCAGGTGGGCAGGAGCAAAATGGGTTCAACACACACCAGTAATATAAACCTGACAGATCTTCAGGATCGCTTCGTCGGGGTATCCCCAACGATGGAAGTTAATATTGGAGGTGTTAAAGCGCAGTGTCTTGTGGACACGGGATCAATGGTTACTACCGTTACCGAAGAGTTCTTCAGAAGTTTCTTGAAGCCAGTTGGAGCGATTCTTGTAACCGAAGGTCTCTGGTTATCCCTCACCTGTGCTTCCTGGTTGAATATTCCTTACATTGGCTATCTTGAGTTGGATTTTGACATTGAAGGGGTAAACTTACCGAATATGGGAGTAATTGTTGTCAAAAATTCGGACAATATAGAGTATCGTGAGCAGAAACGACTGATTCCTATGGTCTTGGGTATGAACATCATATCCCCTGCAATCGCATGTGGGGTGAACATTAACAGTAAAACCAAAGATGCTACCAATCAAGTGTCGTCATTGGTGCACAGTGGCTGGCGTTTCAACCTTTATACCAGCACAATCCTGGGTCACAGTTGAAGCTACAAGTAAAAGAACTGGGTCTCAGTTCTCAATAGTTGAACCTTTGAGAAATTCTGACAATCTTCGTCTAGGTGTCATTACACAGTCTACCATTGTTGACGCCACATGTGCAACATTCCCTGTGAGGATGGTTAATCTATCTTCAGAGGGAGTCGTTATCTCAGAACGCTCGCCAATTGGTATCATGAGTCCAGTTGAGTCCGTGACTAGAGGAAACTGTCCAGAAGTCAATTTCAAACAGGTGTCGGTCAATGAAGTCATGATCACAGTATCTAAAGAATTATCTCCTTCTGAATCAAACAACAGTCCAGTCACAGTCGATTTATCACAGTTTGATGGAACTGAAAACCAGTTTGCTCAGATAAACTCTCTCCTTCACAAACATCGTGATACTTTTTCAACAGACCAGTTTGATTTAGGTGACACATCCACAGCTACCCATCGAATTGTAACGAAATCTGATGAACCAATTAAACAAACCTTCCGCCGAATACCGCCAAATCAATTTGAGGAGGTAAAACAACACATCAGAGATCTCCTTCAAGCAGGTGTTATCAGAGAAAGCTACAGCTCGTATGCAGCTCCAGTGGTCCTGGCTAGAAAGAAGGATGGTTCCTTACGTATGTGTGTAGACTACCGTCGACTGAACTCTCAAACAAAGCGAGACGCTTTTCCATTGCCCCGCATCTTAGACTCCCTGGATGCTCCAATTGGTGCCAAGTTTTTTAGCACACTAGATATGGCAAGTGGTTACCATCAGGTCAGGATGCATGAAGACGATCGTGAGAAGACTGCTTTCACAACCCCATTTGGGCTGTTCGAGTACAACCGCATGCCCTTTGGCCTTTGTGGGGCACCTGCAACCTTCCAAAGACTCATGCAGAGATGTCTCGGCGACCTGACATTCCAGATGTTGTTAGTATATTTGGATGATATTCTCATCTACTCTACATCCTTCGAACAACATTTGGAACATTTGGACCTCGTCTTCACCAGACTAAAGTCCCACCACTTGAAGCTGAAACCCTCAAAGTGCCATTTATTCAAGCGCCAGGTCTCGTATTTGGGTCATGTTCTGTCAGCAGAGGGCATAGCAACCGACGACAGCAAAACGAGTGCAGTAGCTGAATGGCCAATTCCACGTACATTGAAGCAATTGAGGACCTTTCTCGGGTTCGCAGGCTATTACAGGAGGTATGTGCCGTCATTCTCAAAGATCACCCGTGAGTTGTATTCCTTGGTCGGAGAGTGCCGACAGAAATCTCCAAGCTACTTTCGCAAGCGATGGAACGAAACCTGTCAGGAGGGGTTTGATAGACTCAAGGAAATCTTTACTTCTATGCCTATTTTGGGTTACGCCAACTTTACCCAGCCCTTTATTGTCGAGATAGATGCCAGTTTAGATGGATTGGGTGCAGTTCTTTCTCAACAACTAGACGGTCGACGTAGGGTGATAGCTTATGCCAGCCGTACCCTCCACTCTAATGAGCGACACATGCAACGATATAGTTCAATGAAGTTGGAACTCCTTGGTCTGACCTGGGCTGTGACTGAAAAGTTCATGGACTACCTGTTTGGAAGCTCCTTCGAAGTTTGGACAGACAACAACGCACTTAGTCACCTGCAGACAGCGCGTCTAGACGCTACTGAACAGAGATGGGTTGCCAGGCTTAACACTTATAATTTCAATATCAGATATAGATCGGGTCGCGAAAACGCCAATGCCGATGCACTCTCTCGAAGAATTCCAAAGGAAGACGAGGACAAACCAGCGGAAAAACAAACCAATGATCGCCTTCATAAAATGTCTCCTTCCCATGTTCCTTCGGAACTACAAGTTGCCTGTACAAAGGAACACTTAGAGTTGGCCGCAACCAGGAGCCACCATGCAGTAGCCTTACAGATTTCATCATTCCCCTCATACTCACAAGATGAACTTCGGCACCTGCAACAGAAAGATCCTACAATTAAAAGGTTTTCCGAGTACTTCAATAAGGGGAAGGGACCGTCTCCTTCAGAAAGAAAGCTTGAACCTCACCTCGTATTAGTCCTTCTCAGGCAAACAGAGAGAGTAGTTGAAGTCAACGGGGTCCTATATAGGAAAATCATCCACAACGGGGTTGAGATCAAACAACTCTTACTACCAGTTTTTTTGAAGCCCATTGTTCTTTCTTCACTTCATAACCAGAGTGGCCATCAGGGAGTTGAGCGAACGTTTTCATTGATCCAACGAAGATGTTATTGGCCTGGTATGTTTCGGGATATTAAAGATTGGGTGCAGCATTGTGAGAGGTGTATCGTTGCAAAACTTCCATCTCCTAAACCAAGAAATCCATTGGGACATTTAATTGCATCACGCCCCCTTGAAGTGGTTGCAGTTGATTTCACTGTCTTGGAACCAACATCAGATCGTATTGAGAATGTCCTTGTTATTACGGATATTTTCTCTAAATATACCTTGGCTGTTCCAACGAAAGATCAGACTGCCGTCACAACTGCAAGAGTCTTGGTAAATGATTGGTTTGTCAAATTTGGAGTACCTGAAAGGATCCATTCCGATCAGGGGAGACAATTTGAATCTGACTTAATCCAACAACTTTGCTCCTTATATGGCATTCGAAAGTCTAGGACCACCGCCTACCATGCGCAAGGTAACGCACAATGTGAGCGTTTCAACCGGACAATGCACGACCTACTTAGAACTTTGACGGAGAAACAGAAGAGACATTGGAACAAACATTTAGGTGAATTGGTCTATTGTTACAATGCTACCGTCCACCAAGCTACGGGGTTCACACCTTTTTATCTGATGTTTGGACGGGAAGCTCTTCTTCCAATAGATCTACTTCTTGGTGAACAACAACAGGAAAGTGAAGACGACTGGGTGTCTCTACACCGGCAACGGCTTGAACAATCTTACGAGCTTGCTCAGAAGAAGTTGAAAACAGCAGCAGAATCACGCAAGGAAATCTTCGACCGCAAGGCCAAACCTTATCCTTTCACTATCGGAGACTTGGTCTACCTGAAACAACATCAGTTCAAAGGCCGCCATAAGATCCAGGATGCGTACTTGACACAGCCCTACAAAGTCATTGAACAACCCGATCCCGACAATTTTGTGTACACGATCCAATCGTTAAATGATACTGATATGAAGAAAAACGTACACTCCACTGAGTTAAAGTTAGCACGAAAGGAGGAAGACAACCCCGAAAACCCCGCGAGCGTCCGGAAACTGAATAAAATAACATCCAAAGATTCCAACAGCTCTGGGTCAGAGTCGGAAATGGAAATCATGGTTGTCCCACCTAAGAGCTCTCCTTCAATCAAAGACAGCACACCTGCTACAGTGCCTCCAGAAGATGTTGTTGAGCCTCAATCAAATGAGAAGACTGAGATTGCAGTACCCTTGCGTCGTACAAATAGATCTACAGCTGGGAAGCACAGCAATCCTTTTCACGAGCCCCGCTCAGCTGTCTCACACGAGCAAATCTCACATGGAAATAATTCAAGTTCTATGGTCACTAATGTTTCAATTAAGATAGAATTGGGATTCCTCTTGTTCGCTATATTAAGTATGATATCTGTATATTTTGTGCTTTGTGGATGCATTAATGGATCACTTCGACACACAGAAATTGGTATAATTTTAATAGTGCTGCTATTTGTGTTTTTTCCAAATAGATGCAGGAGTATTATTGAATCAGTTAGGCTATTAAGGCTCTACGTTGACTCCTAAACTCCCATGGCAAGGCAGCGTCTTATGTCCACAGGCTGAACTCGGGGTATTAGCTACTGACTGGCAAGTTTGGTCCTACTTTCCTTTTCTCTTTTTTTTTGAGACGATTGTTTCTATATTTGAACAATTTTAAACAGAGATGACCATGTTAGAGTTTTGGCTCATACTTGGGTTCAGCCCGAGACATGGTGAGACATCAAGTTTTTTTTTTTTAATTGGAAAATTTGGCGAGCCAGTTCAGTAAGACTAACCTCAGAGTTTAGTTGGTGTGATATAGACGTATGGGAAATTGTAAATATTAATAAATTATGTTCTAATGTAGTTAAATTATTATGTAGAAGTATTAAATTATGGAGATTGCGCAAATATCATTTTCTACTTGTCGAAAAAAAAAATATAAAAAAATAATAATAATAATCTTGGATGGTGTGTGTAACCAACCGACTTTACATTCTGCAAATTCATTTGATTACTTACCTAAATAATAGAGACAATACCAATTGGAATGCGAAATGCCCAGTGCCCCGCCCCGGGCATTCCTTTAATTGTGAATAGAGACTTGACAAATAAGTAAAATTCCATTACTCATGCAAGCGTTACAGCGAGTTTTGCAAAGAAGTCATTCCTGCACTTGCCACCGGGGGAGAAGGGTCTCACTGTAGAGCGCTGTTAATTCTTGGTTTTCCTTCGTTTCCTTAGTTCAGCCACATTAATTTCCTTTTATTATTATGATTTGTTGGTGATACACATTTACCATCTACCTGATGTACAGAAGAATATCTCGTTGTCCAAACTTGGGCCTGACATTTTCGCAACAGTAGCTGTTGCCACTGGACTCGTTCCCATGGAACTCTATCAATTCTCAGCCCCTTTCTGGTAGCCTTGTTTTAATACCCATAATTCACCTTCAAACAAGCGAATTTACTTATACAATTTATTTGGAAATGAAACTGGAGACTAAAGTAGAAACTTGAATATATATTATTTTTGAGTTCTAATAAATATTAAATTATATCATAAAACACGAATCCAGAATGTTTTACTGTCTCCTGTCCGCTCGGTTACATACACATTTAGCGTGACCTGAAACGCATACATTCAGGTTGCTGATTCTGCGCATGCACGCTAACTTTTTTTCACGGACGCTTACTTTTGTTGCTTAAGTTTTAAATTATACTGAGTCGATCGAACAGTATACCTGCAACCATTATTTACGTAGTATACAACACATATTTAACTAGCGGTAATTCAGGTTGTTCGAACTTTTAGCGAGTTCAATTGAATTGATTAAATTTTTACTTGTTTTGTAATGCTACTTAATTATTATTTGATGTACGCGTTAATATATGAACGTAGTGACGTGTTCCCGTCGCGTGTTTTTGACTTTCGCACGGGCCCCTAAGTGTGAGACTTGTGGACAAGTCGTTGAATGTCTGTCGCGGTGATAGTGAAACGGCTCTCTTGTAACTATCTCGCAAGAGGGCTGCTCTGCGCAAGACTACCGCTATCTCAGTTAAATTAGATCAGTTGCGATCAGAGAGCCGTGTCGCTTTCACCACAACATGCTGTAGCGTAGACCGTGGGCTTTCGAACACACAACTTTGATAGAAACAAGGTGGACTATTTATTAAGTTTTAAGGCTTCCGAGTGGGAGCTCTTTTATTTCTTTGTAAACACGTAAACTCTAAAAGTACAGAAGAACGATAGGAGCTGTCTCAATAGCGAGCGGGGTTTCCCCGATTGGCCCGCATGGGCCGCCAGCAGTTCTCCGACGGGAAGTCGTGCTGGCGCCCCCTACTGGCCAATCGGTGACCGTTACACTGCCCCCTCCTAGGACCCTGCTTGTCCCAGAAGCAGGCAGCGAGCGCCATCGCTCGCCAGCGAAGCAACTCCTTCACAATGGCAAATACAAAGAGAAATCAAGACGGGGAACTATGGGGGAGTCGGACGTGGCGGCAGGCCCCGCTGCGTCTCTGCCGGAACAGCTTCTCCCCAAAAAGGGCGGTGGTGGCGCTTCGGGCGGCAGCAGTCCTCCAAGGGAAGGTTGGTTGGCGACGGAGGGATCGACGTAGTACTGCCCGTACTGCTGGCCATCGTAAGTCTGTAGCAATCCCCCGGGGACCTCTAACCCCTCCGAGTCGGTCCCAACGCCCACCTGTTCCAGGCGCCATTCGTCCCTGTGATGCTCGCATAGGGGCTCCTCCATAGCGGTAGCGGCGTCGCGTCGCGGGCAGTTCCCGTCGCCCGGATGGTCCCCGCCGTGGTGACTGACCAACGGGTGCCATTGGGGAAGGTTATGACAGAGCCCATGGGGACACCAAGCGTCAGGCCGTGGCCCAGGGGCAGGGGTGCAGGAGAGGTTGACCGCGCGGCTTTCTCCGTCTGTGTGTAGCCGTCTGTCCGGATGGGCGATTCGGTGAAGCGGGGGGTCGCGCCTCCTCGTCCAGTTGGATTCCTACGTCGGCCGCGCCCTCGGTTCCACCGGAGGGGATTCTCCTCGGGACCACCCTCCACCGCTGAGGGAGATGGCGTCAGGGGCCGCTCCGATTGGAGGCGGCCTGCCTCGCCCAGTCTGATCTCCGGGGAGAGGGGTCACTCAGCTCCGGTGGAGGTGGTGTTGCCGGCCGTTGAGTGTTGCTTTCGGCCTCATGCCGATGGTGTCCGACCGGCGATGGTTGTCTGGTTAGACGTGGTGTGGGTGGAGACGGGGATCGGTCCGAATGGTCGAAATCCCCCTCCTGACGGTCCAGGTGGAGTTGGGTCGGACGGAACATGGAAGGCGCTCCGAGTGGTCGCAGCCCTCCTCCTTTTCCATCCGCCCCTCGTCCAACTCCGTGTCGCTGGTGTAAACATTCAGTTCATCCTCCGACACTCCTACTCTGCCTACTAGTCCCGGGCTAAGGGCGCAGTGTTTCAGGTGCAGGAGAAGCAGTTGGGGCCGAAAGAATGCCTGCCCGCACCCATTAGTGTGTCATGGCCGAGTGGTTAAGAGCATCGGATTCAAGTTCTGGTAGTTTAGTCATCGGGGTGTGGGTTCGAGTCCCGGTCATGACGCTTGTGTCCTTGAGCAAGACACTTTGCTATAATTGCTTCTCTTCACCCAAGGGTATAAATGGGTACCTGCAAGGGTAGAGGTTGATATTGTGTTTGAAAGAGCCTTTGGAGCGCCATCACGGCAGCCCGGGCTGTATATTCCCCAGGGAGCTGAGAAAGATTAAAGGAATGTTATTGGCCCAATGACCAGGGCACTATTATGTAAAGCGCATTGATACGTTATTGTGAAATGCGCTATATAAGAACTATTATTATAGGGGCACCGGTACGGCTTCACCCGGTAGAGTACAGGGCAGCTCCACTTCAGGTGGCGTGTCAAGTTTGCCGTCCGGCTGAACTCTCGGTCGCAATGTTTGCAACGGGTCTGCGGCCTCCTGCAATTAGTGATGGTAGAGCAAAACAGTCTGGGCCGGTGGGTTTTCTGTCCCTGCCTCGTTAATACCACTGGGGTTTGTTCTGAGAGGTCGTGAACCCTTTCCCTGCGTGGTGTGCGGAGATGTCACGACTGGGATTTGCTCCGAGTGGTCAAAAACCCCTTGTCGCTCACCCCGGTTCTCGTGTACTTCTTGCTTGTGCGTGGTGGGCGGAGATGTCGCAATGGGGTTTGCTCAGAGTGGTTCCAAACCCCCGGTCGCTTTACCCGGTCTTCCGAGTGTATGGACGCTACCCTCCACCGCTGGGGATTGTTATTAAACCCCCGCTGCCCGTGAGGGCAGTCTCGCCGGACTTGGCCGAACTCATGGCACCCAACACACTCCATTATAGTCCGGTCGGTCTGTCGGGGAGCAGAGTCAGGGCTTTCCCAGTTCGGCACTTATGGTGGCAGTAGGGGCTGTGATATGACCCTGACATCCCGGAATCCATGCTTCCCCTTCTTGTTTTGGGAGTCGAGGAAGGCCTCCATCTCGGTGGCGAGAGTGATGGCTTTGGTTAAAGTTGTTGCTTTCCTTGAGAAGATGTGGCGTTGGAGTTGTTCGTCACCAAGGGAGTTGCGGAACGCCTCCACCGCCAAGTCCTCCCGCGCCTGGACGGGTAGCCTCGGGTAGCTCTTGAGCACCAATCGGCGAATGGACTGTCCGAGATCGCTTAGCGACTCCCCCCTATACCTCTAGTGCGCATCGATAGTTGGGCCCAATGTAACGGGATCTGGGCCGCTACCCCAAATCGTTCCTCGAAATACTCCAAAATTGAAGAGCATGAATGTTTGCCTTATTTAGTATGGTGCACCCGGTAAGGAGGAGGATCCAAAGAGAGTGAGCCACCTAGAGTGTTCCTTATTTGTATTTATGTATATATTATTTGTTTATTTATTTGTTTATTGAAAAACGTAGAGCAAGGTATAGTATAAATTTTACTGAAGTATAATCAGCGCTACTCACTGCTGTATTCAAAATTTGTTGCATCCTAATGAAATTTTTCGTACAAGGTTTAATTCCTCATACTTGAAAGGATAACGTACCCATATAAGGCAATGGTTAGAGAGAAAACAACCTTTGTTGAGGTGGAATTTTGGTTCGGTGCTTGACAAAGAAACGAAATGTGTTGGCGCGCAAGAGGAAGTTGACACCAAAAAAAATCCGTTTTGCTGTGAACCAAACATTGTTTGCCACCGAAGTTCAACCATTAGCCGTCTTATCTGAAACTACGAGGCTGCACCTACAAAATAGTTGTCAGTTTGCCTTAATAAAATGGAACCATCATGTATAAAAATGACCCTGTTGGTCTTCATAGCCGTGTTTGCTATGAGAGCACAATCCCAAACTGAGCATAGCATTGGCTCATATTCAACAAGCGAGACCGAACGATGTGTGTGCCAGCCACACGTCACTATCAACCCGCCCGTTTGCCGAAGCTCCGTTCCCGTGAACTCCGGTACCTGCTGCAACTGTACGACCGTCCGGGAAATGGTTACCTCTGAGATACAGGGTCTAAGACGACAGTTGGAAGAGCTACAAGTCTCAGTCTCTGCTTTAGTGAGATTTATTCATGGTAAGATTAGTTTGTTTATAGTTGTCGTCACAACGTTCGACTAGTTGCCGATCCACCAAGATCAGCTACAACTAGGTCAACATTTCCCTCTAGACTTGTTTTTTCCACTTTACAAAATTACCGAATAATTTTTTTCTCTTGATAATATTGCTACACTAGGGTATTTTTTCCTGGCCCTATATAAGAAATATTTATATTTTCCTGCTCCAATATTTATAAAATTAAGTTTTGAAAAATAAGTTCAGTATAAAAAAACAGCAACCAAAGATGCTTCGTCTCCTTTATCCATGTTGACACGAAGTCTTATTTCCTGATTTCAACCTTCCCCATGAACCAGGCTCATACACCTGATACAACGGAGAGAACCGCAACAACGGAAGGCCGGTAAGGGTACTGCGGCTTTATCAATATGAAAACATGTGATTGACAGCAAGTTTGGGGTGGAGAAAGCTGGTTAACGTAGAACCTGAGGTCGCAAGTTCACATCCCACAGTTATTAGATTCAACAAAATAATAAGGGTAGTCCGACAGCCAAAAGGTACATTTTACCTGAACCTTGCAGCGGAGTATATTATAACAGGTTTTGATTGACCTTGTATAAAACGAATCTGCATGATGACCCCATACGAAGGTTGGGCATTTCGATATATATGTGAGAGGACCGTCCGTACTTTGGGAAGGGGGCCTGATTGAGTCGTCTAGCCGAACAAAGACACGCAGGTTCAAAATGGTTCTCTCTGCTTGTGTCCGGGGTGGTGACCGGGATTTATTCTCTTTTCTGCAAACACCTGCAGCAACTGTTGAGAGTTGTGCAGGCGGAGAGGTGAAAAGGTCACGCTACCCCAAAGCCCGCGAAACCAGTATAAAACAATAGAACGTGTAGTGGATGTTAGAACACAAGCAGACTATAAATGAATGAAACTTTTAACATGAACTATCTAGGACAAACACATATGGAAGTAAACAAACGTCTCGGTCAGACGCGCGAGGGCGCACAGTGTTTATATTGCAGCGCAACGACCTCCTCACAACTCTTCCCCGCCTTAGAAGTCATCGTCCCGATGACTTACCGCATTAACCAACAAAATAACGCATTTTATCAGCACAACAATGTCGAACACTAAACTCCTGAAAAACCGACTGAGAAAATCTAAACAAAACCAATAGGTAGATCAAACAAAAAGTAGATACCTATCCTAAACTACAAGCTTCAAAAAGCCAAAAAGGACCTGAAACACTGTCCTTAATGAGACTGGATCCTGCTGAATAATGTAGTTACAAAGTAAACCTTACTGGTGGCTTCCCACGCGAGGTGCACACAGGATAACGAGAAGAACACTGCAACGCAACTGTGTCAGATGAAGAAGCCTTGGTTTGGTCAGAACTATCGTCAGGCTGTGAGTGTGAGCCAACAGCATCACCTGAAGAAGCCTGAGGAAAAGGTTGTAGGACACAGCCTTGAGGAGTGCTGGAGGAGTCCGAGTCATCACTGGATGGGAATGATGACGATCCCTCTGTACCACTATGAGGAGCTTCACCCTCTCGAATCCAAGGACAATGTTTAAGAGACGTTCTATGCAGGACCCTCTCTTTACCAAGGTGGCTGCGAACAACATACACTGGCTGGTCTGGGAATGGTTGTTTTACAACTAGGTATGGCACATCCTCCCAATGGTCTGCTATATTGGCCCGACCCCTGAGTCCGTACTGACGGACAAGGACATAGTGACCTACTTCAAGTGGCTTCTCAAAGACTTCACGTGCCTGACGTGCCTGCCTGGCTGCAGCTGCAAGTTGGGAATTACGACAAGCAATCTTCCTGGCTTCCTTTAGGGCCTTTTGGTGTCCCTGGACATAAGACTCAAGGGTCCTCCGTTTACCTTGGTGGGCTTCCCCGCCTAAGACCAAATCCTGTGGGAAGCGCCCATTTCGTCCAAACATTAGGAAAAAGGGCTCGACACCCGTAGTTGAATGCTGAGAATTGTTGTACGCATATACAAGTGTGGACAGGTGCTCGGGCCATTTCTTCGTCTTCTCCTTAGGTAGTGCAGCCAACATTATTATATTTCCTCTCTTCTCAGTATCTCTTTAGGTTCTCGTGCAGGTCTTCGTTCCTCCATTTCCACAAAGTTAACAGAATTTAAAACTAAGAGGAGTTGGGGTGACAGAGCTTTTATAGCTGCTGCCCCCAAGTTATGGAACTCCCTACCTCATTCAATCAAAATGTCAGCAAATCAAAATTTGTTCAAAAAAAACTTAAAAACCTATCTAATGTCTGAATTCTTTAGTTAAGATGTAGTATATTTCACAACCTGATGTAAATTATTTTCATTTTTTGTAACTTTTCATGTACTTTCGTATGTTTAATGTTTCTATACCTTGTTAGGCGCCTTGAGCATCCCTTGGGGTGGATATGTGCGCATTATAAATGTTGTTATTATTATTATTATTATTATTATGGAGCGTTCGATTGAACCTCTCACACTGCCCGTTACCTGCAGGATGATACGGACAAGTGTGGCTTCGCTGAATTCCGTACAATTCGCAAAGTTGACGTACAATATTGGACTCAAAATTGCGTCCTTGGTCAGAATGCAAGCGAAGTGGACAACCGAACGGGAGGAAAACTTTCTGCAAGAGGGCTCGAGCAACGGTATCAGCACGTTGATCCTTGGTTGGTATTGCCCATGTGTACTTTGTGTGGACATCCGTTACGACCAAGACATTTTCATAGCCATCATCAGAGACCTCCAGCGTGGTAAAGTCCATGGCTACCACCTCCATGGGAGCAGATGCGGACAACATCGAGAACGGTGGCCTCGTTTGGCGAACAGGTGGTTTACTCACGGCGCATCTTCGGCATTTTGAACACCACTCCTTCACGGTCTTATACATGCCGCTCCAGTGAAACCGTGTCCACAAAAGATGAAAGGTACGTTTCGATCCAAAGTGACCCGACTCATTGTGAAACTTGAGGAATACCTCCTCACGGAGGCTAACTGGGAGTACCAACTGGAAATGGGGCTGCTGGGTCGAAGGCGACACCACTCTACGATACAAACAATGATCCCGCATCGAGAGACGATCCCAATCTTTGAGATATTGACAAACCTCCCGGGAGCAACCTTGTCGAACCTGTCTGTCTGGCTTCATACCCCCCTCCACAAATCCCACAACTCTTCCAAGCACCGGGTCTTTTTGTTGGAGTTCATGAAGCTGAGCCAAAGTGTAACCAGGCAAGCAAGCAATGCCCCCAATGCGACATGCTTCCATGTGATGGCTGATGGCCAGTGGCACTGATGTTCCAGGTCAGACATGCTCTGATACACTCAGACGTAACTATGCTTATCTCAGGTGCATCCTTCTGGGTCAACGTGTCATCAATTGGAGCGGGGAGACGCGAAAGGGCGTCAGGTGCTTGATTGCATTTACCTGCTCGATATACCAGTTCATAGTCATATGAGCTCAGTTGCTGGACCCATCGCATTTCAGTACATCCCAAGTTGGCTTTCTCCAGATACAGCAGTGGGTGATGATCAGTGACGACACAAGACTTGTGGCCCAAAAGGTAATCCTTAAAAACTTCAGTCACTCCCCACTTTATGGCCAGCAACTCAAGTTTAAAGGCGCTGTAGCGGCCAGTGCGCTCAGCCGGCTTCAGCGTGCGGGAAGCATACGCTACTACTTGTGGTCTACCTTCATTGTCATCTTGAAAAAGTATGGCACCTAGTCCAGTGCCACTGGCATCCGTCTCCAATCGGAAGGGTTTGGCAAAGTTGGCATATGACAGGATAGGAGCCTCTGTCAAACACTGGATGAGAGCATTGAAGGCAGCCCTTGCAGGGTCTCCCAGTGTGATCTCCCAGCAGGGTATTATCAAGTATTATCGGGTATTATCGAGTACAACAGGATGCCCTTTGGTCTGTCGAATGCACCAGCGACATTCCAACGTCTCATGCAGCGATGCCTTGGGGACAATGTTACGACAATGTCCTTATCTACTTGGACGATATTATTGTCTATTCAGCTGATTTCGACACGCACTTGGCACACCTTGATCGGGTCTTCACCAGACTTCAAAAACAGGGGCTGAAGCTGAAGCCCTCAAAATGTCACCTCATACAGCAAAAAGTGCGTTACCTCGGACACTTGGTTTCTAGCGATGGTGTCGCAGTAGACCCAGAGAAGGTACAAGTTGTACACGGCTGGCCAGAACCAAAGACTGTGAAGGATGTCCGCTCCTTTCTTGGGTTTACAGGTTTTTTCCGGCGCTTCATTAAGGGATACGCTTCCAGTGCAGAACCTCTCTTCCAACACTTGAAGGGCGACCGGACTACAAAGAAGAAGCAGCATCGTCTTCCACATAGTGAGAGTACCTTGGCTTTCTGCTCATCGTCAAGGAGTGTCTCGTCGACATCTACAGCAAACATTGAGTCAGCTGATCCGTCTGCTGTCATAGTTGCCTGTCTAGCCTCCAATGATGCATCTTTTGACACGACATCTTTGCCTCGAACGAGTGATCCCAACTGAAGATCGCCAAGCAGGGTTGACTTAGGTACCACAATCTCAGCGTCCGCCTCATTGAACAGTGTTACAGGGAACTTTCCCCTCTCTACCCGTACCAAGCATGGTGGTATGACTACTCCTGATGGGAGGCTACCCGCAACTGATGGTGTCAACACTGCCTCGTAAGCCTCACCGTTTGGTCCACCATGGCTTCTGGCTTCCACAACTACCCCTTGTCGGGCCGAAAGCACAAGAGGCTGTCCACACATATGTGCCTGTCCGACTAGTCCACTCTCTGTATCAAATACCAGTCTGCTTTCCACCTTCTTCATTGCTTTCTGCCAAACTGGGGCGGGAGTAGGCCAGGGGATCTTCTTCAGGGGGATTGTTCTCCTACAGACATCAGCCTCTCCCAACACTCGCGGAGGACATTCATCCCTAAAATTCCATGCACCTTCTCTTTCTCCCAAGCCCTAAGGGTAGAATATTGCTCACGAATTACGAGTACCACCCGAGAAGTGATGACTTGACCAGCAGCGCAAACATCTGTCTCAAAGCACCCGATGTAAGGAATGGTTGCCCCGTTGGCAGAGACGAGAGCAAAGGGTTCCGGGATGTCTTGAAGCTTGAATCCCAAAGGCTCCAACTGCTGACGGAAATATTGCTCACCAACTGTGGTAACCTGGGACCCAGTGTCTAGGAGACAAGTAATTGGAATATTTGAAAACAAAACTTCGACTGAAAAACACTCTCCTACAGTTTTTGGTTGTATTAACTTAGCATCTGCTATTGCTGTTGAGCCTGATGTCTCTACCTCCACTGTACAACTCCCTACTGTGGAGGATTGCTGTTTAACACCGGTGGCTGCATGTTAGGTGTCATTTGTCGGCCTCTGTGCGACACTTCATAAGGGTCAGGGGCATTGCCAACACTCTTGGGGTAGGGCATTTGAGGCTGTCTGGCTGTCTCTCCTCCTCTAGTCATACCTCTGTACGGACAGTTTCTTGCGAAATGGCCACTGTATCCACATGAGTGGCACGGACCGTATCGCCCTGTTCTTTGGAAAGCGCCATTCTGGAAATCTGAGTGTGGGCGGGGCATAGGAGGGGAGCAAGCAGCTGGTCGGGTTAGTTCTCTAACGGCCTGTACCACCCACTCACTCATCTCCCTCATTGCTCCGAGGATATCATCAGAATTATTCCTGGTCAGCTGGATAGCAGACTGCTGTACCCGGGTCGCATTCACGGCACGCCCACGAGCTTCCTCTTGCCCTTCTCGTTTTATCCCATACTCTCGAAGTTCCCGGAAGGAGGTTATGGTCCCTTGCTCGTACATATCCCTGCACGTGTTCCACATATATGTGTCGTTTAGTCCTTCTATAAGTTGTTCCGTTAAGGCTGAATTGGGGCTTGCGTACAGCTTGGCATCTTTACGGGTCAGTCGAAGGAAGCGTTTTTCCAAATCCACCGCAAAGTCTCGGACACTTTCCCCTGGGCGCTGCCTGCGTTCAAGGAAGAGACGTTGTATTAAAGACTAAGCTACCTTTCAGAAGTCATGTAGGCCTACGCTTTCTCATCAGTTCCATGTGGGTCGATTCAAAGAATCGGGCAAATTTCTGTATTTTTTCAAAATATATCGGGTTGCAACAAGTATATGAGAAATAAAAGCTTGTTTGTGTGAGTAACAAGGCGTTTATCCCTTGTTGTCTTTAAAGCAATAAAAGGTGGGTCCACAAATATTTCTGAAAGGCTGTGATCGCTCTGAATTAGAGGCCAGAATTTGTTGATTGTCTGTGATAATTCCTTGTAGTGTGGTGCCGGGTTGTAGGTTGTCGCGTACACGAAAGGTGTTTTTGAGTTTTTGTTTTGTGAATCATATTTGTCTTTTCACGATGTGATACTTTTACGATCTGTGTGTTCATTGCTTTTAAACAACAACGATCATCATTCTCCCTCAAATGTTTCATATGAATTACAATACACTTGACGATTTATTTGTTCTACTTTGAACAATCGAACAATGGATAAACGCCTGTTATTCATAAACAGAAACTACCCGCGGCTTTGTCTTTATTTCCCATAGGCCTACACTTGTTGCAACCCCACACCCTTTTAAGATGTACAAAGGGACCTGATTCTTTGAATCGACCAACATGCAACTGATTAGGAAGCGAACATGACTTCCGAAAGCAAGCTAGCTATTGCTACCCAATGGATCTGAAAACAATATTATTTATCTCGACCCCCTCCCCCCAGTACACTAGCGACCCATACGGTCAATAAAAATCACAACATTTTGGTTGAAAACTATATAATTATTTCCCCACCACTTCCCCTTTAAAATAACACAAGTGGAAATAGTCCAGTATGGTTCCGTATTTGGATTTGTATTGTCACAAATACAATTTTCTAATTACAACAAGTCAACAGATACAGCGTCACTTAATGGGATAGCACCAACATTTATGCCATAATCAGATTGGTTCAACATTAAAGGATTTGCCGAGGATGAAGTGGCTTTTCTTTTCTCCCAAAATGCAGCTCTATCTCCACAAAAGTCAATGTAGAAGAGGGAACATGTACCTATTTGTATTTCAGGGTTTCTTTAAAATTTGAAAACTTATGTGCTTTAATTTGTCAATTCATGTACACGTACGCAGGTTGGATTTGTACAATACTATACCTTGGCCACGCCCCTTGATGGATCCTACCCAACCGTCATCCATAATCCTTAATGCACTAATGTTTGAATCTCTTGCAAAGATTTATTACAAGAAACTCTTTCATAAATAAATGTTCTTAGTTTTTAAATAATGTGTGTTAGGATACAATTACCGCCTCCATCCCACTAGACACGCCCCTTCAGCACCATACACCCTCTTTTGTCCGTTTTTCGTATTTTTTTAAATACAGAATATTCTTGGCTAGCTAATTGTATGTTTTTGATGCCATTTTGGGGGTTACAAGCTTGTATTGGTTGTGTTTACACCGAAAGTATTGATAAAGTAATGTCAATAAAAACGATATTACAAATTGTCAACCCTGAGAATGGGCCATCACTCAGATTCTTAAACAGTCTGACCTTCTCGTATGGAATCTGCAAAAAACATTATATATCCAACAAAACATGGTTCACGCCCTTGGCTGCTGGACTAGTGCATTTCTAACAATAAACAATGGAGTAACCCAATTTCTTTACAAAGAATTGGGAGGTTATAAATCATGATAACTATTAGTTTGCAGAATTACGGTATAAAATAGGGCCTACAACCTTTTGTTTTTTATATACTTGTACAGGTGCCTTTCCAAAAGATTGTTCCGAGATTCTTGCGAGGGGTTTGTCGATCAGTGGCGTGTACACGGTTCAACCTCAAGACTCCGGTGCGGTTTTCCAGGTGTATTGTGATATGGAGACAGACGGTGGTGGTTGGACGGTAAGATAACTCGCAAGTAAATGAAATGAGAGTAGGCCTACTAATCTCTAAGAGTTTATTTGTAAATTATACAGAAGGGGTTTGATCAATTTGAAGAAGAATAGATTATTAAAAACCACACTTTCCTTTGAT
This sequence comes from Leptasterias polaris, assembly GCA_037783415.1. Lineage (NCBI taxonomy): Eukaryota > Metazoa > Echinodermata > Asteroidea > Forcipulatida > Asteriidae > Leptasterias > Leptasterias polaris. Next base: position 10,302,125 of record JAZGTN010000070.1, read on the forward strand.
AGGTTTTCCAGCGGCGGAAGGACGGCAGTGTGGATTTCTATTTGGACTTTGCCGACTACAGCCGGGGTTTTGGGAATCTAAGGGGAGAATTTTGGCTCGGTAACGACAACTTGCACCGTCTGACCGCTCAGGGCGAGTACGAACTCCGCGTTGAACTGTCAGACTTCGTGAGCGAAACCAGGTATGCCGTCTATGACTCGTTCAGCATCGCTGATGTGAGTGACAACTACAGGTTGTCTTTGGGAAGTTACTCAGGAAGCGCAGGTAATGAATCAGTAACATTCCTGCAAATGTAATGAGAAAAGGAAACTATACTTTTACACATGCCCAGGTTGATGGGTAATTAAAAAAAAAAAATCTTTGATTATTATTATTATTTGTTTCAACTGTGTTTACTAACACATCTACAGAAAAACTACTTCAAAGCTGTGACGATGGTTCTGACGTCCTTGATGGTACACAATTTATTTTAGATCACAGCTTTAGAGGATAATACATGCTTAATGTTAATTTGCTGGGCTTAAAACAAGCGAAAAAGTTCCTATGTTGCTATGTTGCTATGTTAAAAAGTTGTTGTTATGTTGTTAAAATTTAAATTAGACAAAGGGTAGGCTATTGCTTCAAAAGCAGAATTAGCTTCATAAAAAGGAGAAGAAAAAAAACCCAAAAAATAATCGTTTTTCAAGGTCGTCCCATAAATTATAATAGTCCAACTGTTTTTGTTTCAGGCGACTCGATGACAGAACACAATAACCAGCAGTTTTCTGCTAAAGACCGAGACAACGACGCATCCAGCAGGACCTGTGCCCAGGCATTCCACGGTGCCTGGTGGTACAACGACTGCCACCATTCTAATCTTAACGGGGCGTATCTCCGTGGGACCACGACTGAATTTGGCCGAGGAGTTGTTTGGAGCCACTGGAAGGGGCATTATTACTCACTCAAAACCTCTGAGATGAAAATACGACCAACTCCACAATAATAACACTATACCACTCACTAATGAGCAAGTTCGAGTGCGCAAATTTAGTTAGTCGACCCGTGATTGGCCACTGACTAGCAACGTACATGCGCAGTGGTGACGTACTCAATTGAACGACTCGTTTTGGAAGTCCAGTCGATCAACCATGCTGAGCAAGTTAGAGTGCGCACCATGGGTATAACTATTAAAAGGTTGACTATTTTTACTCGAACCCATGCTGGTCGACCATTGCTTGACTACTCTGTTTGACCATTCAGAACCAGCCTGATGGCCATGGTTTCTCATGTGGTACGGATAGCCTTGTTTCATGCTAACATGCGTAAAGCGCAGAATGGAACCAGTGACACTGTAGCAAAATGGCTCGAACACCGTACCGATGGTTGACTTGACTTCCAAATGAGTCTTTCGAGTGAGTACTTTGCTAGTCAATGTTCAATCACGGGTCGACTAAAATATGCGCACTCGAACTTGTTCTATGTTGCCACTCACTAACTAAATTCATTCATAACATGTAAGGTATTTTATAAAGCGCAACTACATAAAGAACGCAGCGCATTAGCTTGGTTGAACACAATGATTGGTACACTAACTTCTTGAACTTGAATAAAGAGTAAGATTCTCTGATGGAGATAGTGAGTGCAATCCAGGCTTGGGGAGCAATGAGCAAAAGTGCGACTTGAAGCAGACTCGAGAAGCTTGACAGAGTTTGGTTGCTGAGTGTCAGTTGCTGAATGAAGGCTTGAGCGTCCAGACGGGTGGGAAGACAGGATACCTACACTGTAAAACCAGGTGTTTAACTTCTGAACACATAGTTAAACGCAAATCTGTAACACTTTTTGAACACCTAAACGTGTATATGAATAAACACATGAACACATGTTTATAGTTGAACACAACGTTTATTCTTAAAACACCTAGTGTTTATATATAAACACACTAACATGTTTAACAATGATGTTTATAAACTAAACATGTCTTATTAGATGTAAACGTGCTTATGCGTTTAAGTGCTACACACATTGACGCGTATATGGCTTGTAACACTTTTTGAACACATAAACGCGTTTATAAAAATGAGACATGTTTAAAAACTAAACACTTTTTTAAATATTCCAACTTTGGCAGACAGTGATTTTAAATAAAGAAAAACATTATTTCTAAACATACATACTGTAAGTTCTTCATCCAAAATTAACCACATGTAATTGTCGAGACCAATTTCTTTTTGGTATGTCAGTAATGCATCTTAAACAAAGATAGAAATTTTGCAAAATAATACTTAATTACAGATATAGTTAATTGAACTTTTTAGTATTTTTCTTTTAGTATTTTACCATGTCACAAAGAGTAAAAAGGCAGACAATAGGCTTTCTGTTTATCAGTGAAAATTATTTTAGCAAGAGTCCGTTTGTCTGATCAGTATCCCCAAAAAGAGTTTTACTGAAATCTTGTCCAAATAAAATAATGTTCTCATATTGTGCATGTTGCAAAATAGAGTTCTCAAATGAAAAAAAAATTTGTATCATAAAGCCACTTGGTAAACTGCCTTTTTTATAATGTACATGAATTCAAAACACTCAACTCGAAATGTACATAAACAAGGCTCATAAGAACAATATGCTATATAAATTCTTCTTGTAATAATGCCACTGTCATTACTTTTGTGTGAAGGTTCAGTAAGTCTGACTGAATAATTCAATGCAAACACTACATTACTCAAACAGATTTTGGCTCAGTACAGTGCTGAAAGGTCTGTATTTTGCACTTTTCTTCCCGTCGAATGGAATGCCCCTCAGTAGGTGAGTTGGCACCAAAAGCTGAGAGTACATCTTCAGGTATTCCAGATGAAACACATATAGTACACACCAAGCAAAGTTATAATCGCTGAAGTTACAGTTTTATCAGTGTTCTTGTGTGGCATCTAATGCTAACACCAAAGATGAAAATGCCTGTTATGGCACCGCCCTTCTCAATTACCAAGATCCGTGGCGGTTCTAAGTCGGCAGTTTTCAGGGCTGCTTGTATTTCACCATCAGGAATATCCTGAAAATTTAAAACAAAAAATAATCAATATTTTCATTGCATGCTGTCTTTTCAAATAACTAATAATTATTATTGCACCGTCCATATCACACCTGCTCCATTACACTGTTCCAACTGCGAATTGCACTATTTGAAGCTGCGCATCAATGCTTAAAAAAAAAATCATTATCACAATGCATGTAATGCATGTGACATCACAGAGCGAAACCAGCCATGTAAGCAAGTGGCCTGTTTTTGTAGGCATTCCTTTAAGACTATTATTTTTAAAGAAAATAAATAATGTAAAATTATACAGGAATGCACAAAATGATTTGTTCAAACAGAATAAAAAGTATTAAAAAAAAGTGTAACATAAAAGCATCTGTCTTTAGCATGTTTAGTATTTTCCCTCTTGAAAATCCATAACTCTTATGACATGGACTGCCATGGGCCATGGTTTAATAACAATCTACTGTATTTGTTGTGCACACGTAAGGCAAATTCTAATGGGAGACTAGGTGGCAGCAGGCCAACCGTATAAATGTCCATTGTTTACGCCATTCTGAACATACTGCTGGTGATACTTCAAACAATGGAAAAGCCCAGTATGCTGCCACCTATCTTTCTCCAAAGTCTCCCATTAAAGAATCTTGAAACATGTACCTTTTCAATGTGACAGCATTATAAATGAACAATTGTTAAAGTTCAGTCTAACTTTCAAATCAAGAACTGCATAACAATTAACATTCACAAACCTCTTTGATAGTACTGACAGACTTGCTCTTTGTCCCTTTCCCCTTCTCAAACCGTACATTGCTCTCTCTATGTAATGAATGATAGGTATACACCTCTCGGGTTCCTGTGTAGAGTTTCAGGGAGGAAAACCAAAACAAAACAATGTAATACAACATGGACACAAAAGACTGCAGATGACAAACTTTTCACAAAGTAAAATACATTAAAATTTTAGGTTTAATGATTCTGCCGAGCTGTAGTGTTTAGACTAGTCCAGGTGAGGGGGAGGGGGTGATGACAACAAATTTTAGGTATACAGTAATTCTACTTTAAAAAAGAAAACTTTTTTGAGTACCTTTTTGGTAGATAGCTACACTATACAAGGATGAGTTTAACTACAGTAGGCATACGTCGTACGTGTAGCAGTGTAGTGTGTAGCCCGAGTAAACTTACATTATGTTATGTACAGTTCATTGCTGTCCTGTTTGCACAGAACCCTACGACAACAAGCCGACAAAATCACTAAAACTAGGAGCAACTAACGCATTACTAATTCTCTCACGGTTTCGAGATTGACCTTGAAATATATAAAAACAAAATAAGCATGCTCAAACCTGTTACATGTAGATATCTGTAGAAACTGAGTAAAACTGGAACACCACGAACAATGGCGGCTCCGCGCTTTTGGGCAGGCGGTTGAAAGGAGGTCAAGGTGCTATTGCGCATGCGTATATTTTTCCATGGAGAATTGCCCGCGAAAGATACTAAACACTACGTTTACGTTTGGAGATGATTGTCAGCATTATGTTTATGGTGGTCGTTTGGTGGAAAGAAAAGAACAAGAAAGCACCCTTAACAAACTAATTAATATTAGCCAACGTCTATTATGCATGAACTAACACACCCTTGGTGTAGTTATGCCCTGTGCAGCCTGAATTCAGCAAATGTAATACACACCCACACGATTGCTACTGAACACGTGTTTATAAAAGTGAATATAAATGCATAGTGTTTTAGTTATAAACTCTTTATGCGTTTATGTGTTTAACTTATAAACGCGTCATGCGTCACCGGTTTTACAGTGTACCAATCTTTAAGATAGGTTACGCTTGTTCGCCTTTATCGTAATGAAGTTAAAACAATCATTGACAAAACTATAGCCATTTTAAAAAACTTTGTTTTGGTACTTAAATATGATAACCTTAAGTGATAAGTTTTTGGTTAAGTAGAAGATTATGTAGAACTTACTCCCACAAAAACACAACAAAAAACAACAAAAACAACATAAGTACCGGTAGCATTAAACAACTATAAAAGACTTATTACAATCTTTCTTTTAGAAATTAATTACGTATCAGCCAGACACTATGAGATAGTGATTTACCGAATGAATACAACAATTATTTGCAAATGACTAGAAATCTTATCATATGGATATTTCTGTTCATTGTAGTAGAACTATTCACAGTTTCTTCCACCAAGGAATACTTTCTTTAGTGAAACATTGACATATACAGCAATCCTTCACCGATCTTGAACTCTTGGTGGCAGCAGATATCGCCATTATTGCGGTGGTACCTGGGTGGTACTGCGCTGCCTAGCGACGGGTTTAAGCGATTTGCAAAGTAAAAGTCTAATAACCCGCGACTGATCAAATGATCGCCGTGTAGCCCAAACCTTATACCAGTCGCTAGGCAGCGCAGTACCACCCAGGTACACCGCAGTAATGGAGGCATGTCTGCTGCCACCAAGAGTTCAAGATCGGTGAAGGATTGCTGTATAAACAAAATTGAGTGATCAAAGCCAAAACGTACTGGATATTACTGTACACTAATTACAGCTATGTGCGTGTTGTATAAGCACTTTGAGAAAGACACTGGTGGGAAGGAAACGTCAAACCATTTATGTGCTTTGAATGTTTGCGTATGGTCATTTGGATTGGTGAGCATCTTAAAAGGAAAACAAAACAAACACTTGAGTAAGCCCAAGACCCCTTACTAAAATGGGGGCCTGTTTTACAGTTTAAAATAACTCAAACTAAACAATGTACAGTTTTCTGCTTAATAGGCCTATAGGAGACAAAAACGGAGGGGAAAATTTGTATTTTTCGACCGTAAGTCTCGGTAATTATTGAGTAAAGTCTGCGTTTTCGAAACTGCAAAGTAAAACAGTCGAATATGGACATTTATAGAAAATGCATTCGACAGCACTTGTGTCTTTACACTCCAAATATTATTTTTACGTCAGTCAACACAGGTCCAATTCATGCCTCTTTGATTGAATATCATCAAATCCACAAGTGGAAATCTTCCAAAATATACAGACCTACCAATATTGTTGACATGTGTTGTCTTTGTTTGTTTTGAGATGTCGACAAAATCGCAAAGGAAGGGTAAAGGTTAAGTTATTAATTCAACCTTTGAGTTCCTCTTTCTTAATGTATCTTACAACGACAGTCAGCTGTAAACAGAAAACGAGCTATTTTATTAAATGTTAATTATTAATAGCGCATGCATGTGAAAATGGCGGCCATGACAATATTGAATGGATATGATGAGCGAGTGGCCACTGCAGTCTGCAGTGTGTTGGGCAGCTCGTTGACCACGAGGTTCAACTGTGTTCTTAATGTTGATGAAACCTTAAAGTTAAGCAAAACTCCTTCACTAAAAATTGAATTTAAACGAAATAGTTTTACAGCGTTTGGAGTCCAATTTGTTCGTGTCTACTATCTTGAATAGCAACCCAGGACTGGTGAGAATGAAGTCTTACAAAATACAAACAATCTACAATGAACTTGAATGACACGCACATATGCATTTATTAACCACACACAAAATCGAATAAAAAGTAGATCAAATCGATAAAATAAGAAATATATTTGTTGAGAAAATGGATCCAACCTCTCATAAAAAATAAAAGTGTTTACATATTCTACACGCAGGTCACTGAAGAGTGAATAAATTATGTTTTTCTTGAGATAAATCACGTTGGAAATGAGCAAGTTCGATGCTCCTCAGCCGATTGAAGGCACATGCAACTCACCCACTATAATAATAAAGAATGGCTAATTGAACACATGATCATGTCGAGTCAAGTCGGTTGTTCACTTGCAACTTTTGACATTAAAAATCTGTCAATATCAATATTTACAGAATAAGCACGAATAATTACTTTACACAACTAAATCTTATTGTAATGGACATCGCTACCGCCGGGTAACCGCCGGACAACCGCCGGCAGGAAAACATTGGCCAGGAGCCAAGATGTCTGACTCTTTGCTTTCTGTTGATTAAATGAGTTGTGTTGTATGGTTGAGGCAGAAAGAGACCAGAGTTGTTACGAATAAAGTTAGTTTTCCTCCAGTCCAGTCTCGGGCTCCCCTTTTCTTGGTGTTCAGCAGTATTAGAAACAAGGACCAATAGGCCGTTTGCTACATTATTATAATGATTGTGATTGAAATGAGTTCGGATTACTTCTGTACTCAAAATACTCAGAATTAACCCGAGGTCCGGATCCCTGGGGGACTTGAGTCTTTTCCGCGTCAGACTGACCCGTAAAGGTAACAAAATGACATTTTAACTCAGACTGATCTGCGACATTTAACCCATTTCTGAGTCAATTTCACATAATCCGGGTCAGACTGACCCAGAAAGGTAACAAAATGACATTTTAACTCGGATTCTGCGTCACTTTAATCCATTTCTAGGTCAATTTGACACATAATCCGGGTCAGACTGACCCAGAACTGGGTCAGGCTCCACGGGATCAGGATCCAGGTCCATTTTCATCCGGACGGATTTAGAGTGTAAACCCCATGTGCAAATACACTTATAGTAGGTAAATATGCAGTGATGTTGGCTGAGCTTTGGCTCATCAAGGGCTGGTTTTTCTGATGATCTTGCAGATCATTGCAACCTAATGAAGTTTTTCGTACACGGTGTACTCCCTCATATGCCCACTTGCTAGCACGTACCCATATAAGGCAATGGTTAGGAGAGAAAAAACAACCAGCATTATCAACATCGTCTCTCTATGATCAAACCGATTCAACTTGAATCAACTACGTCGGATGTTATAAGAACCAGCCAACTACAAACTTCAGATTATGCTTGGTCAGCTTCAGATGGAACTACGTCCAACTTAGTTTCGAACGCACCAAGTATTTTTGACAAGCTGAGTGAGTGTAAAATGGATTTGTCTTCGATAGCCAAAGCACGTGAAACCTTCTAGTTTCGTAATAATAACTGCACCCATGGGGTAGATTGTTAAATTGCAATATACACAAAAACAGATACAGAAATAAGCTCACGATACAACCATCATTGTGTTGAAGAAGTTCAAGTTACAAGATTTGATATTTAAATATAGAATTTGATCTTCGGCATTTTAGATTTAACTTCAACGCTATGTTTTTGTTTCTTTGCAGCCGTCGTTGCATCTTTAAGTTTGATGACGTTCTTTGCAGTAGTGATGTGTGTTCTCCTACTGATGCTCTTCTGCTACAGTAAAAGGTTGATATTTATCAAACTCGTTCCCTCCTTAGTGTATTAGGTGATGGATAGCTTTTGAGCTATCAAAAAAAAAACTGTTTCAAAGACAAAAACAAAACCAGGAAAGTGTAACAATTCAAGAATCTCAATTCCCTTTATTTGCGAAGGCAGTCTCTATGGCAACCCGTTTTGCTAGTTTTCTTATCGCTGACAGGTAAAGAGTACATTCTACAGAACATTTTATACATTTAAGTAATAATAACGGTTTGTATTTTTGGAAGTAAGATCGAATCATTGGAATAAGGAAATCAGTGAATTACAAAATGAAATACATTGATCAAAATGTTGTCTTCATTTTGTCTTTGTTTTTACAGTTCAGTTAATAAGATCTACCCGGCAAAGGATACTGAAATGATGGACATAATGTCACGTGCGTTCTCAGAACACAATGCAATGTCTCAAGAAGTTGAACAGATTCAGAAAGGGTTTACAGGAACGAGAGGTGATTCCCAACAGCGGGCATCAGCAGGGACCCTACCGACAAAGGGAGCTTCCTCAACGGAGAGGCGACTCGAGTCTCCTCGCAGAAACGGAAAGCAAAATACAACACAACGAGCGTGGGTTGCATATGCACACTTAGCTAGGAGAGAAGATTGTTGTACGAACATTAATAATTATTAGTATGCATTTCATGTAAAAAATAATGTACGGATATTATTTTGTCTTGGGGTTGAACAAAATAAATTTGACTTTAGAACGGAAACCGGCCATGTGATGGCAACGCTCTTCGAGTGGATTTTGTATAATGAAAACTGATATAGGGTCATTCCACTCCAAGTCACCCTGATGGGTCGGCAGGCACCGTCTCAGATTTTGTAAAAAAAACAAAAAACATTCCCCTATGTGTGCCATGATAATGCATCAAATTTGAGAATCCTACTGATCATGTACGGACACAAAAAGTGCGGGATTTGTTAATTCATGTGGCGGCTGTACATTTCCGTAACTGTATACACAGCAATTACTTTAATGTATGCGTATTCGTTTATTTTTTGCACCAGGGAGATAAGATACCCTTTTTTCACACAAGTAGACTGGGTACAAAGTTGTATGCGGAACAATTTGTGAATCTGTCAGTAATGTCTCACACGTTGTGAATTAACCACTTGAAAAAATGCGGTTTATTTTTTTGCATTTTTACAGGCGGACCCATAATAGTCAGACCCCTGCAAAAGGCCATTGCAAATGTGATTGGTATATCCTTATATCAGGTCAAACATATGCACCTATAGTTTTTAATCAAATGTAATACCACAAGCCATCAGGCATTTCACTCTTTAGGCACTAAAGGGTCTTTAAAAAAAATCACGAAAAGACATTCCGCAGGATAAAATGTCTGTTTTTAAAGACCTATACCTTGATAAGCAAATGGTTCGTGCTACTTTTGACAGTAGATTCTAGTTGATGGTATACCAGATACCATGTGTACTTATTTGTAGCTGCGTATCTTACATTCATTTGTAAGATATAGACCTTTAAAAATGTCCAAAACACGACTGTAAATTTGAAGGGGTGGGACTTAAATTTTAGGGGTTCACATCTCAGAAATGTTAAGGAGTAGGATTCAAAAATTGTGTGTGTGTTCAGGGCATCCATTTGAGGTTTTTGAGTGGTTTTTTAAAAACAAAACTTGAGACGGTTAGTGCCGAACTTTTCGGTGATTTGGCACGGAATGACCATTTTTTTGACATCTAATTTGAGAGCAGGAGATGTCGAGCTTTATGCAAATAGTTGTTTGCTAATAAATGAAATTGAAAACCATCCCAACCAGCTGTTTGAACTATTCAATTTGATTGTCTAAATGCGAGAAATTGAAAACCATCCCAACCAGCTGTTTGAACTATTCAATTTGATTGTCTAAATGCTAATAATTTGTGTATGCAAAGTAAATACATTGTTTACGGTATGATGGCCAATATATGATTCCCTATTATATTTACGTTGAAATTAAACTAAAATACATTTTCTCAACTTGATGGTAAAAACAAAGTTTCTACCTTTTGATAAAACAAAGCAGGTCATGGGTGCCATAAACACAATTTTAGAATCCTCATGTGCGTACATGCTAGTTAGTGTGTACGTACACAAAACATGCGGGATTGGTTTGTTCATGAAGCGGCAGTACGCCTCCATAGTGTACACACTTTGCATGCAGGATGTCCAGGCTCTGCGTGGCTGTTTTGTAAACAAGTGATTTAACTAAACTGCATACACAGCAATTACCTTAGGCATGTCCAGTTTGAAATATTTTTTATATATATATATATTATTTTGCATCAATGAGCTAAGAAACAATTTGTTTTCTCTTTCACAAAAGTAGACTGGATAAAACAGTATTAGGCCTACTGGAACTTGGGAAAATTTTGTAAATTTGTCGGTTATGTCCTTCGTTGTCAATTAACCACTTGGTTTTGGGGGCATTTTTTACAGGTGGACCCATATTCTGACCCTTGCCAAAAACCCATTGAAAATGTGATTGGTATATCCTGATATCAAGTCACACATATGCACCTAGTATATAACCAAATGTAATACAAAGGCAATCAGAAATTTCACTCTTTAGGCACAAGGGGTTTATAAGAAAAGGATGAAAAGACATTCCGCAGGATAAAATGTCTGTTTTAAAGACCTATACCTTGATAAGCAATCGGTCTTTGCTACATTTGACAGTAGATTCTAGTTGATGGTATACCAGATACCATGTGTACTTATTTGTAGCTGCGTATCTTACATTCATTTGTAAGATATAGACCTTTAAAAATGTCCAAAACACGACTGTAAATTTGAAGGGGTGGGACTTAAATTTTAGGGGTTCACATCTCAGAAATGTTAAGGAGTAGGATTCAAAAATTGTGTGTGTGTGTTCAGGGCACCCATATATAGGGGATTAATAAAAAATTAAAAAATTAAAGCAAAATCTGAGACCCTGCAGCCTGCCAAACTCTTATGTGATTTTGCACGGAATGACCCAATGGACAATTAATTTGAGAGCAGGAGATGTCAAGCATTATGCAAACAATTTGTTTGTTCATAAATGAGAATAACAATCATCCCAACCGGCTGTTTGAACTAGTCAATAGGATTGTCTAAATATGAATAATTCGCTGATACAAAAGTAAAAAACAACGTCTACGATGTGATGGTAAAGGCAAAATTCCCTATTATATTTACGTTGTAATCAAACTTTAATACATTTTCACAACTTGATGGTAAAAACAAAGTTTCTACGTTTTGATAAAACAAAGCAGGTCATGGGTGCCATTAACGTAAACACAATTTTAGAATCCTACTTAAAATGTAAGTACATGATAGTTATATTGCACGTACACAACAAGTTCGGATTAATTTATTCATGAAGCGGCAGTACGCCTCCAAATTGTGTGTGTGTTCAGGGCATCCATTTGGGGTTTTTGAGTGTTTTTTTAAAACAAAACTTGAGACTGTTAGTGCCGAACTTTTGAGGTGATTTGGCACGGAATGACCATTTTAGACAATTAATTTGAGAGCAGGAGATGTCGAGCTTTATGCAAATGGTTTTTTGCTAATAAATGAAATTGAAAACCATCCCAACCAGCTGTTTGAACTATTCAATTTGATTGTCTAAATGCGAGAAATTGAAAACCATCCCAACCAGCTGTTTGAACTATTCAATTTGATTGTCTAAATGCGAATAATTTGTTTATGCAAAGTAAATACATTGTTTACGGGGTGATGGCCAATATATGATTCCCTATTGAAATTAAACTAAAATACATTTTCTCACAACTCGATGGTAAAAACAATGATATTAGGTTGTGATAAAACTAAAACAGGCCATTTGATGGCAACGCTCCTCCATAGGCTAATTTATTAAGAAAACGTACATGGGGTCATTTCATTCCAACTCACCTGATGGGTTGGCAGACACTGTATCAGATTTTGCTATTTTTGTTTAAACAACCCCCTTAGTGTGCCATGAACATACACAAAATTTGAGAATCCTACTTATCATGTACGGACATGATAGTTATTGTGTACGTACACAAAAAGTGCGGGATTTGTTTATTCATGTGGCGGCAGTACGTTTCCGTAGAGTACACATTATGCCTGAAGGAAGTCCAGGCTCTGGGCCGCTTTTGTAAACAAGTGATTTCACTTATAACTTCATATGTAGCAATTACCTTAATCTAGGTATATTCATTTATTTTGTTTATTTTACTTGTTAGAAAACCTGTTTGTGCATGAAGGAGTTCGGAAAGAATTCTTTCCACACAGGTGGACTAAATATTATGCGGAAAAATGTAAATCTGTCAGTATGGCCCACGTTGTCAATTTACTTTTAAAATGCGGGGGTTTTGGGAGGCATTTTACAGGCAGTATTCAGACCCCTGCCAAAATCCAATGAAAATGTGATTGGTATAATCCTTATAAACAGGTCACACAATCATGCACCTAGTTTAAAACCAAATGTAATACAAAAGCAATCGGACATTTCACTTACAGGGGTCTAAAAATGACGAAATCTTATTTCGCATGATAAAAAATGTATGTTTTTAAAGACCTAGGTTGAAATGACCTTGTGGGGCCCATTGTTCCATTGTTGTCATGACCCCACAAATGCCCTTGGGTGTGTCCACCGCACACCGCGTATTCTGATCTGACCTCTAACGTATAACACATGCTATGAAACAGTCTTTTTCATTGGATATGATTTTATGTCCTGTACATTGGCAACTGGTTCTAATTAACCAATCAACTTTCATTTTACATGAATCGATAAAGAAATTGTTCAGCTTGAACAGGCAGCTCGATCCAGGTGAATGCGTTGCGTTATGTGCGAGTTATGGGAAGTTATGCTGCGAGAGAACGGGAATTTCTATGTTTTTTTCACCTTCTGCCATAGGCGCGTGAAAGAAAGTAAAAAAAATTAAATCAAAAAGGCAATGTGTTCCTTATTAACAAACAATAAATTAATTATATGAATTGAAAGAGTACATTTTTCTTATTAAAAGTGCACGATCAAAGACATTTTCTTTTCGCGATCTCGATATATTATGGATTTACTCGGAAATTCTGTGTTTTAAAAGTTAGTTTTATCCGTATTGTGGCACATGAACAAAAAAACCGCAAATGATCGCTATGTTCCGTTAAACATTCTAGTTGATGGTATACCAGATACCCTGTTTATTAAATTGTCGCTACATATCTTATCTCCATTTTAAAGAAATATACCTCTAAAAGTGTCAAAAACACAAAAAGTTAAATTGAAGGGGCGGGGCGAATATATTTTTAGGGGCGTATCTCAGAAATGCTAAGAAGTAGGATTATACATTTTTGTGTGCGTTCATGGCATCCATTGGGGATTATCAATATAGTTTTTTAAAGCAAAATCTTAGTGGGTTGCCTGCCGAACTTTTAGGTGATTTGGCACAAGATGACCATACAGACAATTACATTGAAAGCAGGAGATGTCAAGCATTATGCAAATAGTTGTTTAGTAATAAATGACAATAAAAAAAACATCCAAACCAGCTGTTTGAACTATTCAATTTGATTGTCTAGACACGAACAATTTGCTGATGCAAAGTAAATAATACGTTTACGATGTGATGGTCAAGACATAAATCCCTATTATACTTACGATGAAATCAAACTAAAAAACATTTTCACAACTGGATGGTAAAAACAAATATATAGGTTGTCATCAAACTAAAATAAGGCATTTGATGGAAACGCTCCTCGAGTGGCTATTTTATTAATGAAAACTGATATAGGGTCATACCATTCCAGCTCACCTAATGGGCTGGCAGGTATCCGTCACAGATTTTGCATTTTTGTTTCTCAATCCCTTATGTGTGCCATGAACTTACCTTAAATTTGAGAATCTTCTTATCATGTACGTACACGATAGTTATAATTGTGTACGTACTCAAAGAGTGCGGGATTGGTTTATTCATGTGGTGCATGGCGGTACGTTTCCTTAGTGTACATACTATGCCTGCAGGAATTCCAGGCTCTGTGGCTTTTTTGTAAATAAGAGATTTAACTAAACTTCATGCACATCAATTACCTTAATCTAGGAATATTAAAAAATAAAAAAATAAATGCAAGGAGGAGTTTAGAACGCCCTTTTCCCCACACAAGTAGACTAGACACAAAGTGTTAAGCGGAACATTTTGTAAATAATGATGTCAGTAATGTACAAAGCTGTCGAGTAACCACTTGAAAAATGCGGATTTTTGGAAGCATTTTTACAGGCAGACTCAAACTTCATGCACAGCAAATACCTTGATCTATAGGCATATTCACTTATTTATTATTTTTTTGCAAGGAGTTTAGAAGGCCTTTTATCACCACAAGTCGACTATGCACAGCAAATACCTTGATCTAGGAATATTCATTTATTTATTTTTTTTGTGCATGAAGGAGTTGCATGAAGGAGTTTAGAATGCCTTTTTTCATCACAAGTAGACTATAGATACAAAGTATCTTGTAAATATGTCAGTAATGTCCCACCGTCAATTAACCAATTGAAAAATGCGTGTGTTGTTTTTGTTTGAAATTTTACAGGCGGACCCATAATATTCAGACCCTTGCCAAAAACTCATTGAACATGTGGTTGGTATCCATCAGGTCACACATATGCACCTAGTCTATAACAATGTTATACAACAGCAATCGGACATTTCTCTTAGGCACAAGGGCGTCTCAAAAATTACGAAAAGGGGGGAACAAATATGTTTTTAAAGATATATACCTTGGTATGCAAAAAGTCTGTGCTACTTCTGACAGCAGATTATAGTTGATGGTATACCAGATACCATGTTTATTAGTTCGTAGCTATAATTGATATATTATCTAAATTTGTAAAATATAGACCTCTAAATATTCCCAAAACACAAAATGTAAATTTGAAGTGGCGTGGCTGAAAAGTTTTGGGCATATCTCCGAAATATTAAGGAATAGGATTCTAAAATTGTGTGTTTGTTCATGGCACCCATAAGGGATTTTTTTATTTATTTTTTGCAAAATCTGAGACGGTGCGTTTCGAACTTATTTGTGATTTGGCACGGAATGACCTTATAGACAATTAATATGAAAGCAGGAGATGTCGAGCTTTATACAATTAGTTGTTTAGTAATAAATGACAATAAAAAACATCCTAACCAGCTGTTCGAACTATTCAATCTGATTGTCTAAATACGAATAATTTGTTGATGCAAAAAAAATCCAAACAAATACAGGGACTACTTACTGTTTCATTCTTATTTCGCTGACATAATAATAGTTATATTCCTACACTGTATAGGTGCCCAATATCCATGCGCCCAATATCCATGCGCCCTATATGAGCAGTGCTGAGCTGGGGCCCGCATCATGCTATAAAGACAATCATTGTCTGTTAATTTCTATTGTGTTTCCAATCCTACATTAAACAGCAACACTAAATCTTGCAACTTAGATCGGCATGGGGCTGTTTGTGTTTTTCGTACTTGTTCTGATTGTGAGGTCCGAGTCTGTAGAGAGCGATGGCTCGCATACTGTCAGTGAGAGCTGTGATTCTGCAATGTGTGTGTGCCAGCCACACATCACCATCAACCCACCCGTATGTGCACCCTCTCCTCCCGTGAACTCCGGGATCTGCTGCAACTCTTCGGCTATTCAAGAACTAGTTTCAATGAAACAAAAGGTTACAACACGACAGCTGGAAGAATTGCAAAATGCAGTCTCTGGCAATCAAGAAACGGTTTCCTCTGAGCTAGAAGATGCAAGACGTAAGATGGATGAGTTGCAAGTAACAGTCTCCGTTAATCAGGAAAATGTTACAACTGAGGTAATGGGAATTAGACAACAGATAGAAGAGCTGCAAGCCTCAGTATCTGCCATACTTGATACAAGTAGGTCAACATTCACATCAAAATTAAAAACAGATGTTATTTTTTCATTATAACATTACACCATGAAGGCAGCTTTTTTATAAATGAACTTATTAGCTGTTCCGACATAGGTCGGAAAAGCTATTGTTTTCGTCGAGATTTTTATTAGCTGTTCCGATATAGTCGGAACAGCTATTGTTTTCGTCGAGATTTTTATTAGCTGTTCCGATACAGTCGGAACAGCTATTGATTTCGTCGAGATTTTTATTAGGTGTTCGGGCATTCAGCCCGAACAACTCTTTATTGTTCGGTTTTTCTTTAGGTGTTCGGGCTTAAGCCCCGAACAACTCTTTGTTATTGTTCGGTTTTTAGGTGTTCGGTCTACAGACCGAACAACTCTTTGTTATTGTTCGTTGTTTTGTTTTTTTCCTTCTTTGTTTTGCTTATTCTTCTCAGTGAGCTTTGTCCGCAAGCAACGCATACTTCCGAATCTTTGATCAACTTGAAACTTCATGTGAAGTTAGAACATAACTAGGAGAAGCCGAGTAAGTTGTGACGTCACGATTACGTCATCAGGTGTCAAGTTACAATCCATTTTAGCTCGAAAAGTGCCCTCATGCCAATGCCTGTATGTCTCTGAATATTACAACTACAGTATTCATATTTGGGCATATGATAGATCAAGACACGGGCAACATTTGAAAAGTTAACGCCAAATTCACATGACCTTAACTTCCTAGGTCGAAGTTCGCCTTCGTTTTTTCCTTCAAAAAAACACTTTCGAGCTTATCTACGGAATAACTCAAGATTGAGATTGAATTGAACAATGAAACTCAACAGATAGTTGAACCTCACTATCAAGACGACACAAACCTATTTACGTCATGATGACGTCAACGGGCATCGAATTATAATAAATCAAAGTTTAATATTTGTAAAAAGCATAACTCATGAACCATTTGTTTGTTTTTTATAATCTACACATCATCGGATAGCTCATTTAAAGTTCGACAAACGCTACACAGAACCCGTCCAACATTTGAACTTACTTCCGGTTAAAATTGGAAGTTGAAAATTTCTTATTATCCTATCTTATATATATCTTTAAAACTACTGATCATTTCAGCATAATTTTTGTATCGGGGTGTAGAACGTTAGTCGTGCTCAAACTTCTGAACACAGACATTACAACATTTTGACCTTAATATATGATCAAAACCGGACAATGAAGCGCACCTACCCACTCGTACCCCCCCCCCCCCCCGCTTTGATTGACAAAGCATTATGTACACATAACGTTGAAACTGATGCAAGCTGCAGTTCAGTGTCGTCATTGTTGTTTCATGTGGCGGGAAGCTAGCCTTTAGTCAAGGCGCACCGCGGCACCCCCGGCCCGGATATCACGCACGAAAAAAGACCAGCGCGAGCGGCGAAGCGCCTTTACCAACTCGTTTTTCTGCTACCGTATGTACAACGTAGTTCAAGATTATCAATGGCTTACTATTAAGATTATAGATCTAAATACCGCTTATATTCAGCGTCTAATTGTTCCCCTATTCGCCCTTCTCATGGCTTAATGATCAATATGGAATTGAAGACGAAGTTTCACTGAGATGACCACCTGCTTCAGTGATTCGTATGACTTGTAATTGTTTGAGAAAATGCAAGCAGAAAAAGACGAACATTGGTTATGTGTTTATCAAACACCGAGAAGCAGAGACTTGACATCAGCTCATGAATGGGTGTTTCGGACGGCGTCCACGGCATGAGTGTTTATCGATGCTATATCGGTGCCACACAGTGATAAAACGGTAAGCTTTGTGTGAAAATCATTGCTTTTCAAAATGAGTATTTATTTAATGCACAGTTATGTTATAAAGTTTATCTTTTATCATCAAGTGGTGGCGTTGGTGATGTTTTTAAAACTAAAGAACGTTTAGTGTGATCGTCGAGGAGTAGAATTGGGCAATGGGGGATTGGTATGATTGTTGGCTGTGTCACTAAAGTCAGAAAATGGTCCGACTGAAGAATGTTTGTCGGCAACTTTGATGACGTTTGTGTTAAGTAAAGTAGGTTTTGTTTATAAGTTGTTCACTTCCAAAACAATATGTGCACCTTCCACTAACCTTTTCTTGTGCAATTTCCTAAGTTTGAATGTTGTTACTGTTTTGACCCCCCCCCCCCTTTGAACAGGTTGGTCATTGAGAGAGCGCAATATAAATTAAATAAATTAGTAGTATTATTATATAAATATGAAACGTTTTAAGTCTTGATGTTTGTTTATTTTAACAGTTTCAGCTTGACTTAATTTTCCTAGAGTCATACTTTGTTTATTTTGTAATATTGTTTTTTTCTTCTTCAGAATACAGCACATCCACCGGCATGGTCTTGGATCCAGTGACAGATTTTCCACGTGTTGTTGTGTTGCATTCCTCATTTCCTGTATGATGCACCATACAGGTAGAAATAGAACTTATAAATCATTATGTTATAAGTCAAAATTCAAGAGAGGCTTAGATTTGCCGTCTCCATGATTTGCCTTCGTTTTGCATTATGATTTAAAACAAGTGCCCTTTCAATAGTCTAAAAATTAACAAACTGTTCTGTAGGAAAATCAATATCCAAAAATCAAGCAAATTAAGCTTTTTAAATAATACAACTGCCAGCTCAGAACTTGCTTGACTTATTTTAGCGACATCATCATCAGTGTTTTTGTATTGAACAATCAATGTTTCCTGAACCGAGTATCCACCTCATTGGATTTGAAACCCTGTTAAAAACTTTTCTGAATTGTAACCTAATAATGTCAACATGTATAGTGTGGTTTTTTATCAATACAAAATCGATAACCATCGAAAAATAAATAAACTTACTTTCTAAGTTAATCTTTGTTTTCCACTAGGCACATATTTAAATGCCTATGTCTCGCTAAAAACTGTCTAACTTCATAATGATGTCATAGGTTTTCAAATTTGGCTAAACAAAAGGTTGTAATTTATAAAATTTATAAATTTTTTAGCAGCCCTTTATTTCTTGTGTAACCTATTTATACTTTACTTTCTCTAATATTTCAAAAGCTATCAGGATTGTTTTCAGCGATTCAATGATATAGCTTACGCATTAAAACAGCAGTGAGCCCACCAGCGATACCCGAACACCTAGTGTTTGTTGTCACAAACACGTTAAGTCTAGTTTTTTTTTTTAGGTGTTCCGTCTACAGACCGAACAATTCTTTGTTATTGTTCGGTTTTTTTGTTAGGTGTTCGGTCTACAGACCGAACAACTCTTTGTTATTGTTCGGGTTTTTCCTTGTTTTTTTTTCCCTTTTTTGTTTTGCTTATTCTTCTCAGTGAGCTTTGTCCGCAAGCAAACGCATACTTCCGAATCTTTGATCAACTTGAAACTTCATGTGAAGTTAGAACATAACTAGGAGAAGCCGAGTAAGTTGTGACGTCACGATTACGTCATCAGGTGTCAAGTTACAAGCCATTTTAGCTCGAAAAGTGCCCTCATGCCAATGCCCGTATGTCTCTGAATATTACAACTACAGTATTCATATTTGGGCATATGATAGATCAAGACACGGGCAACATTTGAAAAGTTAACGCCAAATTCACATGACCTTAACTTCCGGGTCGTTACCCTAGGTCGAAGTTCGCCTTCGTTTTTTTCCTTCAAAAAACCACTTTCGAGCTTATCTACGGAATAACTCAAGATTGAGATTGAATTGAACAATGAAACTCAACAGATAGTTGAACCTCACTATCAACACGACACAAACCTATTTACGTCATGATGACGTCATCGGGCATCGAATTATAATAAATAAAAGTTTAATATTTGTAAAAAGCATAACTCATGAACCATTTGTTTGTTTTTTATAATCTACACATCATCGGATAGCTCATTTAAAGTTCGACAAACGCTACACAGAACCCGTCCAACATTTGAACTTACTTCCGGTTAAAATCGGAAGTTGAAAATTTCTTATTATCCTATCTTATATATATCTTTAAAACTACTGATCATTTCAGCATAATTTTTGTATCAGGGTGTAGAACGTTAGTCGTGCTCAAACTTCTGAACACAGACATGACAACATTTTGACCTTAATATATGGTCAAAACCGGACAATGAAGAGCAACTACCCACTCGTACCCCCCCCCCCCACTTTGATTGACAAAACATTATGTACACATAACGTTGAAATCGATAACCATCGAAAAATAATTAAACTTACTTTCTAAGTTAATCTTTGTTTTCCACTAGGCACATATTTAAATGCCTATGTCTCGCTAAAAACTTTCTAACTTCATAATGATGTCATAGGTTTTCAAATTTGGCTAAACAAAAGTTTGTAATTAAAAAAATTTATAAAATTTTAGCAGCCCTTTGTTTCTTGTGTAACCTATTTATACTTTACTTTCTCTAATATTTCAAAAGCTATCAGGATTGTTTTCAGCGATTCAATGATATAGCTTACGCATTAAAACAGCAGTGAGCCCACCAGCGATACCCGAACACCTAGTGTAAGTCTAGTTATTGTTCGTGTTTTTTTTCATTTTTAGTCTTCTTCTGAAAGTCGTTTGTCCGCAGGCAAAAGCATAGTTGCGAGCCTTGGATGACCTTGAAACTTTGCATGCAGTTAGAGTATAACTAGGAGATGCTGAGTAAGTTGTGACGTCATGGTTACGTCATCAGGTGTCAAGTTACAGTAAATCAAAGTTTAATAATTCAAAAATTCATAACTCGTTAAATACACAATGGATTTGTACAATCGACACATCATCGGAGAGGTATTTTAAAACCCAACAAAAGTTACACAGAGTGTGACCTCAATTTACCTCGACTTACGCTTCTAAACGGGAGTTGAAAAAAATCATACCACAAAAACTATCTGGCCCACATGTAAACCACACGAAAAAGAAATGCCAGTCAAGACGCTTGTTACAGACCAACGTAATGCCATGTGCGCGTCACTGAAGTGGCGTGATCCATTCATGCAGTGTTTTGACACACCACATGTCATCGTTCTTACAACGTGGTGCAATCTTATCAACAAATAGATCTGAATTCCGTTCATATTCAGCATCTAATTGTTCCCCTATTTGCCTTTCTCATGGCTTAATGATCAACATGGAATTAAAGACGAAGTTTCGCTGAGATGGCCACCTACTTTAGTGATTCGTACGACTTTTAATTATGTGAGAAAATGCAAGCAGAAAAAGACGAACATTGGTTATGTTTTGATCACACACCGAGAAGGGAGGATGTGTCATCGGATCGTGAAGGGTGTTTCAGACCTACTCACGGCATGTGTTTATCGTTGCTACACGGGACTAAATAGGTAAGTTTTTGTGTGAACATCATTGCTTTTCAAAATGATTCTTTTATTTAATGCACAATTACGTTATAAAGTTTATCCTGTATCATCAAGTAGTGACGTTGATGAGATGTTTTTAAAACTAAGAAACGTTTAGTATGAACGTCGAAGAGATAGAGTTGGGCAATGGGGGATTGGTATGATTGTTGGCTGTGTCACTAGCCTATAGTCAGAAAATGGTCAGACTGATGAATGTTTTCCGTCAACTTTGTATTATGACATAATTATTTGAAAACCCTTCGATGAAGTTTCCCCTAATAAATAAGGTTTCGTTTATAAGTTGTTCACATAAAAAACAGGATGTGCACCTTCCACTAATTTTTTCTTGCGTAATTTCCTTACTCTGATATGTTGTATTGTTATGTGCCCTCGAACAGGTTGGTCCTGGAGAGAGCGCAATATCAATTCAATAAATTATTATTGTTATTATAAAATCATGAAATGTTGCAAGTGTTGAATTTTATTTATTTGAGCAGTTTCAGCTTGACTTAATTTGCTTTGAGTCATACTTTGTTTATTGTTTTTTTTCTTCTTCAGAATATACAACACATCCAGTACCCGAATGTTCTCCAGTGAAAGATTTCATACTCGTTGCTGTGTTCCATTCCCTATTAAATTCCTTGCTGAGTGTATGATGCACCATACAGGTAGAAATAGTTATTAACTCGTTAAAAATATTTTATTAGTTAAAATTCACGAGAGGCTTAAACTTGCCGTCTTCATGACTTGCCTTTATCTTGCATAATTATTAAAAACAAGTGTTTTTTATTTCAATATTATAAATTTAACAAACCGTTCTGTATGAAGACTAATGTCTAAAAATCAAGCAAGCTATTTTTAAAAATGCAACCAATAGCTCATACTATGCTCGACTTATTTTAACGACATCATCATCAGTGCATATGTATTTAACAATCAAAGTATCATGCACCGATACATAATGAGAAGCCAAATCACAGTATTTGAAAACCTGTTAAAACTTCTAAGAATTGTAACTTAATAATGTCAACATGATTTGCATAGTCGGATTTATTAATCAATAAAGAATCAATACCCATTGAAAAATAAATAAACTTCAGTGAGTGGCATACATGATAGTTGTACTTGTGAGTAATTCAAAGGCTCGTTTTAAGATATGCAACCAAAACGAAAGGAAATTCGAAAAATGAATGTTGCTCTGTATGAAAGAACAATATTGACCCTCTGCCCTTTCAAATAAATTAAATAATGTACTCTTTTGCTGACAATACGTTTAGTAAGTTCACCTTCGTTTTTCACTTACAATTTAAAGCACATAATTAAATACCAATGTCTCGATAAGAACTTATCAAACGTCATAATGACGTCATCAGTTTTCAAATTTAGGATAAGGATAAGGATAGGGATCATTTTTTTTGCAACCAAAATAGGGTTGGCTTTAACAAAAGATTATTTTTAAAAATTCATATTGTGAGGTGCATTAATTTCCTGTGTAAACTAACGTTCAATCAACGAAGATTTACACTTTACTTTCCTTGAAATTTCAAAAGCTATCAACAATGTTTTCAGCGATTCAATGATATAGCGATTCAATGATATAGCTAACGCATTAAAACAGCACTGAGCCCAGCGAGAACCCGAACACCTAGAGTTTGTTTTACAAACTCTAAAGCTCTAGTTATTGTTCGTTTTTTTTTAGGTGTTCGGACAAAAGTCCGAAGACCTCTTCTTATTGTTCGGTTTGTTTTTTTTGTTTTTTTTAGGTGTTCGGAGCGGAGCATAGCTCCGAACACCTCTTCTTATTGTTCGTTTTTTTTTTTTTTTTACTTTGTCTTCTTCTTCTGGCCGTCGATTGTCCGGTAACAAAAGCACACTTCCCAAGCTCATATAAACTTGAAACTTTACATGTAGATAGATAACCATTAGGAGACGAAACCGTTTCAGGTACGTCATGATGACGTCATCAGGTGTCAAATTACAAGGTTTTTAGAAAAAAATAAATTAATCTTTGAAATTCTGTAACAAATCACACTTAAGAGACCGGCGGTTGTTTTATGCGGAATCGTACTTGGGTCATATAGGTCTTTATTTTTTGTCGTGTGCGTGACCTCACATGACCTCTACTTCCGGTCGAAACAGGAAGAAACCGGAAGTGCCTTGTAATTTAAAAGTGGCACACTTTTTGATTTTTTTTTAACGGTGTTATAGTCGAGCAAGAGTCTGGTTTAAAAAAATAAGACAAGTGACGTCATAAAAGTCAAGAGCGCCCTCTAGCGGCAGGTTAAAAACAATTAAAAATACACTTTTACTAGATTTCTGTGGTGAAGTTTATGATAATCGTTTCAAAATTGGTATACATAATGACCTTCATACAGACAACATATGTGTGAATTTTTAGATTGATGACGTCATCATGTGTCACGTGGTATCGCATTAAAGGTTTACTTTTTGAAGCTGTGTATCTACAAAACCACAAGTTTGACTGAGTTGAAACTTGGCATGTTGATAGACAGTGATATTGACTACGTAAAGCTAGAGTGACGACTTGATGACGTCATCAATTTTTTTTAAACAAATTTTTGAAATTTTGACCAATTGTTACATATCTTCAGTTCAAAGCAAGCTATAATTAATCGAATTTCATTTTGCATGAGACTTGGAAGGTCCTACAAGGATATAATGTTGAGTGACGTTTTCACGACGTCATCGATTTTCATGTTATGTCACCACCAAGGTAGTGTTTTATTTTTTCTTCTTCTTTGTTTTGCTTATTCTTCTTCCCGGTTTTGTCCGCAAGCAAACGCATACTTGCGAATCTTTGATCAACTTGAAACTTCATGTGAAGTTAGAACATAACTAGCAGAAGCTGAGTAAGTTGTGACGTCACGATTACGTCATCGGGTGTCAAGTTACAAGCCATTTAGGTTTAAAAAGTGACCTCGCGCCAATGCCTGTATGTCTCTGAATATTGAAGCTACAGTATTCATATTTAGGCATACGATACATGTAGATCAAGACACGGGCAACATTTGAAAAGTTAACGCCAAATTCACATGACCTTTACTTCCGGTCGTACCGGAAGGTCAAAGTTTGCCTTTGTGTAATTCTTCATAAAACAAAATTCACGGGAAAATGTTTTACTTTTGTATATCGGATCAACTTAAAATTTACACCATGTTAGGACCTTGATAAAACCTCCATTATGTAGTTGTGACGTCATGATGACGCCATCAGGTGTTGAAATACAGTAAATCAAAGTTTAATTTGATTTATGGATTGCTGCTTGTCTGATACTACGAAAGATGGCATGGGAACACAGACCATTGTATTCAACAGTTCAAGCATGTAAGGTTATCCTTACTTTCATTCTGCTCACTCTTTCTTGGACAACCCATGAAAGCAAGAACTACCAATTGTTGTTTGCCACTCATCAGACAACAATGCGCTTTTCAGTGGAAGAACTACTAGCATTGAGGCCTCCATTGTGCTGCAGAATTCCTCAAGATCTATTGCAGTCCATAAGGGCTGCAGGCATTCAAAGAGTTCGCCCCACAAAAAGGGGAGTTAGGGCTGGTAGAACAAAGCCTAATTGTTCTCTCTCAGACAACAGTAGAGTGACATTTGCAATGTTGAATGCCAGATCAGTAAGAAATAAAGCCAGTGCTATTGTTGACTTTGTACTGGATAATGACCTGGATATCCTTGGAATCTGTGAAACATGGCTGACTGAAGATGATAATGCAGTCATTGGTGAACTTGCACCCAATGGATATACCTTCAAGCATATACCTAGATTGACTAGACGTGGTGGGGGAGTTGGAATTTTGTTAAAGACTAAGCTCCAAGTTCAAGTTGACTGTTCAAACCAATCTTATAAGACATTTGAACTTTTGGAATGTACAGTCTTGACGGAGTCCTCAACCATCCGAATTGCTGTTATCTACCGCCCACCGGGTTCTGGAAACCTTGGTGATTTCTTCGATGAATTTTCAAACTTTCTTGATAAGAACCTCTTCACAATAGGTTCCTTTGCTGTTACTGGTGACTTTAATATTCACATGGACGTCGTCTCAACAAACACTCAAACATTTAACAACCTCCTCACAGCATATGGGCTCAAGCAACATGTTTATCAACCAACGCATGATCGTGGTCACATATTGGATTTGTTTATTACAAGAGAATCAGATGATCACTGTTTTTCAAATCTCGCCCTAGTAAGTGGAATTTCTGATCATTCAGCAATTATGTGCAACCTTAATATATCAAAGCCCTCACCAACCATGAAGATTATATCAGCTCGGAACATACATGCTGTTGATACATTGGCTTTCAGCTCAGATCTTCTGGAAAAGGGCATCGTTGGACAATGCTCAAATTTTAACCCTGAACGGGGAGTCTGTGCCTTCAATTCCATCATAAAGGATGTCTTAAACAACCATGCTCCTGCTAAATTTCGGGTTGTTAAGATAAGGCCTGAAACCAAATGGTATAACGTTGGCATAGCTCAGGAGAAGCGTAGAATGAAACAGCTCGAAAGGCAGTGGCGGAAAACGCAACTGGAAATTCATCGCCAACTCTATGCCGAACAGCGCCAACGAGTCCAATCTATGATCCGTTCGGCGAAGTCAACATATTACACAAACCGAGTAAATGAGTGTGCTGGTGACTCGGGGAGACTTTTTCGACTCACAAAAGAGTTACTGAATAAAAATAACGTCTCTACTTTGCCAGATCATGACAATCTTACCACACTTGCGAACCAATTCAGTTGTTTCTTCAATGATAAAGTAACTTCGATCTGTTCTGGTCTTGATGCAGTATGTAGATCGACTGAGGTGAGTCTTTCCTCCCAATGTCAGTCGACCACAGTGATATCTACTCTTGACACTCTTCGACTAGCTTCAAATGATGAGGTTAGATCAATCATCATGAAGACTCCAAACAAGACCTGTGATCTGGATCCCATTCCAACACATCTTCTCAAGAAACTCCTGCCAGTCATTGTTCCTGTCATAACCAATATCATCAATAACAGTTTGGCAGTAGGAATCGTACCAAGTGCTTTGAAAAATGCAAACATACGTCCTGTGCTAAAAAAGGCCGGATTGGATCACAATGTGTTAAAGAATATCGACCAGTATCAAATCTTCCATTTCTCTCCAAGATTGTCGAACGTGTTGCATTCGCCAGAGCTTCAGAACACTTGCTTGACAATCATCTACTTGATACTCATCAATCTGCCTACCGTAAAAATCATAGTGTGGAAACTGTACTTGTCAATCTAACTGACCACATCTTGCAGGAGATGGATAAAGGCAACGTAACTGCTCTGATTCTTTTGGATGTATCATCCGCTTTTGATACAATCAAGCACTCCATATTGATTGATCGCCTTCAGTCATTTGGTGTTACATCGCTTGCACTTAAATGGTTTACGTCATATTTGGCTAATCGCTCTCAATGCATATCAATTGATGGCACAAAGTCACAATCCACACCGCTTTCCTTTGGTGTACCACAGGGATCTGTTGGTGGTCCACTTTTGTTCTCGATATATGTTCAACCACTCGGTCAGCTCATTCAAAATCACAACGTGGGATATCACTCATACGCTGATGCCATTCAATTATATCTCT
Source organism: Leptasterias polaris (assembly GCA_037783415.1). Taxonomy (NCBI): domain Eukaryota; kingdom Metazoa; phylum Echinodermata; class Asteroidea; order Forcipulatida; family Asteriidae; genus Leptasterias; species Leptasterias polaris. The sequence continues at coordinate 10,329,271 of JAZGTN010000070.1, forward strand.
CCTTCCACCCAACCGATGACAACCTAGTTACCACCATAACACGCATGGAGAACTGCATCACTGATATTCAGCAATGGATGGCACAGAACAATCTCAAACTAAATGAACAGAAGTCTGAATTCATACTCCTTGGATCTAAAGGAAAACTGAGTAAAATATCAACACATCCAATCTCAATCGGGGGGTCACAAATTGAACCATCCCGGAAATGTCGAGATCTTGGTGTCGTCATAGACTCAAATTTGAGCCTTAATCAACATATATCTGCAATATCAAGATCTATCAGATATCAGCTTCGTAACTTGTCCTATATTCGCAAATCCCTGACCCTGAAAGCTACTGAAATACTGGTTCATGCACTCATCTCTTCACGTTTGGATTTCTGTAACGCTCTCCTTATCAACCTTCCTGACAACCAAATAAACCGCCTTCAACGACTGCAAAACTCAGCTGCCAGACTGGTTACACTTACTAGACGCATGTCACACATCTCTCCAATCTTACAATCTCTTCATTGGCTCCCGGTTCATGAACGCATTCATTTCAAGGTTCTACTCCTCATCTATCATTCAATACATGGCACATCTCCTAGATACATCCAGGATTCAATACAGCTAAGTGTTTCTACAAGACAGCTTCGCTCTACAAACACCATGCTCCTCAACATTCCTCGTTCTAAACATACCTGGGGAGACCGTTCTTTTTCACATGCTGGACCATCTCTTTGGAATGCTCTCCCACTGAACCTCAGACTAGTAGACACTCTCTCCAGCTTCAAAACTAACTTGAAAACTCACTTGTTTAGTCTAAGCTCTAAGTACCGTCATTAGCAGAGTTCTTTTTCATTGCGCCAGGAGTGTCCTTCTGACAGATATGGCGCACTATACAAATGTCCATTATTATTATTATTATTATTATAATACTTCAACAATTCATAACTCAAGAAGTACATAAGCTATTATAACAATCTATACATCATCGGAGAGGTTTTGAAAAATGTAGCAAATACTACACAGAGTCTTATGCCGATTGTCCTCGACTTCATGTTCAAACTGGAAGTTGAAAATTTCAAAATTCATACTTTAAGAAATATTCATTGGGGGGCCTACTTTTTACACACACACTACGGACAATTTTTATATCAGATTGTAGGTCCTTAAGCCTTCTCAAACTTTTCCACAGAGATGTTACCTTTTTGAAATTCACTTATGGTTGAAATCGGGTATACATTGACCCGCTGTCAAACCGCGGGAAAATAAACTGCACCGAGAACACACACAATATGCGATCTAAACGGTGACCGCGGCTGCTGCATTGAATCAACCGCAAGGTTCAAAGTCCATCAAACACGCTTGTAGTCTAGTCTCCGTTCAAGGTTCGCGTAACCTGATTTTGGCGTTATGCTTTGTTAGTCTCTAAAACAGTCGTCCATGCAAACCTCGTTAACAATCAGGATCTTGATAGGTTCTGCTTTCTTAGACCATATTAGGACCTTGATCAAACCTCCATTAAGTAGTTATGACGTCATCATGACGTCATCATGTGTCAAATTACAAGCTTTTCAAACATTAACAATTTTAATCTTTGAAAATCTATATCAAATCAAGACGAAGAAACCGTCGGTTTCTTTTTGCGGGATTATATAGAGGTATTATATTGTGACGGATTTACCAAATACCCCGGACTAATTTATTCCCCGGTGGTCACCCAGTGAGTGTGGTACTCCTTCAGGAAACCCAAGACCGGTGGTGTAGGCCCGTTGGGCGGAAATGTACCGCCTAATGCACAGGGCTAATCACTGTACCCTCAGTAAACCTCCGTGGGGACAGACAGAACAGACCACGGACATGACAATAATACATGTGACAAGTATAAATAGTGTAACCTCCTTTGTTTATTACTCAACCACCTCCGTTGGAACCTCCAAGTAATCACTGATTAATGAAGTACCCTCCAATAATTATAATTAACTGATTGATCTGTAATAGCCTCTAAATCAACTAGCGCTAGCTCCCCCTAGTTCCCAGCTATCTTAATGCGCCTCCTTGTTTGGATCCTCCCTTGTAGCCTCCAAGCTACGAGTGCCCTCTTTGTGTAGTAAGGTAAGTTATACCCGTTCCCCTACACGGACCAGAACTAATCCCTAGTTCCAAGAAACTAATCTCAAGTTTCCTCCTCGGTATCACACCGCGGTCCCTCCCACTCAAGTAATTAAACAGTGGCCCACGCTCGAAACGAGGTAGCGCACACTGAAACCTCCTACGTACCTGAGCTCTGTCAGCACGACACGTCCGTCCCTGACGAGATCCAAACTAGTTCTGCTGCGTCGTCGTCTATATGCTGTATGGGCGACTGCTAACTACTCTAGCGCCCTCAAGAGTCTGGAAACCAACACCAACTACACGCTCATTTGCGTTACAATATGTAGGTCTTCATTTTTCAAAGTGTGCGTGACATGACATGAACTCTACTTCCGGTCGTAACCGGAAGTGCCTTGTAGCTTAACAAATAAAAGTGGCACATTTTTTCAAGTTGTTTTCAATGATGTTATAATCCAGCAAGGGTCTGGTTTACAAAAAATTGACCGGTGACGTCATAACATCTCAAAGCGCCCTCTAGCGTGACCCCATGTTGACCTTTACTTTCAGGTCAATCGGAAGTGGGACCATATCTTAAGAGCTACACAACCGATTTTCAAACTAGCTAGAAATAAAAATAAAAAAATACCGGAACAGTTCTGTGATTGTTAGTTACAATCACTATCTCTAGTTACTAATATTGTAACCACTGTGTAAATCAGCCTCTGGTTTGCAATATGGTGTGAATTAACCAATATGAACAAAGGTACAATGGACCTTGTGACCTGTGACCACATGTTTACAAAAGAGCCACATAGCCTGGATATCCTGCAGGCACAGTTGGTACACAGTTGGAAGAAAACAACAAATCTTATGTTTTATGGTAATTGCACTGTCTGATCTTTCTCAACTTTTTATATAAAGATAGGGGCGACATCTCAAAAGATCAACAACTGTTTTGTGACTCTTGAATGCATTAGAATGTATAAGGTCACTCTTTTGTTAAAGGGACACACCTGCTTCGTTGGGCTATTTAGGCGACAAAATACACTAAAACATGACTCTAAAGGTCTTCCAGGAATGGAGAAGAATAGTTGCTAAAAGAAACCATCAAATTTGGCCGTTTTAACGCATTTTTCAAAAAACGAAGGTCACATGGGTTATCCGAACCACTTTTTGGGTTCGGATAACCCTCGTGATCTTCGGAGATAGTTTTACTTCCAGCCGTGTAAAAGTAAATCACTAAACCAAATTTTCTAATTTTTTTTTTTCAATTATTAATGAATATTTGACAAAAGAGACTATGTATTCAGATTGCGGGTACAAACTGTAAATAATGATGAAAAAAGGAACGTAAGATTCTCATTCAGAGAGTCCGTGCAACGGAAGCGTGTTTTACAGCGCCTCGGCGTGGGAGCTAGAGAAACGAACCTTGAGGCATATCCCCTACAGCCGTTGCCGTGTCTCGTGGGGCCAGAGAGACAAACCCCGGGGGCAAGAACTCCCCGAGCTTGCTGGTCTTGCTGTGAGCTTCGGAGCTGGTCGGAGGGGTGGGGAGCCAGACCCCAAAATAGGTTTCGTTCCTATAGGTATTAGTCTGTACCCCCTAATAATTGTCACGTTACGTGGTGCCTGTGTGCAAAACATTCGGGACGACGGACGTCAGCACTGTTTATCTAACATGACTGTATATGCACAGTTGATGTTTTGGAAGTTGCTGCATACGATGTCTTCTCCCATAAAAACGCCACGAAAAGACCCCCCGGTGGCAGCTACTTAAAACATTGCGCAACAATGTCGCATAAATTTGACAGTTGCAACGGCTGGAATAGCGTATACGCTGACCTTTGACCGCTTTTTGTTATTTTCAAAAAATAAACCACAAGAGAAACTGACTGGGTAAATGTTTAAATGATTTTGGGTTGAACAAAGAAAAATTTACTAGAGCGGGATTTGAACCAACGACCTCCGGTTTAACGTGCCGGCGCTCTACCAACTGAGCTATCTTATCTAGCCCTATGTTGGCGGTCTCCCTATTTTGTCAATATCTTTGTTCAGGGGGTGCCAGTCAGAAGCCATTCAACCGCAAACTGCCGTGTAGCAGCCAGGGATCACACCCAAGTATACAATACAACCTGGGAAGCGGCAGCCAGGGGATCACCTTAAGGGGATGCGACTTTTTATATCAGATATCAAATAATAAACCACAAGGGAAACTGACTGGGTAAATGTTTAAATGATTTTGGGTTGAACAAAGAAAAATTGACTAGAGCGGGATTTGAACCAACGACCTCCGTTATTTTCAACATTTTTCACTAATTACGTGATATTTTGACGATTTCTTTTTAAAAACAGCAATCTAAAACTTATGGTTTCTGATTTTATATCACTAAATTACATAAACGGTAAGCCGGTGTGTCCCTTTAACATGGTCTATAATTAATAGGAAATCCTTGCTAGAGGTTGACGTAGGGTGTGGGGGGGGGGGGGGGGGGGTTCAGTGGTGTCTGGTGTCGTTACACAGGGAGACCAAGAGTGGAAGTCGAAGGTCAAGTTGGAGCCACGTTTTGAATAAAAATGTTTAAAAGGCAGATGTTACAAGACAGCATAAACATTACAAATTTACTTTAGAGACAGCTGGTTGGGATGGTTTCTATTGTCATTTATTAGCTAACAACTATTAGTATAAATTTTGAAACCACAATCAATATTAGCTAGCAATTTAATTGTCCGCATTGGTTTGCAAGAATAAAATAGCCATTCGAAGATAATTAATATAAACGAATGGCTCTTTTTTTCTTGAAAACTAGTGCAGATATTTAAATTGTAAGCTAATATTGATTGTGGTTTCAAAATTTGTACTAATAGTTTTTAGCTAATAACTGACATTAGAAACCATCCCAACCAGCTGTCTCAAGTTTTCTACTTGATGGTCTAAATATGAATAATTCGTTATCGTTAACGACGTGGTGATAGTCAACTTTTAAGCTGCACAAACAAAATCAAATGGGAAAGTTGAAAAGTATGTTTCACTAAGCATTTCTGCAAGTTCGACTCTTCAATCGCAAGTTGCAAGACTATGACGATAAATATCAAATCCACAACCTCCCACTTGCTTAAGCATCCTTAGTAACGCTTGTTTTATTCCCAAAACCACCCTTATTGGCTTACTGTTAACATTAAACTGCTTTTTGTATAAAACAAACGGTATTCATTTGTATAATGTTTATTTTCAAAAAATTAAGAACAGCAATGGGTTTGCCCGCGAAATTGTGATTACCTAGATTTGTAAGAATTTGTACCACTCGTTGCCTGCACAAACATGTGCCTTAAACACACCAAATTAGTAAGTCACATTTTTATCCACAACAGTGCAACATGAAAGGGTGGCGATTTGACGTAAAACAATCTTTTCTCTGCATATAAAGCATTTTATCATTTAAAAACCTCGACCCAAAGTGTCCAATTATATCACTGTCTGATGAGTTTTGCTTCAACGAAAGGCACTTTTAATTATAGGGCAATTAAGTAAATTGGGGGGTGATCAAAGGTAATTCCTATGCTAGAAAGACGTTGTATTAGCCTGATGGTAGATATATTGCATTATGTTGGCTGCAGACCTTAACTTTAAACTAAATTCAAGGTTCGTGTACAAAACGCACAGGCAAAAAACATGCACGTTTTTCATTGGGTGTGTACAACCATGCAACGTAAATTGTTTGTGTGTGGATATGTCAATGGGGACTGCCAACTGGAAACTTCAAAGGGTCATGGTGACCTGTTAGTAAATTCAACCACAGGAGTGACTTCACTATCTCAAAGAGGGTGTTTGAAGAGAGGACTACATGTAACTAAATTTAATTTGTCCTTAATGAATTAGAAAGGTTTGACAAAGCGTAATAATTTGTATTGAATCTTGCGAAATGTCAAACATTGCAGGTTTTGTTTTGGTTGTAAAATTCCTCCTGTTAATTTGTACTATTTGTCCCACATTCCAATAGCTTGTGTTTTCAGTGTTGAACTTTTAGGGGTAACTTTTCAGAGAAATTTGAAAGGGAGTGCTCAAGTGACTTGTTGAGTAAGGTTAAGTGTAAACTAGTCATGTTAAGCACACTGAAGTAGCCGTATTCCAATAATTACGACCAAGCCGTGCGTGTGTGTGTTAAATATGGATTTCTTGCTTTACAGGAGGAACAAACTTTGCTCTAACTTCACTTAAACAATTTCCAGATCAACAAAATGTGCTGACATAGTCACATAGGGTCCACATAATGGAGTTAAGAACCAAACGGGTGATTTAAAAGCATAAAGGTTCCACTAATAGATTTCACAACAGTCCCCTCATTTATATCTTAATGGATTGAATAGTGGCATGCTTAAAAATTGATTTAATAATTTCTTCTTATAAGTGTTAGTCAAGTGCTGCTATTGCTTTTCTATGTGTCTTGTTTTTTAGATTTACAATGACCATGTTCTTTTGCGTTTTTAAAGTTTATATCGACTTTGTGTATCTTGGGCCTTTTTAACTACTATCTGTGTCTTTTACTTTTTAGCTGTTCCGACAATTTCAGTCGGAACAGCTATTGTTAGGTGTTCGGGCCTTACGCCCGAACAACTCTTTGTTTTTGTTCGGTTTTTTAGGTGTTCGGGCCTTACGCCCGAACAACTCTTTGTTTTTAATCGGGTTTTTCTTCTTCTTTGTTTTGCTTATTCTTCTCCCCGAGCTTAGTCCGCGAGCAAACGCATACTTGCGAACCTTTGATCAACTTGAAACTTTATGTGAAGTTAGAACATAACTAGCAGAAGCCGAGAAAGTTGTGACGTCACGATTACGTCATCGGGTGTCAAAATACAAGCCATTTAAGTTCGAAAAGTGCCCTCTTGCCAATGTCTGTATGTCTCTGAATGTTAAAGCTACATTCTTCATATTTGGGCATATGATAGATCGAGACACGGGCAACATTTGAAAAGTTAACGCCAAAATCGTCCGACCTTAACTTCCGGGTCGTTACCCAAGGTCGAAGTTCGCCTTCGTTTTTTCCTTCAAAAAACCACTTTCGAGCTTATCTACGGAATAACTCAAGATTGAGATTGAATTGAACAATGAAACTCAACAGATAGTTGAACCTCACTATCAAGACGACACAAACCTATTTACGTCATGATGACGTCATCGGGCATCGAATTATAATAAATCAAAGTTTAATATTTGTAAAAAGCATAACTCATGAACCATTTGTTTGTTTTTTATAATCTACACATCATCGGATAGCTCATTTAAAGTTCGACAAACGCTACACAGAACCCGTCCAACATTTGAACTTACTTCCGGTTAAAATCGGAAGTTGAAAATTTCTTAGTATCCTATCTTATATATATCTTTAAAACTACTGATCATTTCAGCATAATTTTTGTATCAGGGTGTAGAACGTTAGTCCTGCTCAAACTTTTGAACACAGACATGACAACATTTTGACCTTAATATATGGTCAAAACCGGACAATGAAGCGCACCTACCCACTCGTACCCCCCCCCCCCCCCACTTTGATTGACAAAACATTATGTATACATAACGTTGAAACTGATGGAAGCTGCAGTTCACGCGCTGACTGTGTACGTGCACTGTCGTCGTCATTGTTGTTTCATCTGGCGGGAAGTGCGCTGGCGGGAATCACAATTTTCAACAGCGCCCTCCTTGTGGATATTTATTAAATAGCGCTGATAAATAAAATCGTTTTTTGGGGGGCTTATCTACGGAATAACTCAAGATTGAAATTGAATTGAACATTGAAACTCATAAGATAGTTGAACCTCAGAATCAAGACGACACAGTTATAGAAACGTCATGATGACGTCATCGGGTATTGAATTTCATTAAATCAAAGTTTAATATTTTGTAAAAGTCATAATTAATGAACCAATTATTGGATTTTTACAATGTCTGTGGCGAAGTTCATGACAATCATTTCAAAATTGGTATACATAATGACCTTTATGCAGACAACATAACGTGTGGAGTTTCAGATTGATGACGTCATCGTGTGTCACGTGGTAATACCTTTAAGTTTTACTTTTTGAAGCCTTGCATCTAAAAAACCAAAAGTTTGACTGAGTTGAAACTTGGCTTATAGATAGACAGTGATATTGACTTCGTGAAGACGTCTTTCCTTTTTTTAAACCAAATATTTGAAATTTTGACCAATCATTACGGGTATTTATTGACCCGCTGTCAAACCACGGGATAAACACACAATACGCGATCTAAATCAGTTAAACGGTGAGCGAATCAACCGCAAGGTTCAAAGTCCATCAAACATGCTTGTGGTCTAGTCTCTGTTCAAGGTTCGCACAACCTGATTTTGACAAAACGCTTTGTTAGTCTCTAAAACAGCCGTCCATGCAAACCTCGTTAACAATCAAATGCTAGGCTTTTGATCGTTTTTTTTTTAGACTTTTGCTAAAGTGTGTAGTTTGTTACGCACCTCAAAACAGTAATAGCACCAAAGTTCAACTTAATTAAATAGCTCACGCATTGACACAGCACTGACCCCAGCGATACCCGAACACCTAGTGTTTGTTGTCACAAACACGTTAAGGCTAGTTTTTTTTTTACTTCTTCAGATTCTTCTTCTCTTCGCTGCTTGTCCGCTAACAAAAGCACACTTCCCAAGCTCATATAAACTTGAAATTTCTATCATAGTTAGATAACCATTAGGAGACGAAACCGTTTCATTTACGTCATGATGACGTCATCAGGTGTCAAGTTACAAGGTTTTTAAAATTAAAAAATTTAATCTTTGAAAATCCATATCAAATCAAGATGAAGAGACCGTCGGTTACTTTTTGCGGGATTATATAGAGGTAATATGGGTCTTCATTTTTTATTGTGTGCGTGACATGACTTGACCTCTACTTCCGGTCAAAACAGGAAGAAACAGGAAGTGCCTTGTAATTTAAAAGTGGCACACTTTTTGAAGTTTTTTTTAACGGTGTTATAGTCGAGCAAGAGTCTGGTTTAACAAAATAAGACAAGTGACGTCATAAAAGTCAAGAGCGCCCTCTAGCGGCAGGTTGAAAACAATAAAAATACACTTTTACTAGATGTCTGTGGCGAAGTTTATGATAACCGTTTCGAAATTGGTATATATAATGACCTTCATGCAGACAACATATGTGTGAAGTTTTAGATTGATGACGTCATCGTGTGTCACGTGGTATCGCCTTAAAGGTTTACTTTTTGAAGCCGTGTATTTACAAAACCACAAGTTCGACTGAGTTGAAACTTGGCAAGCTGAAAGACAGTGATATTGACTATGTAAATCTAAAGAAACAACATGATGACGTCATTCCTTTTTTTTATACAAATATTTGAAATATTGACCAATTATTACGGGTATCTATTGACGGGATACACTCACACTACGTGATCTGAACCGGTGGGAAAATCAACCACAAGGTTCATAGTCCAATAAACAAGCTTGTGGTCTAGTCTCTGTTCAAGGTTCGCGCAACATGCTTTTGACAACACGCTTTGTTAGTCTCTAAAACAGCCGTCCATCCAAACAAACAAATGCTAGGCTTTTGAAACTTGAAAGGTAATGAATTTATCAAATATGAAGTGATGACGTCTGCATGACGTCATCAATTTTCAAGTTATATTACCACCAAGATAGTGTTTTACAAGATCTAATACGTACAGAACAACTTTGGCATAAAGCTTAAACTTTGCAAGACAGTATTTAGGCTGGGATGTGTTACATCAGCGCTGCCTTTACACAGAGGGCGCTAGATAAAAACTACGGTCACGAGCTGCTGATGTTTTGTTGCATTCATAGACACAGGAATGGTGGCAGCTTCATTTATTATTTTGAATAACATCTTTAGGCTTGTAATCAAGTGGATAATCATTCAAAAATATTGGGTTTTGATTCCAAAACGACTCAAATACCATGGAAATTTGGATGCAGATCGATGCCCGCGCCCGTCAAACACTTGATTCTTATGTTCTATCATTCTACACATGTAAGCATTGTTGTGAAAAAAAATCGTACACGATTATTTCATATGTTATCATAAAGGGAACCAGCCGATCATATTAAGAAACATTATACTTCCATCCAATGGCCGTCCAAAAATCAATTGAGTACACAGAGCTGGTCGTTCCACAATGGACCAACACACTGCGACATTGAAGACATTGAGCAGTCCACGAAGACTGTGTACTGTGTATTGCTGGCGCTGAAGCGTACAGTTGACACGCCACAGGTCATCGTAGTTACAACTTATCAATGGCGTACTGACATTATAGATCTGAATTCCGCTCATATTCAGCGTCTAATTGTTCCCCTATTCGCCCTTCTCGTTGCTTAATGATCAAAATGGAATTAAAGACGAAGTTTCGCTGAGATGGCCACCTACTTCAGTGATTCATATGACTATTAATGTTTTGAGAAAATGCAAGCAGAAAAGGACGAACATTGGTTATGTTTTGATCACACTCCGAGAAGGAAGGATGTGTCATCGGATCGTAAAGGGTGTCTCAGATCACCTCACGGCATGTGTTTATCGTTGCTACACGGGACTAAAACGGTAAGTTTTTGTGTGAACATCAATGCTTTTCAAAATGATTCTTTTATTTAATGCACAATTACGTTATAAAGTTTATCCTGTATCATCAAGTGGTGACGTTGGTGAAATGTTTTTAAAACCAAGGAACGTTTAGTATGAACGTCGAAGAGATAGAATTGGGCAATGGAGGGATTGGTATGATTGTTGGCTGTGTCACTATAGTCAGAAAATGGTCAGACTGATGAATGTTTTCCGTCAACTTTGTATTATGACATAATTATTTGAAAACCCTTCGATAAAGTTTCCCCTAATAAGGTTTCGTTTATAAGTTGTTCACATCAAAAACAAGATGTGCACCTTCCACAAATGTTTTCTTGCGTAATTTCTTTACTCTGATATGTTGTATTGTTGAGCGCAATATAAATTCAATAAATTATTATTATTATTATTATTATATAATCATGAAATGTTGTAAGTCTTGAATTTTAGTAAGTCTTGAATTTTATGAAATTGAGCAGTTTCACTTTCAGCTTGACTTACATTGCTTTGAGTCATACTTTGTATATAATTGTTTTTTTTCTTCTTCAGAATATACAACACATCCAGTACCCGAATGGTCTCCATTGAAAGATTTCATAATCATTGTTGTGTTCCATTCCCTAATTCCTTGCCGAGTGTATGATGCACCATACAGGTAGAAATAGTTATTAAATCATTAATAATATTGAATTAGTTAAAATTCACGAGAAGCTAAAACTGCCGTCTTCATTACTTGCCTTTATCTTGCATAATAAGTGTCTTTTCTTTCAATTTTATAATTTTAACAAACCGTTCTGTATGAAGACTAATGTCTAAAAAGCAAGCAAGCTATTTAAAAAAATGCAACCAATAGCTCACACTATGCTCGACTTATTTTAACGACATCATCATCAGTGCATATGTATTGAACAATCAAAGTATCATGCACCGATACATGAGAAGCCAGATCACAGTATTTGAAAATCTGTTAAAACTTATAAGAATTGTAACTTAATAATGTCAACATGATTTGCATAGTCGGATTTATTAATAAATAAAGAATCAATATCCATTGAAAAATAAAAAACTTCAGTGAGTGGCATACATGATAGTTGTACTTGTGAGTAATTCAAAGGCTCGTTTTAAGATGTGCAACCAAAATGAAAGGAATTCGAAAAATTAATGTTGCTCTGTATGAAAGGACATTATTGACCCTCTGCCCTTTCAAATAAATTAAATAATGTACTCTTTTGCTGACAATACGTTTTGTAAGTTCACCTTCGTTTTTCAATTACAATTTAAAGCACATAACTAAATTCCAATGTATCGATAAGAACTTATCTAACGTCATAATGACGTCATCAGTTTTCAAATTTGGCTTTAACAAAAGGTGATTATTTTTAATTAGGTCTTTATTTTTGTATTGTGTGCGTGACATTACGTTACCTCTACTTCCGGTCGAAACAGGAAGTGCCTTGTTATACTTTAGTTTTTGACCGATTATTATTGTTCTCTCCCTGCAAATAAGACTGAGAAAAGAAGGGAAATACTCAGGTCCAATTTTGTCGATAAATAACGCCTTTTTAATTGTTGCATTCGTATACACAGGAAGTTTATTATTTTGAATAACATCTTTAGGATTGTAATCAAGTGGATAATCATTCAAAAATATTGGGTTTTGATTCCAAAGCGACTACCATGGAAACTAGCATGCAGATCGATGCCCGCGCCCGTCAAACACTTAATTCTTATGTTCTATCATTCTAAACATGTAAGCTTTGTTGTGAAAAAATCGTACACGATTATTTCATATGTGATCATTATTAAAACAAGTAAAGGGAACCAGCCGATCATATCAAGAAACATTATACTTCCATCCAATGGCCGTCCAAAAACCAATTAAGTAAATAAACTCGCAATTCAAAAGTCAACTCTAGCGGGCGCTACAGACATTTTGGGATTAGTGGATTAATGTAAACTCGGGACATAGTTAGGTCATTGTGGTGCTTCTGTTCTATGCGTGATATGAGTAGGTATTTCAGTATGTAATACATGAAGTCCAAATTGCACGGGAAAAGGGTAACTTTATTGGGTTCAAACAATGGAAGGAAGTAACTCTTGTGAAAGTAGTTGTGGAATAATTTGTTTCTAAATAGACTCATTCACTAACTTTTGATAAAAACTTATCGTTCACATTTCTAACAGAGTCATATTTACCAAATTCAATTACATTTGAGCCACTGCTAGTTCTTACAAGATTTATGAGTACAGAACGACTTTGGTAATCAAGCTGAAACTTTGCATGTATCCAAGTTGGGATATGTTACATCCACAAAATTTGTTCACACCACGATGACGTCATCGAGTGTGACATGACGTCACCTTAAAGGTGCAGGTTCAAGATCTATATACTGAGTAGTAAATGCTTGGTCCTGGGGGAAAACAAAATCCCGAACACCTTGTTTTTGTGCTCGCAACAAAAACTTAGATCTAGTTTTGTTTATAGTTGTCGTCGCAACGTTCGACTAGTTGCTGATCCACAAAGATCAGCTACAACTAGGTCAACATTTCCCTCTAAATTTAAGACTTGTTTTTTCCACTTTACAAAATTACCGAACAATTTTTTTTTCTCGAGAATAATTATTATTACACTATATAAAGGAGGGGGTATTTTGTCCAGGCCCTATATAAGGAATAGGTATTTTTGCTGCTCCAATATTTATTAAATTAACTTTAAAAAGATAAGTTCAGTTTAAAAAACCAGCAACAAAAGATGTTTCGTCTCCTTAATCCATGTTGACACGAAGTCCTATTTCCTGATTTCAACCTTCCCCCATGAACCAGGCTCATACACCTGATACAACGGAGGGAACCTCAACAACGGAAGGCCGGGTACTGTGGCTTTATCAATATGAAAACATGTGCTTGACAGCTATTGGGGTGGAGAAAGCTGGTTAACGTTGGTACCTGAGGTCGCAGGTTCACATCCCACAGTTATTAGATACATAAAAATAATACGTGCATTTCTGACAATAAACAATTGAGTAACTCATGTTCATTAACTACCTGTTGGAATTTCTTTACAAAGAATTGGGAGGTTATAAATCATGATAACTATATTTTTCAGAATTACGGGTTTAAAATACAATCATTTGGTTTTTACATATACTGACACAGGTGGCTTTCCCGAAGATTGTTCCGAGATTCTTGCGAGGGGTGTGTCGATCAGTGGCACGTACACGGTTCAACCTCTAGACTCCGGTGCGGTTTTCCAGGTGTATTGTGATATGGAGACAGACGGTGGTGGTTGGACGGTAAGATAACACGCAAGTAAATGAATGAGAGTAGGCCTACTCATCTCTAAGAATTTATTTGTAAATTATAGAAGGGGTCTGATCAATTTGAAGAAGAATAGATTGTTAACAACCACACTTTCCTTTGATAGGTTTTCCAGCGGCGGAAGGACGGCAGTGTTGATTTCTATTTGGACTTTGCCAACTACAGCCGGGGTTTTGGGAATCTAGAGGGAGAATTTTGGCTCGGTAACGACAACTTGCACCGTCTGACCGCTCAGGGCGAGTACGAACTCCGCGTTGAACTGTCAGACTTCGAGAACGAAACCAGGTATGCCGTCTATGACTCGTTCAGCATCGCCGATGTGAATGACAACTACAGGTTGTCTTTGGGAAGTTACTCAGGAACCGCAGGTAATGAATCAGTATGTGATGAGAAAAGGAATCTATACTTTTACGTGTGCCCAGAATTGATGGGTAATTTTATTACATTTTTTCTTTTATTATTATTAATTTTTTCAACTGTGTTTAATAACACATCTACAGAAAAACTACTTCAAAGCTGTGACGATGGTTCTGACGTCCTTGATTGGTACACAATTTATTTTAGATCACAACTTTAGAGGATAATACATGCTTAATGTTAATTTGTTGGGCCTAAAACGAGCGAAAAGGTTCCATACCCATGCCAGTTGCTATGTTGCTATGTTATAAAGTTGTTATGTTAATCAAAATTAAAACAAGACAAAGGGTAGGCTATTACTTCAAAAGCAGAATTAGCTTCATAAAAAGGTGAAAAAACAAAGAAGAATAAAACCTGATCGTGTTTCAAGGGCGTCCCATTATAAGAGCAACTGTTTTTGTTTCAGGCGATTCGATGTACTACCACAATAACCAGCAGTTTTCTGCTAAAGACCGAGACAACGACGCATCCAGCACGAGCTGTGCCCAGAGATTCTACAGTGCCTGGTGGTTCAACAGCTGCTTCACATGTAATCTTAACGGGGCGTATCTCCGTGGGAACACGACTGAATTTGCCAAAGGAGTTGATTGGTATCACTGGAAGGGGCATAATTACTCGCTCAAAACCTCCGAGATGAAAATACGACCAACTCCACAATAATAACACTATATACCACTCACTAATGAGCAAGTTCGAGTGCGTAAATTTAGTTAGTCGACCCGTGGTTGACCACTGACTAGCAACGTACATGAGCAGTAACGTACTAAATCGAACGACCTGATGTTTGGAAGTCCAGTCGATCAACCATGAACAAGTTCGAGTGCGCACATTTTAGTCGACCCGTGATTGACTATTGACTAGCAAAGTACTTACTCGAAAGACTCGTTTGGAAGTCAAGTCAACCATCGGTACGGTGTTTGAGCCATTTTGTTGCTGAGCAAGTTCGAGTGAGCACCTCGGGTAACTAAAGGTTGACTGTTTTGACTCGAACCCAGGCTGGTCGACCATTGGTTGACTACTCTGATTGACCATTCGGAACCAGCCTCAGGACCATTGCTTCTTCTGTGGTACCGATAGCCTTGTTTCATGCTATCATGCGTAAAGCGCAGAATGGAACCAGTGACACTGTAGCACAATGGCTCGAACACCGTACCGATGGTTAAATTGACTACCAAACAAGTCGTTCGAGTGAGTCCTTCGCTCGTCAATGTTCAATCACGGGTCGACTAAAATATTTCTGGTAACAATAAAATAAAAAAATTAAAATAAAACAACAACATAACAAAAAACAAACATCTAAATTGACTGGTTGAGATTTCTCCTACAAGTTTGAATAGATGTCAAATTTGCAATATAACTTAGAGTTTTCCCAGCTTGGTTTGACATAGGTCTATAGTGAGAGTAAAATAAATGTCGTCATAACGAGTAAAATTGGCGCTATTTTCCGCTGTATTCAAAGTTCAATGTGTCCTAATGTACATTTTGGTATACAGTCATTTACTTGCCCATACTTCCATACCCATATGAGGCAATAGTGAGGTAGGACAGAAACAACAACCTCTGTTGTGGTGGTTTTTTGGTTCAGTGTTTCACAAAGAAAAGTTTGTACGCATGGAGGTAGTGGAAAGTTGAGAAGAACATAAACCAATGTTTCACGGTGACCCACATTTTTTGTTATTGTGCCACTGAAGTTCCCGTTGTCTGAAAATACGAGGTTGCTAAAAAAATAACCATATTAGTTATCAGTTTGCCTTAAGTCTCCAAGATCAAATTAAATTGTGATGACTCATTAGACTATAGATAGAGTCCTTATGAGAGAGGAACAAAAAGTACCCGCCGCATGGGTGTCACATGACATCTTAGTTTTAAGATACTTCTTTAGAGAAAACATTTAATTATGACGTCATTCGACAGCACTTGTGTCTTTACACTCAAAACATTATTTTTACGTCAGTCAACACAGGTCCAATTCATGCCTCTTTGATTGAATATCATTAAATCCACGAGTGGAAATCTTCAAAAATATTCAGACCTACCAATTTTTGACATGTGTCGACTTTGATTGTTTTCAGATGTCGACAAAATCGCGAAGGAAGGGTAAAGGTTAAGTAATTAATTCAACCTTTGAGTTCCTCTTTCTTAATGTATCTTAATTGTAAACAACGACAGTCAGCCGTAAACAGAAAACGAGCTGTTTTATTAAATGTTAAATATTAATAACGCATGCATGTGAAAATGGCGACCATGTGACAATATCGAATGGATCTGTGATGAGCGAGTGGCCACTGCAGTCTGCAGTGTTGGGCAGCTCGTTGACCACGAGGTTCAACTGTGTTCTTAATGTTGATGAAACCTTAAAGTTAAGCAAAACTCCTTCATTAAAAATTGAATTTAAACGAAATATTTTTACAGTATGTCCTCCTGTTTGATGTCCAATTTGCTCGTGTATAAAATCTTGAATAGCAACCCAGGACCGGTGAGAATGAAGTCTTACAAAAAACATACATTTTACAATGAACTTGAATGACACGCACAAATGCATTTATTAACCATACACAAAATCGAATAAAAAGTAGATCAAATCGAGAAAAAAAAAATGAATCCAACCTATCAGAAAAAATAAAAGTGTTCACATATTCTACACGTAAGTCACTGAAAGGTGAATAATTGATGTATTTCTTGAGATAAATCAAGTTGGAAATGAGCAAGTTGGATGCTCCTTAGCCGATTGATGGCACATGCAAATCACCCACTGTAAATAACAAGAATGACTGGTTGATCACATGATCACGTCGAGTCGAGTCGGTTGTTCGCTTACAACTTTTGACATCAGGGCTCGATTTCTCAAAGAGCTAAGATTGATCTTAACTGTGAATAAATCCTAGTTGCTAAGCAAAGTGTGATGTCAAAATACAAATCACTATGGTGATACTGACATCTCATCTCAAGATGAATCCATTTGCTCTGTGAAATCGACCCCAGAAATCTTTCAATATCAATTTACACAGAATAATTACTTTACACAACTAAATCTTATTACAATGATATGATGATTAAAAAAAGTTGAGATTACTTCTGTACTCTATACTCAGAATTGACCCGAAGTACGGGTCCCTGAGGGGCTTGATTCTTTGCCGGGTCTGATCTACCCGGAAAGGTAACAAAACGATATTTGAACTCAGATTCTGCGTCACTTTAACCCATTTCTAGGTCTATTTGACCCAGATCCGGGTCACACTGACCCGGATCTTGGTCAAGCTTCACGGGATCCGGATCCGGGTTCATTTTCATCCGGACGAATTTAGAGTGTAAACCCCATGTGTAACTACACTTATTGTAGGTAAATATACAGTGATGTTGGCTGAGCTTTGGCTCAACAAGGGCTGGTTTTCTGATGATCTTGCAGATCATTGCAACCTAATGTAGTTTTTCGTACACGGGACATGTACTCCCTCATAGGCCCACTTGCTAGCACGTACCCATATAAGGCAATGGTTAGGAGAGAAAAACAACCTTTGTTGATGTGGAATTTTGGTTCAGTGCTTGACAAAGAAACGAAATATGTTTGTGCGCAAGAGGAAGTTGACAACAAAAAATCTATGTTTTGATGTGAACCAAACATTGTTCAACCATTAGCCGTCATGTCTGAAACTACGAAGCTGCACCTACAAAATAACATTATCAGTTGTCAGTTTGCCTTAATAAAATGGAACCAGCATTTATAAAAATGACCATGTTGGTCGTGTTTGCTATGAGAGCACAATCCCAAACTGAGCATAGCATTGGCTCACTTAAGCAACAAGCGAGACCGAACGATGTGTGTGCCTTACAACGTCCCGATCTTGCCGTTACAGATTCGGTTAAAATCATCTTTAAAAAACATTTTTGCTTATTTCTAAACCCCAAAATTATCCACAAGTGAAAAAGAAGTTTCTCCTCTTTATTGCTTCAATTACACATTTTGACAATAGTAGTTGTGGTTATTAAACAGACAATGACAGAGGAAAAGGAACCTTCGATGCATGTTCGATGTTGTTTTTGCCTACGTGTGATAACATGGCCGCACCAACCGCACGACGGATCACGAAACTAGGCCAGCGCGCCCTCTAGTTCTTATAACTCTATGGGGAACATCACATAAACTCCAATAGCAACCATTGCTAAATGCTCATATTCAAAAATACTTAAAGTCTGCCAGCCTCTTGAAAACAACTTAAATATATTTTCGGACAACTAAATTTTAGATTTCTTTTCAATTTTTGGCAGGTTAGCCGTTTAAAATGTCCGTAAATTACCCAAGATCAAAAACACCGAGAAAAGAAAATTTGCTTTTTCCAAAGCCGACCTGCTGCTAGTTTTCATGAAGCACTCTTTCAATTTCCAAGCCAAATAGGACCAACTTAAAACATTAATCTATCAATTATCATCAAAAGTTGAATCACAGAACCCCCACCCACGTCGTGGAAACTTGTCATAATTACACAATCTATTAACTGCATGACCCCTAAAACCTAATTATTCAAATATAGGTTTTCTCGGTCAATTTCGGCAAATGAGCAGCCAATTTAACCACCACGCTATTCTATTTCGCGCGAAATCGAATGCTACTAAAAAGGGTCATTCGATTTCGTTTTATGACTAGTCAAATATACTGTTGCGTCATTCGATTTAACAAAATAATCATTCAATTTAACGATTCATCAAAGCAGCATTCAAATTCGCCGGAGCTTTTTGAGGCGTGTGTTTAGTCATTCAAATTCATTTTTGGGCAGTCATTTCTGTAATTTGTGCAATCTAAAAAACGCTTTGTTAATAAGGCATATACGGTTCACTTATTTGCACATGAGTCACTTTGTACTTCGAAGACGAGCTTTTTGCTACAGTTTTACACGCATATTTCAATAAGTTTGCAGCTTGTGGTACAACCATACGCCAAGATGTCTGGCACGCCAACAGATTGATGGTTGAGGAAGAAACAACATAAACAACAAAAACCAGGAAAAACATAAAGAAACACCCCATTCAAACACAATACAAAATTAGGCCAGTTAACCAATAAAGATCCCCCAAAAAAAGAATATAGGAGAAAACAAAGAAGAAAAAACATCATGGGGCCCCATGTAAAGCCTCCTGGAACCATAAATAAAGAAAATAAGGTTTGCCTGAATTAAAGTGAAGATACGAAACAGTTGCCTAATACAGATTATCTGTTTATTCGTATTTCTTTAGTCGTACTTATTTGAATTCTCATTTAGCGAAGTTGATTGCCTCTTTACGAAATTGAAAAAAATTAAACCAGTAAAATCTCCAGTCGAACTAGCTTTGCTAAATTGAATGATGATTGTGCGTCACGAAAAAGAATGACGATATGCTAAATTGAACACAGTGCAAAAGGAATTTGAATGCCTCAATACGAAATTGAATGCCCGAATTCTGAATTTGAAACGCAGTAACAACTGGAGAGGCAAAATAGCTTTAATTCGAACGCACGAAAATGAAATCGGCTGCTCATTTGCCGAAATTGACCGAGAAAACCTATATTTGCGCATGAATGTTTGCCTATTTAGTGTGGTGCACCCGGTAAGGGGGGGGGGGGGGTCCAAAGACAGTGAGCCACCTATAGAGTGTTCCTTACTGGTATTTATGTATATATTTATTTATTTATTTGTTTACTTGAAAAACGTAGAGCAAGGTATAGTATAAATTTTACTAAAGTATAATCAGCGCTACTTACCGCTGTATTCAAAGTTCATATTACACCCTAATGAAATTTTTCGTACACGGTTTACTTCCTCATACTTGCTAGGATAACGTTCCCATATAACTTATAAGGCAATGGTTAGAGAGAACAACCTTTGTTGAGGGGGAATTTTGGTTCAGTGCTTGACAAAGAAACGAAATATGTTTGTGCGCAAGAGGGAGAGGAAAGTTGGCAAACAAATAAATCTATGTTTTGCAGTGAACCAAACATTGTTTGCCACCGAAGTTCAACCATTAGCCGTCTTGTCTGAAACTACGAGGCTGCACCTACAAAATAGTTGTCAGTTTGCCTTAATAAAATGGAACCAGCTTGTATAAAAATGACCCTGTTGGTCTTCATAGCCGTGTTTGCTATGAGAGCACAATCCCAAACTGAGCATAGCATTGGCTCATATTCAACAAGCGAGACGGAACGATGTGTGTGCCAGCCACACGTCACTATCAACCCGCCCGTTTGCCGACGCTCCATTCCCGTGAATACCGGTACCTGCTGCAACTGTACGACCGTCCGGGAAATACTTAGTACAAATCAAGAAACGACTTCCTCTGAGCTAGAAGGCACAAGACGTAAAGTGGAGGATTTGCAGGTTGCAGTATCTACCAACCAAGAAATGGTTTCCTCTGAGCTAGAAGACACTAGACTTCAAGTGGAAGAGTTGCAAGTAACGGTGTCTGGAAATCATGAAATTGTTACCTCTGAGATACAGGGTCTAAGACGACAGTTGGAAGAGCTACAAGTCTCAGTCTCTGTTTTAGCAAGATTCCTTTATGGTAAGATCAGTTGTGTTTGTAGTTGTCGTGACAACGTTCGACTAGTTGCCGATCCACCAAGATCAGCTTCAACGAGGTCAACATTTCCCTCTAAATTTAAGACTTGTTTTTTCCACTTTACAAAATTACCGAACAATTTTTTTCTCTTGATAATATATATTATGACACTATAAAAGAGGGGTATTTTTTCCAGGCCCTATATAAGAAATAGTTCTATATTGCTGCTCCAATATTTATTAAATTAAGTTAAAAGAAAAAGGTTTAGTTAAAAAAAAACAGCAACAAAAGACGTTTTGTCTCCTTAATCCCATGTTGACACGAAGTCTTATTTCCTGATTCCAACCTTCCCCATGAACCAGCAGGCTCATACACCTGATACAACGGAGAGAACCGCAACAACGGAAGGCCGGTAAGGGTACTGCGGCTTTATCAATATGAAAACACGTGCTTGACAGCTAGTTTGGGGTGGAGAAAGCTGGTTAACGTAGTACCTGAGGTCGCAGGTTCACAGCCCACAGTTATTAGATACTTGAAAATAATACGTGCATTTCTGACAATAAACAATGGAGTAACTCATGTTCAATAATTACCTTTTGGAATTTCTTTACAAAGAATTGGGAGGTTATACATTATGATACTTGTTTGCAGAATTACGGGTATAAAATACAACGTTTTGGTTTTTACATACTTGTACAGGTCCCTTTCCAAAAGACTGTTCCGAGATTCTTGCGAGGGGTGTGTCGATCAGTGGCGTGTACACGGTTCAACCTCTAGACTCCGGTGCGGTATTCCAGGTGTATTGTGATATGGAGACAGACGGTGGTGGTTGGACGGTAAGATAACACGCAAGTAAATGAATGAGAGTAGGCCTACTAATCTCTAAGAGTTTATTTGTAAATTATAGAAGGGGTTTGATCAATTTGAAGAAGAATAGAATGTTAAAAACCACACTTTCCTTTGACAGGTTTTCCAGCGGCGCCAGGACGGCAGTGTGGATTTCTATTTGGACTTTGCCAACTACAGCCGGGGTTTTGGGAATCTAGAGGGGGAGTTTTGGCTCGGTAACGACAACTTGCACCGTCTGACAGCTCAGGGCGAGTACGAACTCCGCGTTGATCTGTCAGACTTCGAGAACGAATCCAGGTATGCCGTCTATGACTCGTTCAGCATCGCCAATGTGAGTGACAACTACAGGTTGTCTTTGGGAAGTTACTCAGGAACCGCAGGTAATGAATCAGTAACATTCCTGCAAATGTGATGAGAAAAGGAATGTTACTTTTGCATATTCCCAGAATTGATGGGTAATTTTGTTACATTTTTTCTTTCATTATTTATTTCTTACTTTTTTTCAACTGTGTTTAATAACATATCTACTTCAGAAAAACTACTTCAAAGCTGTGACGATGGTTCTGACGTCGTTGATGGTACACAATTTATTTAAGATCACAGCTTTAGAGGATAATACATGTTTAAAGTTAATTGGTTGGGCGCAAAAGTGTCACTAGAACGATTTTTGAGAAAGCACAAACTATTATACATCTTGCAGACATTATATCAGACTACTGTTTAAAGAATAAGTGAACTTATTTGGGTTTACACTTTTTTTGTAATATCGCATCAAAAAAAAGGGTCATTATTGGGGATTTGGAAAACTTGAAAGCATTTGGCCGTCGAGGGCGTTTGATTGGTTATAACAATCATGACGCCACGCGGGGATTAGGTCGCTGGTGATATTGCGCAATCACCGACCAAGCGCGTGTAAACAATGCAGCGAAGGCCTGAAGAAAAGCAGACCCCTAGCAGGTGATTAAGTGTAAATGAGACTTTAAAATACCAAAATCGGGTGCTTTGGAGGTTGCATAAAGAGAAGTAAGAAATTCCTAACCTCAGACTTCCAAAAACTTCCGGCTGATTCTGCTATTTATGAAGGAATGGGAACATTTTGTAAACTTAAACGCGATCCAACTTCAGCGTTTTGAAAGTGTAGTTTACCGACGTACTTAGCCCACACACACTAAAGGCTCCACATAAACTGACACAACGCGATCAAGGAAAACAGACAAAAAGAAAGACAGCGAAAGGGCCAATCGGACGAATATGGAAAGCTAAAACCCAATGGTAAGTGTGTGAAAGTTATTAAGTGGTTGGTAGGAAACGTTTAGTGGGAGAGAAACACGCCGAAGTTCCCGGCTACTCGCGGGCGGGCATGGGAGGAAAATCTGTGATGTCCGGATACCGGGCGAAACCGTGTTCGACGTGTACACTGTACATATGTACATGTACATGTACACTGTACACGTACATATTAACCGGTCATGTGTTCGTCGTCGTCATGTCAATAAACAATGGGATATGCTATCCTATAAAAAATAGAAGTGGCGAGCTTTTTCCTCATTGATCCTTTCTTTGCCTACAACTACCACCGTGATTTTTAGACATGGGAAGTTTTAAGAAAAGCAAAAAATAGAAGGGTGCAGTGCTTGTTTTACAAATGAAATGACTGCATGCTCAAAAGAAATTATTATTGGTCATAAATGACACTGCTGAAATATAGTGTGAGTGGATTGATCCCCCTTTCCAAATTAATTCCCCTCTGCCTCCACTCCCCCCCCCCAACAAAATTAGTTTGATTTAATTATAAATAAAATAATAAAAAATACTGACAAATAAAAATACAAATAAAATAAAAACCTAATTTTAATTGTTTTCAATGGAATATTTTGCGATGCTAATGGAAATCATCAAGACTAAAGAAACGATTGATCCATCAACAGCTGGACTGTCAATGGCTGGACCTACATGTGGCTGCTGAACCCTCAACATCAACGGCACTATCGGATTATATTAGGAAACATGAAATGTTGTTCTCCTAGTCTTTGATCAGAATTTGAGATAACAAAGAGAGTTTCTCGACTAAAATGGGATTAAACAAAATAGGTTGTCTATAGAAGGCTGAGAAGGACAATCTAAAGAAGCTCTACGTAAATTATGAAACATATTATGTGGCTCATTAGCAAATTTGATTGACTCTTTCAATTTATTTTGTTTTCTTTCTATTATAAACAGTTGAAAATAAAAGTTGATCACTACACTTTAGTACATGACTTTGAGTGAAAAGTGTACAAATACAAAACTACTTGACTAGCACCGTGGGCTACTACTGTAAAACTAAATTAAATTTAAACCTCTGAAAATTTATTTCAAAGCCAGTAGGGATAACGTTACGATATGGACCCAATTTCGTGGCTCTGCTTATCGTAAGCCAAGAATCGCCGCTTGCAGAAGCATGGAATTCCACGTTTACGTCAAGCATATTTCACAGGTAAGCAGGGAATTTTTGCATATGTGCACTTGCGTAGTCCACGTTACTATGGTATTCTACGCTTACACAGCTAGCGCAGAAATTCGCGCTTGCTCAGTAAGCAGAAAATGGCGATTGCAAGCACAGAGTACGATGGTAAGCAGAGCCATGAAATTTTTGCTATGAACAGGATTCACAAGGAATAATACCTCAATCAAACAAGCACATACAATTTCTTGTGTTACATTAATGTTGGTAAACTAAAAAGCAAAATATTTTTAAAGAAATACATTATCATGAAAAGTGCAGCCACAGGGTAAAGCAAGACAACATTTAATCCAGTTCAGGTTAGCTGAAGACTTTATGTACCATCTGGGTTTGGGTACAGCTGTCAGATTGTATTCACTACACAGGATGAAAGTGGAACACGGTTGAATCTTCCCAAATATACCCAACCCCATCTTTTGCCTTGACATAAGCCACCTGTCGATATTTCCTGGAGATTAATGAGAAATAAAAATATGGAACAAATCAGTACCAGTTGAGGAAACTCAATACTGTATATACAGTTTCTCGCTATTTATTAAACAATAATTTAAAAAAATGGAGGGACAGTTGTAGGTTTCCCTCAATCTGTGTATATATATATATGATTTTTTTCTAATCACATTCTATGTTCAATTTAATCTCATGCAGTGCATTTTTATTTACAATCATATAGTTTAAACTAGATGATGTAGGTGGAATGAAAGAAATAATAATGTATTTTGTTCAACCTGGTAATAAAAATTGAGAGTTTTAACAATAACTTTTGTCTTCACACTACTTACCGGTCAACTGTTCCCTGTACACCCTCTTCTCCGATATTGAGCTGTACAGTATTCAAAACGGATTCATACCACTCATCTGGCTACAACATCTCTCTGTATCATATAGGTCTATCAATCCCTTCACCTGTCACATTCAGATTCAGTTTGCTACAAGTTGTTGGATGATGCAGTGTCCACAAGTTCACCTTGATTAGTAAGTTCAAATTGTTCCCGTTTTCTTCAAAGTGTTGTTTGTTTGTTTGGTTTTTTTTGGGGGGGGGTGGTTGTGGGGGGGGGGGTGCATGACCCGATATATGGATGACTCATACATGCACACAAAGTTGCTTTGAAAGTATTTCTTCCCCCATTGTACACAACTTATTTATCAAAAATTACTGTTGACCTAACGACAAAGTGTGCATACTCTGATAGGAATCCTGGGTATTCTGCCATTTTGCACAATGCAGGATGGAAATACCAGCCAGAAACTAATTTCTATCAATCACTTTATAGGACAGGACTACCTGCCCAAGAAATAGAGAGATTTTATATTTTTATTTAGCTTCAATGTTTTTCACTAGATCAAAAACATATATTTGTTGCTCAATCTTTTTTTGTTTCACAATTTTAGTGTCTTATTTAGTTGGCAAATCAATTACACAGTCTTGCATAAAAATAAATGCACAACTTGACTCGTATCTGTTCTGTCTAGGCCAAATACTAAACACGATTCATGTACAACGATATATCATGTTTGTACACCAAACACTAAACACGATTCACTGTGTATACATGCGGCACACACACGTACACGTAATATAGAACTAGAATAGTTCACGTAATATAGAACTAGAATAGTTTTTCCAATGGAGTGAAGTCAAAATGTCAACTTCACTAAATTCAGACCAGACTGTAGTGTAAATGTATAATTATTCCCTTATCGTTGATAAACAACTCACCGGTCGGTGTATACGATCGTTGGCCTGTTCGGCGTTGTCTTCCCTGCATTGGCACACCGCGGCCGGGGGCGACTTGAGCCGGTAGGGTTCAGCATCACCGCAGATTACGTTCAATTCAATTCAATTCAATTCAATTTAATTTATTCGTCATGTATTGTTATACATGAAATTTGCTATCCTTTGTACAGCAGTAAAAGTACGTAAAAATATTAAAAATATTAAAAATAAACAAATTGGCAAATAAACACAGTAACACAGTAAACACAGTAAAAACCAACAAAGAAATTACACAAAATAATAAAAAGTCATTATTGGACATGCTCCCTACATCCAACAACAGCAATGAATGCCAATCTACAGTGTACAAAAAGGAACCAGACTACTCCACCCAGTCCCGGTCTGGCCACACCGACATGAATGGGAGAAATCAAGATGGCTGCACCATGACAAAGGTCTATTATCTACAAAATTTACAGTTAAAATTGTGAATGGCATGAGGTAAAAAAGAGTTCCTAAACCTATTCGTTTTAAGGCTTAACTGACGAATTCTACCGGATTTATTTGTAACCACAGACGAGTTGAGAGGATGTGTATTGTCAGACATAATGGAACTAAACTTACACATGAGACTATTATGGACCAACTTCTGAAGACCATCAATGTCCTCACCTATAATCCTTCCAGCATGTTTCACAATACGTTCTAGTTTCTTACGATTGCTAATAGTTAGAGAATTAAACCAAGTGATCGAACAAAAAGTTATAACAGATTGAATTGTGCTCTGGTAAAACAGTTTTAAAACCCGGGTATTAACATTAAAAGATTTCAGTTTCCTTACAAAGTGTAACCGTTGGTTAGCTTTCTTGTAGACTTTGGTGGTGTTGGAATTCCAGTTTAGCTGACTATCAACCACAGTACCAAGGTACTTATATTCATCTACTACTTCTACAGACACATCGTTAAGTTTAACAGGTGACATGGTTTGTTTGGTTCTTTTAAAATTAAAGACCATTTCTTTAGTTTTAGACACATTAATAATTAAGTGATTTTCAACACACCAGTTAACAAACAGATCAATATTGGTTCTATAATCCAGTTCATCATTGTCACTTATCAGTCCTGTCAAGACAGTATCATCAGCATATTTAATCAAAATACATGAGTCGCTTTGTACCTTAAAGTCACTTGTGAATAAGGAGAACAAGAGTGGCGATAGAACACATCCTTGGGGGACTCCTGTACTTAAATGTGTAATGTCAGAACTAACACCGTTTACTCTTACCCTCTGTGACCGTTGGAGTAAAAAGTCATTAATCCAAAGGGAAAGTTGTGGATTAACATTTAAATTCTGCAATTTGTGTAATAGAGTCTGTGGTCTGATGGTATT
Organism: Leptasterias polaris; assembly: GCA_037783415.1. Taxonomy (NCBI): domain Eukaryota; kingdom Metazoa; phylum Echinodermata; class Asteroidea; order Forcipulatida; family Asteriidae; genus Leptasterias; species Leptasterias polaris. The sequence goes on from JAZGTN010000070.1 coordinate 10,356,678, forward strand.
GAACGCAGACGAGAAGTCAATAAATAATGCACGAGCATAGGTCTTACAGGTGTCAAGATGACTGTAAATGTTATGCAACAGTGTTATTAAGGCGTCATCCACACCACGGTGAGCACGGTACGCGAACTGAAAAGGATCTGCTGCTCCCCGTGTTTCATCAAACAGGAAATCTCTGACGATTCTTTCGAAGCATTTCATAACAATGGGTGTGAGGGCAACAGGTCTGTAGTCGTTGAGAATAGCTGGCTTAGTTGTTTTAGGAATTGGAGTGATTATGGAGGATTTCCATAGCTTGGGAACTATGTGAGTGTCCAGAGACCATTGAAATAACCGCTGAAATATACATGCGAGCTCTTTGTAACATGATTTCAGAGTTTTACCGGAGATCCCGTCTGGACCTGGAGCTTTGTTTGTCCTAATGGATTTAAAAGCCTTTTCAACTTGTGAAGTTGTGAGAACGATATTTTCTTGTGAACCAATTTCTTGTGAGGCCAGTTTCAAACACAGTTGCGAGTAAGCTGGGTCCTGGTGAATATTAGTACTATCAAAGCGACCATAAAATTGGTTAAGGTCGTTTGCGAACTGTTTTATGTCATCGGAGGGCACTTTCAACTTATTACGTACACCAAAACCTGTGATGTCTTTCAGTCCATTCCAAGCACTCTTGGGATCACCATTTTCAAATTTACGTTCGATTTTACTTCCATATGTTTTTTTGCATTTATTGACGAGATGTTTGATTTCTTTCTGTAGTTTGCGTTTTTCTGGAAGATTATTATTATTGTGAGCCGTATGCTTTCTTTTGACGAGTTCCCGAAAGTCTTTCGTCAACCATGGTTTATTGTTGGGGTAGATCTTTATAATTTTTTCTGGAACTATAAGGTCCTCACAAAACTTGACGTAATCCGTGATAACACTGGCAGAATCTTCAATTGAGTCTTGAGCTAACAGGACATCCCAATCGGTACATTCGAAACAGCTACGAAGAGTTTCCATATTGTTATGACTCCAACTCCTAACTTTCCTGGTAGCTGGCTTATTCTGCTTAAGTTTTTGTTTGTATGTAGGGAGTAGGTAAATCATATCATGATCTGATTTGCCAATTGGTGCTCTGCTGTACGATTTATAGGCGTCAGGTACGTTGCCATAACACTTGTCAAGAGTACGATGACCTCTAGTGGGGATGTTTATGTACTGGTGGTAGTGAGGCATGACGGGTTTCAAATCACAATTATTAAAGTCGCCCATAATTAGTTTAACAGCGTCTGGGGATTGTTTTTCCAAGTCTTGAACAAAATCAGCAACAGTAGTAGAGGCAATGTCTACATCTGCTCTTGGATGGATATACACAACAGTAACAAAAATCTGTGGGAATTCTCTTGGGAGATAGTGTGGTCGTAGACCTACGGTGATGAGTTCAATGTCTGGCGAACAATGTTGTTGTTTAACACAAATGTTGGTACACCATCTTTGGTTGACGTAAATACAAACACCTCCGCCTGAGGTTTTTCCTGATTCAGGGGTCCTGTCCATTCGTTTGCAAATGAAGTTATCGATATCTGTTTCATTGCTCGTGTGGGAGTCTTTAAACCACGTTTCGCTGAAACACATAAAACTGCAATCTCTATATTCATTGAGGTATTTAATGTTTGCAGAAAGTTGTCATCCTGCATGTCTTTGACTTCTGTATCTGTATCTGTACCATATGGGTTGTCGCCGTACATGGTCGGGGATGGGTGTGCGGCAGTTAATTTTTAGGGTGGCCTTTGCGATCAGATTTTCAACGTTTAGGGAGTCTAAGCTAGCTTGAAAGTCTTAATGTCCCGTGCAGATCTAGTGTCAGGATGAAGTTGATTCCATTCAGGTATGGTCTTGGGATAAAGTGAGTGGTGATAACAGTCTTTGTTTGTTGTGATGACTTTGTACGAATAGGGTCCGGATCGACGTGTTGAAACCTGACTTGCTGAGTATTGGATATTAACTTGGTCTTTGATGTTGTTTGGTGTAATCCCGTGTGTCTCATTGTAAAGCGTTATTAGCCTCAGTTTAGTCCTACGGTCTTGAAGTGTTTCCCATCCTAGTTTATTGAGAATTTCAGTGATGCTTGATTCCCGACTGTAATCGTGAACCGTAAATCTGGCAGCCCTGTGTTGAATTCTTTCGAGCTTCTTTTTGTCTATAGTGTGCTGTGGATCCCAGATGGCTGAACAGTATTCTAGGCCGGGTCTGATTAATGATTTATATGCAATTGATTTGGTGCTGCTGTTGCAAGAGTAGATATTTCTTTTTAGTAAGCCGAGCATCCTGTTAGCTTTGGAGATAACTTGGTCAATGTGTGTTGACCATCTGAGATCATTACTGGAGTTCAACTCCAAGGTAGGGATGGTGCTTAACCTCTTCTAGATTGGCGTTGCCCATGGAGTATTTGGAATTAATAAACTTCTTTTTGTGCGTGACACGCATGGCCTTACACTTAGATGTGTTAAAAGACATTTGCCATTTATTTCCCCATGTAGCGAGTGTGTCAATGTCTTTCTGAAGACGATCTGAATCAGTTTGGTTTTTAATTTCACGGTAAAGGATGCAGTCATCTGCAAAGAGCCTAATACTTGAGAGGATGTCTTTAGGCAGGTCATTGATGTAAACCAAAAACAAAAGGGGACCCAGAACTGTCCCCTGCGGGACTCCAGAGGCAACTTCTAACTTGTTGGAAGAAGCTCCTTGAAGGACGACCCGCTGGTTGCGCTGGGTGAGAAAACAATCTATCCACTTTAAATTACTATTCCTGATTCCAATGTTAGTCAAGAGGCGTTGATGAGGAACAGTGTCGAATGCTTTGCTAAAGTCCATTATAATTAGATCCACTTGACTTCTGTCATCAAGGACTTTAGCGAGATCATCAACTAAAGCAGCTAACTGAGTATCACAAGAACGGCCCCTGCGAAAACCGTGTTGAATATCTGCAAGTATATGATGCTTATCAATGTGCTCCATTATGTGATGATGTAAGATATGTTCTAGTATTTTGCATGGTATGGATGTGAGAGACACCGGTCTATAATTAGCTGGATTTTTCCTGTCACCTTTCTTGTAGAGTGGTGTGACATTTGCCTCACGCCAGTCTCTTGGTAGGCAGCCAGTATTCAGTGATTTCTGAAAGATCTTAGCATATACTGGGGCAAGAACAGCGGAGCACTCCTTCAGGATCTTCGGAGGTATAGCATCCGGTCCAGGTGCCTTATTTGTTTTCAGATCTTTGAGAAGTTTTTCAACACCAAAGGGGTTTATGGTGATGTTTGACATGGTTGGTAGATTTGTAGCAGTCATGTTGGGAAATTGTCCAAGTCTTCGTTGGTGAAAACAGACCTAAATTGGTTATTTAAAACTTTTGCCTTATCAATGGCGGAAGTCACTGTTTCACCGACAGAGTTAATTAAGGTAGATACTCCAAATGCTTCCTGTCTTTTTGCCTTAATAAAACTCCAAAACGGCTTAGTGTTGTTAGTCTGGAGACTACCACCGATGACGTCACGAATGTATTCTTGTTTGGCTTTCCTGATTGTTCTGTCAGTCATTCTGCGATGTTTTTTGAAGGCTTCCCTTGCAGATGGCGTAGCGCGTTGTCTCGACCTTCTGTACAAGCGTTTCTTCTTGCAGATACTCTTTTTGATAGAATGATTAATCCATGGTAATTTCCACTTTGATGAGGTCACTTTTGAAGGAATGAACTTGTCCATAGAACCTTTTATTACATGATCAAGCTCGCTCACAAGTTTATCAACATTGGTATTGTCTATGTAATCAGGTGTTAATTTTTGGTCAAATTCCTGGATGCGGTCTGAAATTGCAGTATAGTCTTCTGACGACTGAAATCACTAAAACTATACTAGCAGAATTACTGCCACTGTTGTTGCTACTGTCATAAGTGACTTCAACAGTTATGCTATGATCTTCCTAAGATTTATCACTTTTAGCAATGGTGGAATTTGTCGGAGAAAATTCGGAAAGCAGGCTTCAGTGTGCAGTGAAGTATATAACGAAACAAAACCTTAACCCCTGTGTGACGTCATGCAGTTGGTCTCAGCAGAAACTCTACGCGGGGGTATTTTCGCGATTCGGAGTGGAAGTGCAAAAAATAAGGGTCTGTAAAAGTGGCTATTTTGGCATGACCGAAAAGGCCAATTCCTTAGATTTTTTCATGTGTCATAATGAAGTATCATTCTTCAGTTTTATTTAAAAGGGAAACCGCAGCGAAAACCGCTCTAGTGACACTTTAAAACAAGCGAAAAGTTCCATACCCATGGCAGTTGCTATGTTGCTATGTTATAAAGTTGTTGTTATGTTATTAAAATTAAAATTATACAAAGGGTAGGCTATTACTTCAAAAGTAGAAATAGCTTCATAAAAATAAGAAAAACACATAGATAGAAGAATAAAACCTAATCGTTTTTCAAGGGCGTTCTTTATAATAACAGAGCAACTGTTTTTGTTTTAGGCAACTCGATGACGATCCACAATCACCAGCAGTTTTCTACTAAAGACCGAGACAACGACGAATACCGCTCGAACTGTGCTTATTATAGCCACGGTGCCTGGTGGTACCACAGCTGCTACCTATCTAATCTTAACGGGGCGTATCTCCGTGGGGCCGGGATCCGTCCAGGAGTTGCTTGGTCTCTCTGGAAGGGGCCCGGTTACTCACTCAAAACCTCTGAGATGAAAACACGACCAACTCCACAATAATAACACCATACCACTCACTAATGAGCAAGTTCGAGTGCGCAAATTTAGTTAGTCGACCCGTGATTGGCCACTGACTAGCAACGTACATGCGCAGTGACTCGTTCGGAAGTCCAGTCGATCAACCATGCTGAGCACGTTCGAGTGCGCACCATGGGTAACTAAAGGTTGCCTTTTTTTACTCGAGCCCAGGCTGGTCGAACATTGGTTGACTACTCTGGTTGACCATTCGGAACCAGCCTGAGGACCATGGTTTATTCTGTGATACCGATAGCCTTGTTTCATGCTAACATTTGTAAAGTGCAGAAGGGAACCAGTGACACTATGTAACAAAATGGCTCGAACACCGTACCGATGGTTGACTTGACTTCCAAACGAGTCGTTCGAGTGAGTACTTTGCTAGTCAATGGTCAATCACGGGTCGACTAAAATGTGCGCACTCGAACATTACCAATCCTTGAGATAGATTAGTTTGTTCGCCTTTATCGTAATGAAGTGAAAACAATCATTGACAAAACTAATAGTCAGTTTTTATTTTGTTTTGATACTTAAACATGATACACTTAAGTGATAATGTTATAATATTGGTTGGACAGAACTTTGATTGTTAAGTAGAAGATTATGCAGAACTTACTCTCACAAAAAACAACACAAAACTACATAAGTACTGGTAGCCTTAAACAACTATAGAAGACTTATTACAATCTTCCTTTTTGAAATTAATGACGTATCAGCCAGACACTATGAGACAGTGATTTACCGAATGAATACTACAGTAATTTGCAAATGACTAGAAATATTATCATATGGATATTTCTGTTCATTGTAGTAGAACTATTCACAGTTTCTTCCACCAAGGAATACTTTCTTTAGTGCAACATTGACATATAAACAAAATTGAGTGATCAAAGCCAAAACGTACTGGATATTATTGTACACTAATTACAGCTATGTGCGTGTTGTATGAGCACTTTGAGAAAGACACTGGTGGGAAGGAAAAGTCAATCCATTTATGTGCTTTGAATGTTTGCGTAGATCATTTGGATTGGTGAGCAACTTAAAAGGAAAACAAAAAAAATCGCAATTAAAACAAACACTTGCGTAAGCCCAAGACCCCTTACTAAATTGGAGGCCTGTTTTACAGTTTAAAATAACTCAAACTAAACAATGTACAGTTTTCTGCTTATTTTCTTTTCTACTTTTTGACCGTAAGTGTCGGTAATCATTGAGTAAAATCTGTTTTTTCGAAACTGCAAAGTAAAACAGTCGAATATGGACATTTATAGAAAATGCATTCGACAGCACTTGGGTCTTTACACTCCAAACATGTTTTTTTATGTCAGTCAACACAGGTCCAATTCATGCCTCTTTGATTGAATATCATCAAATCCACAAGTGGAAATCTTCCAAAATATACAGACCTACCAATATTGTTGACATGTGTCGTCTTGGATTGTTTTGAGATGTCGACAAAATCGCGAAGGAAGGGTAAAGGTTAAGTTATTAACTCAACCTTTGAGTTCCTCTTTCTTAATGTATCTTAATTGTAAACGACAGTCAGCTGTAAACAGAAAACGAGCTATTTTATTAAAATGTTAATTATTAATAGCGCATGCATGTGAAAATGGCGGCCATGACAATATTGAATGGATATGATGAGCGAGTGGCCATTGCAGTCTGCAGTGTGTTGGGCAGCTCGTTGACCACGAGGTTCAACTGTGTTCTTAATGTTGATGAAACCTTAAAGTTAAGCAAAACTCCTTCACTAAAAATTGAATTTAAACGAAATATTTTCACAGCGTTTGGAGTCCAATTTGTTCGTGTCTACTATCTTGAATAGCAACCCAGGACCGGTGAGAATGAAGTCTTACAAAATACAAACAATCTACAATGAACTTGAATGACACGTACATATGCATTTATTAACCACACACAAAATCGAATAAAAAGTAGATCAAATCGAAAAAATAAGAAATATATTTGTTGAGAAAATGGATCCAACCTCTCATAAAAAATAAAAGTGTTTACATATTCTACACGTAGGTCACTGAAAAGTGAATAAATTATGTTTTTCTTGAGATAAATCACGTTGGAAATGAGCAAGTTCGATGCTCCTCAGCCGATTGAAGGCACATGCAACTCACCCACTATAATAATAAAGAATGGCTAATTGAACACATGATCATGTCGAGTCAAGTCGGTTGTTCACTTGCAACTTTTGACATTAAAAATCTGTCAATATCAATATTTACAGAATAAGCACGAATAATTACTTTACACAACTAAATCTTATTGTAATGGACATCGCTACCGCCGGGTAACCGCCGGACAACCGCCGGCGGGAAAACATTGGCCAGGAGCCAAGATGTCTGACTCTTTGCTTTCTGTTGATTAAATGAGTTGTGTTGTATGGTTGAGGCAGAAAGAGACCAGAGTTGTTACGAATAAAGTTAGTTTTCCTCCAGTCCAGTCTCGGGCTCCCCTTTTCTTGGTGTTCAGCAGTATTAGAAACAAGGACCAATAGGCCGTTTGCTACATTATTATAATGATTGTGATTGAAATGAGTTCGGATTACTTCTGTACTCAAAATACTCAGAATTAACCCGAGGTCCGGATCCCTGGGGGACTTGAGTCTTTTCCGTGTCAGACTGACCCGTAAAGGTAACAAAATGACATTTTAACTCAGACTGATCTGCGACATTTAACCCATTTCTGAGTCAATTTCACATAATCCGGGTCAGACTGACCCAGAAAGGTAACAAAATGACATTTTAACTCGGATTCTGCGTCACTTTAATCCATTTCTAGGTCAATTTGACACATAATCCGGGTCAGAGTGACCCAGAACTGGGTCAGGCTCCACGGGATCAGGATCCAGGTCCATTTTCATCCGGACGGATTTAGAGTGTAAACCCCATGTGCAAATACACTTATAGTAGGTAAATATGCAGTGATGTTGGCTGAGATTTGGCTCAACAAGGGCTGGTTTTTCTGATGATCTTGCAGATCATTGCAACCTAATGAAGTTTTTCGTACACGGTGTACTCCCTCATAGGCCCACTTGCTAGCACGTACCCATATAAGGCAATGGTTAGGAGAGAAAAACAACCTTTGTTGAGGTGGAGTTTTGGTTCAGTACTTGACAAAGAAACGAAATATGTTTGTAAACCCACAAATTACCCATAAGTGAAAAAGAAGTTTCTCCTCTTTATTGCTTTGATTACACATTTTGACAATAGTTGCTGTGGTTATTCAACAGACAATGACAGAGGAAAAGGAACCTTCGATGAATGTTTGATGTTGTTTTTACCTACGTGCAACATGGCCGCACCACCCGCACGACGGATCACGAAACTAGGCCAGTGCGCCCTCTAGTTCTTTTATAACTCTATGGGGAACATCACATAAACCCCAATAGCAACCATTGCTAAATGCTAAATATTCAAAAATACTTTAAAGTCAGTCAGCCTCTTGAAAACAACTTAAATATATTTTCGGAAACTTTAGATTTCTTTTCAATTTTTGGCAGGTTACCCGTTTAAAATGTTTGTAAATTACCCAAGAACAAAAACACCGAGAAATGAAAATTTGCTTTTTCCAAAGCCGACCTGCTGCTAGTTTTCATGAATCACTCTTTCAATTTCCAAGCCAAAGAGGACCAACTTAAAACCTTAATAATCAATTATCATCAAACGTTGAAGCACAGAACCTCCACGTTGTGGAAACTTGTCATAATTAGGCCTACACAATCTTTTAACTGCATGACCCCTAAAACGTAATTATTCAAAAATTTGCACATGAATAATTATTTGCCTATTTAGTGTGGTGCACTCGGTAAGGGGGAGGGTCCAAAGAGAGTGAGCCACCTAGAGTGGTCCTTACTTGTATTTATGTATATATTTATTTATTTATTTATTTATTTGCTTATTAAAAAACGTAGAGCAAGGTGTAGTATACATTTTACTAAAGTATAATCAGCTTTACTTACCGCTGTATTCAAAGTTCATTGCACCCTAATGACATTTTTCGTACACGGTTTACTTCCTCATACTTGCTAGGATAATGTACCCATATAAGGCAATGGTTAAAGAGAAACACAACCTTTGTTGAGATGGAATTTGGTTCAGTGCTTGACAAAGAAACGAAATATGTTTGTGCGCAAGAGGGAGAGGAAAGTTGGCAAAAAATAAATCTATGTTTTGCTGTGAACCAAACATTGTTTGCCACCGAAGTTCAACCATTAGCCGTCTTGTCTGAAACTACGAGGCTGCACCTACAAAATAACATTATCAGTTGCCAGTTTACCTTAATAAAATGGAACCAGCAAGTATAAAAATTACCCTGTTGGTCTTCATAGCCGTGTTTGCTATGAGAGCAAAATCCCAAACTGAGCATAGCATTGGCTCATATTCAACAAGCGAGACCGAACGATGTGTGTGCCAGCCACACGTCACTATCAACCCGCCCGTTTGCCGACGCTCCGTTCCCGAGTACACCGGTACCTGCTGCAACTGTACGACCGTCCGGGAAATACTTCGTACAGTATCAACAAATCAAGAAACGGTTTCCTCTGAGCTAGAAGACACTAGACTTCAAGTGGAAGCGTTGCAAGTAACGGTCTCTGGAAATCAAGAAACGGTTTCTTCGGAGCTAGCAGGCACAAGACGTAAAGTAGAGGATTTGCAGGTTGCAGTATCTACCAACCAAGAAATGGTAACTTCGGAACTAAGAAACACAACACATCAGTTGAAAGACACTAGACTTCAAGTGGAAGAGCTGCAAGTAACGGTTTCTGGAAATCATGAAAGTACTACATCAGAGATACAGGGTCTAAGACGACAGTTGGAAGAGCTACAAGTCTCAGTCTCTGTTTTAGTGGGAATCCTTCATGGTAAGATTAGTTGTGTTTATAGTTGTCGTATCAACGTTCGACTAGTCGCCGATCCACCAAGATAAGATCAGCTACAACGAAATTTCTCTCTAAATTTAAGCCTTTTTTCCACTTTACAAAATTACCGAACAATTTTTTGTCTCTTGATAACATTATTACACTATAAAAGAGGGGTATTTTTTCCAGGCCCTATATTAGAAATAGTTCTATTTTGCTGCTCCAATATTTATTAATTTAAGTTAAAAAAATGCTTTGTCTCCTTAATCCGTATTGACGAGAAGTCTTATTTCCTGATGCCAACCTTCCCCATGAACCAGGCTCATACACCTGATACAACGGAGAGAACCGCAACAACGGAAGGCCGGTAAGGGTGTTGCGGCTTTATCTATGAAAACATGTGCTTGACAGCTAGTTTGGGGTGGAGAAAGCTGGTTAACGTAGTGCCTGAGGTCGCAGGTTCACATCCCACAGTTTTAGATACCTGAAAATAATACGTCCATTTCTGACAATAAACAATGGAGTAACTCATGTTCATTAATTACCTGTTGGAATTTCTTTACAAAGAATTGGGAGGTTATAAATCACGATAATTATTATTTTGCAGAAATTACGGGTTTAAAATACAACGTTTTGGTTTTTACATACTTGTACAGGTGCCTTTCCAAAAGATTGTTCCGAGATTCTTGCAAGGGGTTTGTCGATCAGTGGCGTGTACACGGTTCAACCTCTAGACTCCGGTGCGGTTTTCCAGGTGTATTGTGATATGGAGACAGACGGTGGTGGTTGGACGGTAAGATAACACGCAAGTAAATGAATGAGAGTAGGCCTACTAATCTCTAAGAGTTTATTTGTAAATTATATAGAAGGGGTTTGATCAAATTGAAGAAGAATAGATTGTTAAAAACCACACTTTCCTTTGATAGGTTTTCCAGCGGCGGAAGGACGGCAGTGTGGATTTCTATTTGGACTTTGCCAGCTACAGCCGGGGTTTTGGGAATCTACTGGGAGAATTTTGGCTCGGTAACGACAACTTGCACCGTCTAACAGCTCAGGGCGAGTACGAACTCCGCGTTGAACTGTCAGACTTCGAGAACGAAACCAGGTATGCCGTCTATGACTCGTTCAGCATCGCCGATGTGAATGACAACTACACGCTGTCTTTGGGAAGTTACTCAGGAACCGCAGGTAATGAATCAGTAACATTCCTGCAAATGTAATGAGAAAAGGAATCTACACTTTTACATATGCCCAGAATTGATGGGTAATTAGGTGTTCGGGCACACAGCCCGTAACACCTCTTGTTTTTGTTCCGGTTTTTTTTCTTACTTTTTAATACTTCTTATTCTTCTTCTTATCCCCCGCGATTGTCCGCTAACAAAAGCACACTTCCCAAGCTCGTATAAACTTGAAATTTCTACCATAGTTAGATATCCATTAGGAGACGAAACCGTTTCATTTACGTCATGATGACGTCATCAGGTGTCAAATTACAAGGTTTTTAGAAAAAAATAAATTAATCTTTGAAAATCTGTAACAAATCACACTTAAGAGACCGGCGGTTGTTTTATGCGGGATCATACTTAGGTCATATAGGTCTTTATTTTTTGTCGTGTGCGTGACCTCACATGACCTCTACTTCCGGTCGTAACATGAAGAAACAGGAAGTGCCTTGTAATTTAAAAGTGGCACACTTTTTGAAGTTTTTTTTAACGGTGTTATAGTCGAGCAAGAGTCTGGTTTAACAAAAAAAGACAAATGACGTCATAAAAGTCAAGAGCGCCCTCTAGCGGCAGGTTGAAAACAATTAAAAATGCACTTTTCCTAGATGTCTGTGGCGAAGTTTAAGATAATCGTTTCGAAATTGGTATACATAATGACCTTCATGCAGACAACATATGTGTGAAGTTTTAGATTGATGACGTCATCGTGTGTCACATGGTATTGCCTTAAAGGTTTACTTTTTGAAGCCGTGTATTTACAAAACCACAAGATCGACTGAGTTGAAACTTGGCATGTTGAAAGACAGTGATATTGACTATGTAAATCTAAAGAGAAAACATGATGACGTCATTCCTTTTTTTTATACAAATATTTGAAATATTGACCAATTATTACGGGTATTTATTGACCCGCTGTCAAACCACGGGCTACACACACACTACGCGAACTAAACCAGTTTACTGTTTTGTTATCACGTAGTGTGTGTGTATACGTTGAGCAAATCATCCGCAAGGTTCAAAGTCCATCAAACATGCTTGTGGTCTAGTCTCTGTTCAAGGTTCGCGCAACCTGCTTTTGACAATACGCTTTGTTAGTCTCTAAAACAGCAGTCCATGCAAACCTCGTTAACTAGCAAATGCTGTGCTTTCGATCGTGTGCTTTTTAAAACTTGTGCTAAAGCTGGTGGTGCTATATCAAATTATGGTCATGCTTTTACCACGCTCTGTGGCATTATTGGCTTGCTCTGTGACAGATCGGCTCGTTTTAGTCTACGCAAACACCAATGTGAGCATTTTTGTTGGCCAACAAAGACACACTTTGAGTCGTGCGTAGCGCGTACACGCGTGCACTTTTCCATTGTTTCATCAATGATGGTGGTCAATGATGTGGTCAATTTGCTTTGATTTGCTGTAAAACGTTAATCGGTGACAGGGTACGCTGAATATAAGGCATTTCATCACTAAGGTGACAAAAGGAATTGTCGTGTCCTTATTAATACTAGCAGAAAACATGCGTATAACGTAACAACGATCTACAACCACGTTGCAAATTTACAATAAATTTGCAATGTTGTGTTTTGCACTCGTGGGGCCCAATTTAATTATATTATGTACTGGAGCATTATTTTTGTGCTCCTATAGTAAATTGCAAGATTGAGCTCAAGCCGCGATATATTACATTTAACGCTTGTTTTCCTGATAAAAGACGTCATCAATTGTAACATGACTTCGACTTAAAGTTGCAGTTTTACCAGATTTGTATACACAGTATTACAATTGCCTGGTCAAGCTTAAAACCAAATTGATGTATTCAAGCTGACAATGAGTAACATCCCATATTTGAACGTCATGCCGAACACCTTGTTTTTGTTGTGTAACAAAAATTTAAGTCTAGTTTTATTACATTTTTTCTTTCATTATTATCATTTTTTTCAACAGTGTTTAATAACACATCTACAGAAAATACTACTTCAAAGCTGTGACGATGGTTCTGACGTCCTTGATGGTACACAACTTATTTAAGATCACAGCTTTAGAGGATAATACATGCTTAAAGCTAATTTGTTGGGCTTAAAACAAGCGAAAAAGTTCCATACCCATGCCAGTTGCTATAATGTTGCTATGTTATAAAGTTGTTATTTATTTAAAATAAAATAAGACAAAGGGTAGGCTATTACTTCAAAAGCAGAATAAGCTTCATAAAAAGGAGAACAAACAATGAAGAATAAAACCTAATCGTGTTTCAGGGGTGTCCCATTATAATAGAGCAACTGTTTTTGTTTCAGGCGACTCGTTGACGTACCACAATAACCAGCAGTTTTCTGCTAAAGACCGAGACAACGACGCATCCAGCACGAGCTGTGCCCAGAGATTCTACAGTGCCTGGTGGTTCAACAGCTGCTTCACATGTAATCTTAACGGGGCGTATCTCCGTGGGAACACGACTGAAGAAGGTCAAGGAGTTGATTGGGGCCACTGGAAGGGGCATTATTACTCGCTCAAAACCTCTGAGATGAAAATACGACAAACTCCACAATAATAACTCTATACCACTCACTAATGAGCAAGTTCGAGTGCGCAAATTTAGTTAGTCGACCCGTGCTTGGACACTGACTAGCAACGTACATGCGCAGTAACGTACTCTATCGAACCGTTGTTTAGAAGTCCAGTCGATCAACCATGCTGAGCAAGTTCGAGTGCGCACCATGGGTACCTAAAGGTTGACTATTTTTACTCGAACCCAAGCTGGTCGACCATTGGTTGAATACTCTGGTTGACCATTTGGAACCAGCCTGAGGACCATGGTTTATTCTGTGGTACCGATAGCCTTGTTTCATGCTAACATGTATAAAGCGCAGAAGGGAACCATTGACACTCTGTAACAAAAGTGGCTCGAACACCGTAGCGATGGTTGACTTGACTTCCAAACGAGTCTTTCGGGTCAGTACTAGTTAAGTGGGAAACACCGTACTCCAATTTGCCCCGTTGATCGGGCGTACTCAAGCGGTAGGCGTTTTATGTTGGGGTGTAAATAACTGTGTTTAGGGTGCACAGATCTTGAAATTGCACTGGCTTCCTGTAAAGTATCGTATTATTTATAAAATTTGTCTGCTAGTTTTTAAATGTATAAACAGTCTAGCCCCAAGTTATCTATGTGAACTATTGCTGACAATTAACTCACTCTACACGTTCATCCTCAGAGTAGGTTGCAACCTGTGAACACTAGATTATGTACTTACGGTGACAGAGCTTTCTCTGCAATAGCACCTCGTCTATGGAACCAGTTAACTGTTTGTCTCAGGGAGGAAAACTCCATCTGTAGCTTCAAATCTGGGCTTAAGACACATCTCTTTAGGGAAGCATTTTTAACTTAAAGTAATGTTCTATTTTTCTTATTGCCCTGCTGTTTACTGCATTGTTGTGGGTTTTTATCGGGTGGTTTTATAACGGCTTGGTGTTTTGTGCATTCTTTTATCACTTTTTACTGGTTTCATTTTAAATATTGTTGTTGGATCTTAGGGTAACTTTTTCAGGATCTTTTCATTCTACGTGGTTTTACTGTTGTGATTGATTGGTTTTAAATATTCTGTATATTTTTCCTTTATTGTTTTAATGATCACACTTTGTGGATCTTTTCTTTTGAGCTTTTCTGATTTTACTTTTTGTGGTTTAATGTTTTAGTTTTTCTTGTTGTAAAGCGCCTGGGAGCATTGCAAAATGGATTTGGCGCTATATAAATGTGTTTTATTATTATTATTATTATCTTGTACTAATGGTCTGAACAGTTGAATCTAACTTCACTGAACACACACACCAAAGATTTTAATATTCTGGCTCAATTCTGGCCCAATACAATCCATACACCAAACAGCCATAGACCAGATGCGGCAAGTTTTGTACTGCACAAACGAATACCGCTTTGGCTCCGACCCACATTTGTGACAACTGGCCTACCCGATGAATGACCTCTAGGGAAAAATCGGTTCAGCCACTTGTTAAGGACTGTTCAGGGTTGGATGAAAATTGAATTTAAAAAAAGTGTTGTAATTAACAAAAATATAAAAAAGTGCCTACGGCTTGAGTACAGGTGTTTCCCACAGGGTTAATAACGCATGCTGGTGAAAATGGCGGCCATGTGACAATATTGAATAGATCTGATGAGCCAGTGGCCACTGCAGTCTGCAGTGTGTTTGGCAGCTCGTTGACCACGAGGTTCAATCATGTTCTTAATGCTGATAAAACCTTAAGTTAAGCAAAACTCCTAGATTAAAATTCGAATTTAAACGAAATATTTTTACAGCATGTCCTCCTGTTTGGTGTCCAATTTGCTCGTGTTTATTATCTTGAATAGCAACCCAGGACCGGTGAGAATGAAGTCTTACAAAATGCATACAATCTACAATGAATTTGAATGACACGCACAGTCATTTGCATTTATTAACCACACACAAAATCGATAAAATAAGAAATAAATTCGTTGATAAAATGGAACCTCTCAGAAAAAATAAAAGTGTTCACATATTCTACACGTAAGTCACTGAAGGGTAACTAATTGATGTTTTCTTGAGATAAATCAAGTTGGAAATGAGCAAGTTGGATGATCCTTAGCCGATTGCACATCCAACTCACCCACGAATGGCTGGTTGATCACAATGATCACGTCGAGTCGAGTCGGCTGTTCGCTTACAACTTTTGACATCAGGGCTCGATTTCTCAAAGAGCTAAGATTGATCTTAACTGTGAATCAATCCTAGTTGCTAAGCAAAGTGTGATGTCACAATACAAATCACTATGGTTATACTGAAAACTCATCTTCAGATGAATCTAAGGGCATTGTGAAATCGACCCCAGAAATCTTTCAATATCAATGTTAATAGAATTACCACGAATAATGACTTTACACAACTAAATCTTATTACAATGACATGATGATTTAAATAATAATGGGTACTTCCGTATTCTAAATACACAGAATTGACCGAAAGTCAGACTGACCAGTCAAGGTAACAAAATGATATTTTAACCCCATGTGCAAAATATACTTATTGTAGGCAAATATACAGTGATGTTTGCTGGTCCTTTAACCCATTTCTATAGGTCAATTTGACCATGACACATAATCCGGATCAGGCTGACCAGGAAAGGTAACAAAGTGATATTTTAACCCCATGTGCAAATATAATTATTGCAGGCAAATATACAGTGATGTTGGCTGAGCTTTGGCTCAACAAGGGCTGGTCCTTCTTCTGATCTTGCACTCACTTATTTCTCTTTTGCAAGTTAATATAAAAACAGGTATTTTGATTTAAGACAAAATGCGCAATTAATACATTACCATCAATATTTCTGGCTAGCATGGTCCCTCCAAATAATAATAATAATATGGATTTATATCGCGCTTTATCACACCCAAGGGCGTCTCAAAGCGCTTCGAACATTTATTACCCCTGGTCACTGGGCCATTCATTTCATTCCTTAAACCATCTCAGCTCCCTGGGGAGTATCAGCCATATTGAAAAAGAGCACACTTTGGCAGACCCAAAATTGCCTAACTACAGTTTTGGCCTATTGTTTTTGAACATACCATTTAATCAAACTACCAAACTTAAGCTTCGTTTGTATAGACATTATTTTCACCGTCAACGCCCCAGAATGTGCCCGAAATTGACTCAATTTGTTTCAGATTCCCGCCTATCTTTTGCTAGGCTGAGCCAGTTGGATTTTCAGCCGACGTTCCCACGCGAACAACGTAAATGACGTCACCCGAACTGACATACTCCTGTTGGTTGCGTCTATTCCCAATAGGTTAAAATCACTTCAGCATTTTCTGTAAAATCGATTGAGTCATTGTTTTTTATTTTTATAGTGCTTTGTACGTATGCTATTGCTAATTTATACATAAAATAATACTAGATGTATTCTTAAAATATTGAAAAATAAACCTAACAAATAACCTGATCCCTACTAGACGAAAAACTGTGTTCCCTTTATTTGAATGGAATCGTCTAATGATTTTCCCAACGTTTTTTATTTATTTTGAATTTAAAAACTAGAATCACTTTGGGTTTTTTGTTTCCAAACTGCAAGTTGAATCACTGAGCAGAGGCAGATTAGTTACATGTTGTATTTCTGTACTATATCCCGTGGTATAAACGGTCAAGTTTGAATGTGCATTTTATTGACGGCTTCTGAGATTCTGACCAATCAGAGTGTTCCGTCCACTTTTGGACTAATTCGCCATAGGGTGTGTACAAACCGAAAAACAATGTTCCCAAGTCTGTGATCGTAGGTTAAAGACGGAGGTTAATCCACAAGAGGGCGCTATTTCAGGCAATTATGTATTGGCTATCAGTTAGACTAAAAACCACGAGCACAGACTTGGAACCAAGTCTACACGCCCCCGGCCGGATCCCGCACCAGGCATTTGCATGGTGTTTGGCGCTTATGTTCAGTGTGTGAGAAGACACGATGTCCACACAAGTCACAGTCAGTTAGTCAGTGAATAGTGGTCCACAAATGAGTGTACGAGTTACAGATTATTAGTAGCTTTTTTGAAAAACAAATTGGTAGGGCCTATGTCATTATTAACTTTGTCTCTCCCTCATTTTTCCCTTTTTTTTCTTTTTTTTCTCAACCAAAAAGGGGGGGGGGGCGTGCGCCCCCACGCCCCCTGTATCCGCCCCTGGTCAGTGAATGTCTTTTATTGTTTGATACTGTGGAAAATAAATGAAGCTTGAACCTTTATAAACTTGTTTTTATTGAGAGTAAGAAAATCCTTAGGTTTTTATGTCACGATTCTGAAACATGGTGTTTGAAAACAGTGAAATAATTTTATAGATGTTAGGTTTTGCATCGGGGATAATGAATATAATTTTTGTTTTATAGTGAAATAATTGATGAGATCAAAGAAAACTTGTTGTTTTGGTGTTCGCAATTAAAGGCACTGGACACGTTTTGTAATTGTCAAAGACCAGTATTCTCACTTGGTGTATCCCAACATATGCATAAAATAACAAGCCTGTGAAAATTTGGGCTCAATTGGTTATTGAAGTTGCAAGAAAATGATGAAAGAAAAAACACCCTTGTTGTACAAATTAGTGTGCTTTCAGATAGGAATAAAAGGCTTCTGGCCAGAAGTCTTTTATTATTTTAGTGAGAAATTACCTTTCTCAAAAACTACGTTACTTCAGAGGGAGTCGTTTCTCACAATGTTTTATACTATCAACAGCTCTCCGTTGCTCGTTACCAAGTAAGTTTTTATGCTAATATATATTTTGAGTAATTACCAAACGTGTACAGTGCCTTTTTAAAATATTGTGACATCATGCAGGGTGACGCTGCATGATGCGTCACACCGAGGGCGGATCTTGCCCTTTTTGCTTACCATGTTGGGCGCGTAATGGAAGTGAAGGCAGGGCAAATCTAAAATATATTGTGTGCATTTATTTAAAAAAATAATACCAACTTTGCACAGGCACTTATATAATTCAAGAAAATTGTTGCGCAGAAATAGCACGTCGGGGACTTTCCCTGCAGTGTGCAATCGCCTGGGTACGTTTTTGTTTTCTTATCTGATCACCTCGCCCCCAGAGTTATTGCAAGAGAAAACAAAATAGGTGATCTTTACCTATGAGATAGAACTTATTGTGCACGAGGTTGCTTATGGCGCGAAAGAGTGAATGCGCAATGAAACTGTCCTCTTGCAAACGCTATGGCCGGAATGTCACGCGATTTATGACGGCAGCCGAGGCGCGCATTGTTGAAATGCTCGCGCTCCTAGCGCAATCCTGTTCAACGTTAAACACGTCGTGTGTGTGTGTGTGTTACGGACGTATGGTTTGAGTTTCCCCCTGATGAGAAATCTTGTTACTTGTTCAACGTCGTCAGGTCCGTACACTTCTGACCGAAATTTTGCAGTGAAAGTGCATCAATTTATCATCATGGCTTCGGCTTCGAAGAAAGAGAGTGTAAACCGTAATCTGCGGTCCGTGCTGATCACGGAAAAGGCAGGAGTTGCCCTGAATCGACTGCAAGGTAACGATGATTTGTAATGGAGATTGGAGCTTTTTACGTTAATTAAAAACCACCACCATGCCATGCGTGCTTTCATGTGCAGCGGCCAATGGCATGGAGCGCCAAACCATGCCTGCTGTGCACTTGGTATGGTGTCATAAACTGACACTACGCTACAGCAGGAGGTCACTTCGTAGCCCACCTTGTTGGGCTGTAATGGCTCTCTTTTAACATCGGTCTCAGTATGAGACCGATGTTAAAAGAGAGCCATTACAGCCCAACAAGGTGGGCTAGTCACTTCGTACCTTGATTCCCTTGAATAACTTATTCCTCCATGGTTAAATACTTCCTATCCTAGATTCCTACCCTTCCTACTCAGTACCAAATTCTAGCAAGACACTTAGAGAGTCCGGCACTTTTTGAATTTTTTCACAAAAACCTAACAAGTTTGGTACCATGCGAAAGAGGATTGCAAAAGAAATCCAGCAGTGTTTATTTCACTTCAATAGCTTACAGTATTGTAGACCCAGTAACTGGGGCGCTGTACTCCTTTTTTCGAAATTTTGACATCATCGTCGTACTAGCGCCCCAGGTTATTAGTACGTCCCAATTCTGGATTCCCTGATATGGCATCATTTTGAATAGGGTAGACACAAAAAATGCCTCAGAACGACCAAAATACCCAACAAAATTGCTTTAAAAACGCCTACTGGCTTCTTGATATGTCTAAGGTGCAACATCAGGTATTTAAATGTACTCACGATTTTGTTTTGTGCTTGAATTTTACGTTTTTGTCGAGCAGATCGATGAAAATGGTGGGCAGAGTCTCGTTTTGCCCAAATCAATGGCCGCCGCCACCAACAGTTTCATCGTCGCGATGCATTCTGGGTAGTAGATTTAATCAACGACTGTTTGCAGCGTGTGCACCATTCTTTCCCATCACAACACGCGCCCCTTCGACGAATACATTGACCACACGCTGCAAACAGTCGTTGATTAAATCTACTACCCAGAATGCATCGCGACGATGAAACTGTTGGTGGCGGCGGCCATTGATTTGGGCAAAACGAGACTCTGCCCACCATTTTCATCGATCTGCTCGACAAAAACGTAAAATTCAAGCACAAAACAAAATCGTGAGTACATTTAAATACCTGATGTTGCACCTTATACACCTATCAATTGTATGACGCACTGGCAGACCCCCGGGAATGGTGCGTCAAGTTTGCGTCTTTACTCTAAAAAAATTTGACGGTGGGTACGTCAAAAGCCAATAGTGGTTAGTCAAAAAATCTTTAAGAGGTGCGTCGCGTTACGTCATGTTCCGTCTTGTTCCGTCATGGTCCGTCGATGTCCATTTCAACATTTATTTTGTTTATATAGTGGAGAATAAAAATGCACCTACCCTCCCCGCCTGTGTAAAATGATGTTGGTATTATTTTGTTAACATTTATGTTGCCCGAGGGTCGGGAATTTACCGCCAGAAAGTCAGCGATCACCACATGCCAGCTCAGACGGCCGTTTATTTTCCACACTGCACATAGCAAGCCTTTTGCCCAAGCCCAATACACATGTGCATCATGGCGTGGTGGTTTTGTCATCCTCGGCCCCGTGGTATATTATATCTCTCACACGCACGATAGTGGGGGTCGATTGTCGAGTCATAGATGGATACGAGGTAAGCCTGTGACCATACGTTTAATTTACTATCCGTTTCAAACTTTTCTAAACGGTTAACCGTTTGTCGGCGGCAAGTGAATTTGTTCTAAAATACACGAACAACAAAGACGATTTTGACAATTAACATCGAGACTGTACATGTACCTGTGTCAGTGTATTTTGTATTGTTTCATGTTGATTCAAAAAATGTGCCGACCGAGAGATAATCCTTCACGATCTTTATAAGCACAACATCCCGCAGAGTCGAAGTCGTGTGAATATCCCCCATCACTTCTGTGTGTATTTGAGTTTGACAAACGAAAACTGCAGTATTGCTCACGCACGTGTAAAAACATCTCTGACACGCAGTAGTTATTTCTCACCAAGGGAATTTCCCTTGCCTTATCGCTCCCACAGCTACACGCCATTCCTTCGCCCCCTAACTATAAAAGTTTACCACGTTAGGTAGAGCAAGCACATCCGCGGGATCGCGGTGATGAATACAGCGCTGTGAGAAGCACTACGTCATAAATAATTATTCACGCGATCGGCCAATCGGAAAGCGGCCAGTCATTACCAGTTATTACGAGGATGTGTGTTATTTAGTCACATGTAATTCATGGCGCGGTGGTTTTGTCAACCTCTGCCCCGTGGTATATTGTATCTCTCACATGCACGTTACTGGGGGTCGATCGTCGAGTCATGGATGGATACGAAAATGCATTATTTAGTAGACTGGTTCCCTCTCTATTATTTCGTGTGTTTGATAGCTAGTGCGTTGGGAACCGCACGTCTCGAAGATCAAGTAGTACATTCTCGCCTCGTGCATACACTTGCCATGTATTTTCAGCATGTGTGCCGGGAAACTCGTACATACAAGGTTGAAATACTTGGTATTCACTGCGCGTGCATCGTTTGCAGCATACCAAGGAATTATGTGCGTCGATTTGTCCGTCTGTGGTGCGTTGCTATCCGCGAATGGTGAGTCAAAAAATGGTTTGGAAGACCGTCCAAATCTGCAACAAGTGTGTCAATTTTTCGACTCAGGGTGGGTCTTTGGACACGCAAATCCTACCCCACATATGAACAGTGACGCACCATCCCCGGGGGTCTGATAGTGCGTCATACAATTGATAGGTGTATTAGACATATCAAGAAGCCAGTAGGCGTTTTTAAAGCAATTTTGTTGGGTATTTTGGTCGTTCTGAGGCATTTTTTGTGTCTACCCTATTCAAAATGATGCCATATCAGGGAATCCAGAATTGGGACGTACTAATAACCTGGGGCGCTAGATACGACCGATGATGTCAAAATTTCGAAAAAAGGAGTACAGCGCCCCAGTTACTGGGTCTAACAGTATTGGGGAGTTATGTTCATTTAAAGGTGGCAGAAGGACGTTTTGAGTCTGTCAATTTCTTAGTCTTACTGATAAAACTAAAAAAGGGCGTGGAAACTGTCTTTCTTTGATGAAATGTGATGATTATAAAAAATTTATGATTCCAAATTATGATTTATAAAGTTTCAGTTAATTTTTCATAGAAAATATTAAATGCAATACACTAGTATAATAATTAATATTATAAAAATAATGCTACCATAAAATTGTTAAAATACTGAAAGAAAATCCCTATAATTACCAACACAGCCCAATTGGGCTCGATGCAACACGTGATTTGGAAACCATATGTACTTACTACCAATACCATCAACCCGATTTTGATGGTATTTTGAACCTTTCAAATAATTAACTGTCAAATAACTGTAATGACCTATTATGTATATGTCATTTCGAAGCATTTTCATGAGAAAAATCTACCGTATTTTCCTGCGGATAAGACGCTCGGCGGACAAGACGCAGGACCCTAAAATGACCCCCAAAAAATTCAATCGTCAGCAGAAAAGACGCACCGCCGCACAAGACGCATGTTTAACAGCACACAGAAGAACACCAGGCGCCACCCGGTGTCGGTACATTGACACAAAGACGTCATTTTGTTGCCTTTTGGAGCGTTCACACTATTCGAAGCATGAATGAAACCGTAACCACATGGGCGTGTAGAGCCATGCAGAAAAGACCAACGTAAATTGATACCGACCTTCGTCCATCCATTCAGCCAACGCTGTGCATTGTTAATAATATGAAGTCCGGCCCAATCAGCGGCCAGAAACAATGGTCCACGCACTGTCTGAAGATATTGCAACACGAACCCAGGCCCTCCTAGCATGAACATCCGACGTCCCACAATGAGGATCCTTGCTGATAAAGACAGGTTACCAGTCTAAGTCCCTCCGAGCCAGTAGATGTTGCGCCCTCTACCGGTGACTAATACCAAAACTAGCGTCGCCTTTATATACCTTACGCAAATAATCCCCACACCCGGGAAGACGTAACAAAATGTTTCATTATATATATTTGTTTAAGTTTTTGTAATGTGTTTCTTTTTGTATAAGAAAAAACGGTGAGTGTTACGGGTTAGACAGCGCCGTCTTTTGTGGAATTGGTTCCATGTCAGTTGAGGTTGTCACATCGCCAGTGCACAACTCGGACTTAAAATTTACTGAATAAATAGAGCAGGCGTAAAGTTCAGGACACAAGGAATATGTGGGTCAAGTTTCAGCTTCCTCAAAAAGGTAAAAATATAGAAAAAAATGGTTATAAAATTTTTCGCAATGGTAGAGGACCTTTATACCCCGGACTCCGTCACGTTGTATGCAACGGAGGAGTCCAACCTGGGCTAATGATGCCATATAAAATATCAACTGATGCCCTAATTTAATTACCTTCCCTTGTTTATAAGAAGTATGCAAACATATATTAAAACTTGATGGGCATTGAAACTTTCACACCACGCACCGATCTTCGATGACTTCAATAGCGTCCCATTTGTTTCGAGTTTGACCTGTTTTCGAGGCAAACAAGAAAGTATGGTGTCCGGGTGAAGCCATACGTACATGTAGAAGAAACATCTGCAGTGACTACAAGTGTTCTTCTGTGAGACTTTGTGTATGACTCTATAGCCAGCAGTTGTCTTCATTTTATTCAAAATATTGTTTATTTAATTTTAAAAATTACCATGGTAATTTGCAAAAACTAAAAAAATTCTTGGCTTTCAAATCTTATTTTTATTTAGTTTTGTATCTTTTTATGTTTCTTAACATTTATAATAAAGCATATTTTAAATAAACAATGATAATTGAATCACCAAGCCGATGTTTAAATTTTAATATTAATAATGATATGAGGGTTACAAACAAAATTCTCCAGACTATTAGAAAATGATATACAATAAGGCACATGGCTTCTTTAAGCCTCTGTATTTTTTTCCCCAGAATGCTCAGCAGAATGTTCAGTCACATGATTTGATCATCGTGAATTGTGAATTGAAAAAGTGTTTGATGAAACTTTTTCGGTGGGCAAATTTTTTGTTATGGCCCCGACAGTATGACATATTTTTGTACCTTGTAGAAATGCCTAAAATACCACAACTTTTTGCATTTACAAGTGCAACTAACCAGTGGAGCCTTACATGTTTCTAATTTTTGGTCAAAGGAGAGGAGACTCTTTGCTTGGCAAGTCAAATCACAAAAATTGTATCTAGGGACTGTTTACATCGCGCGCAGAGAGGTAAAAGATTTGCCTCGATTTCAGGGTCGCCTTGAATACAGGACGTCCTACGATACCGATTCTGGATTTCTGTCTCATTTCTTACCCAACTTGTGCAAGTGTGCAATCTGCAAGTGGCCATCTCATTTCGTGAGGGTCACGCCGGCCGCCAAAGTCTCGTTTATTGAGTGTATTGAGCGCCACCAACCATGGAAGAATAAGATTCCTCCATGCACCAACTTGCAATTTTTAGCTGAGAAAAAAAATTAATTAAAAAACATTGCGTCCACATTTACTAGAGCGGGATTTGAACCAATTGACCTCCGGATTGACTTGGTGGCGCTCTACCAACTGAACTATCTAGCCCTATGTTTTCGGTCTCCCTACACTCAGGGCTCAAATTTGGGGAGAAAATCAACAAGACTACAGGGCTTTACTGCTCAAAATCTTTACTGGACCAGACATTTTTTAACAAGACCAGATTCAAAATGTGAAAATAAAAAATTGCTGCCACAGTTTAACATGCATTTGACTGCTTTTATATGAACCAGAACTGAGACAAGTAAGAGAAGAGTATACTTGATTACTCATAGAATTGAAAGATAATTTACCAGACCCAAAGTCAACACTTGAACATAATTTGTTTCCGTTATTCAATTGAAAAACACAAGACCATCGGACTTGTTACATGTAGGTCATAAGTTTACTGGCCCAACACTAAACTTACTGGCCTCGGGCCTGTTGTCCAGTGTAAAATTCGAGCCCTGACACTATACTTTAAAGATGTTACATGTACTTTAGCCTAGTATACTGGCATTTGTGCTGTTTTTAAATTTTGAAATACCATAATTGGAAACGAAATTGTTGCACCTAGACATGACAGAGGTATGTATGTACATGTAGCACAGCACAGTTGGGACTAATTGTGATAATCATATCCCTCCATCCTCCCAACGGTCTTTGAAATATTTTGTCAATGATGTTTTGAGTGTGATTAACCCTCTTGCTGTCTGACCATTCAATACCATTCACTGTGGTTTTGAATGATAGATAAGCTATGCCAGCCTTGCAATATAATACCATGAGGGAATGCATGTACACAGTACACAGTTAGTTCTGTGCACAGTTGTGCCACCATACACAACTTTGGCAGTTGAATGGTTTCAAATGGTTGGTCAACTCACTTGAAAATGTTGCGAACAGTAGGAGGGTTAATGGATTCATTTCAAGACATTGATGATCAAATCTGTGTTCTTAGAATTTGTGTCATGATTTTCGAAAGTGGTAAAAATCTTGTCGAATCTTGTTGTCTCGCAACCCCGGGGTTGGAGGGTTACGATTATTGCAACTACAGTAAGTTGGAACTTCCCTGCAGTGCGTAACTTCTAGATACAGTGCCTGATTAGTAATAGGCCTACTCTTCCCTGTACATGTGTCAATGGAAGTTGAGAAGTAGGCCCTATACTTCCAGATCAGGTCAACAAAAGAACTCAAACCAAAATTTAAATTCTGTTCAAACAGAGGTGTTCGGTTAGTAAGCGTAGATTTCAGTAGAACTTGAAGCAGAGTCTCGCAAATGAAACAAGACCTAAATGTAGAATTGGAACCTTTTGGAGTGGGAGGAGGAGAGTGATTTAAGGTCTCCTTATTTTCCCTTTATAACGAAAGGGTTAAATAACTTAAAGAAATAAGACCCAGGTTTCAAACCTTCTGTTCGAAACCTTATTGTAGACTCGACCAACAGATCACAAGTCTAGTGCATTTCATTCATTGAACATGAGGGCTGAATACATGTAAGATCAAAATGAAATGTTTTTACTTTTTGCACAGGCGAGTATCAAACCTTGCTTGGCGAGACTATACCTTTTAGAGAGTTTGGTTTCTCTTCACTTGAGGCTTATGTGAAGTCCATCCCGAGTGTGGTTTCTCTCAGACGGTAAGTGGATCAAAGTTTGTTAATTTCACCTTGGACCCTGTAGTGTAAGGGGTCTACAAAAAGAAATCTGGTTTTTTTCCCCCCGAAAAAACAATAATTTTTTACATTTTTTATTTTTGTTAAAACTGAAGATCAAATTCATAACAAAATGAAGATAAAACCATAACGCCCCAGATTGCAGAGTAGGGCTTTTAAAACCAAAGATTGTTATTAGCTCGCAAGTTTTTGAGCTCGCAAGCTTTTGAGCTCGCAAGCTTTTGCGCTTTGCGCTCCAGGCATGCAACTCTTCCGCGGATCGGCGGATTTCCGCTTTTTATAAAATAGAATACCGCCGTTACGAAAAAAATCCGCGTAAAAAAATCATGCTGCATGAAAAAAAAAATCCCGCTGAAGGAAACATTGCTTATTGAAAAGAAATAAAGGTTCAGGATTCTTAAAGTCTGGCTCCGTGGAAGTTTACACATACAAAAGCATTACACAGTCCAGACACAGACACAAGTTCTCCTTGTACAGCATACTTTCTACACTATTTTTTGCACAGTCTGGCTCCGTAGTGTTTTTATTGCTATTTGTGTAAGGGGATGCGGCGGAAACCAGACGCTGAAAGAGTGCAAGTGAACCACGCGATCGATAGGTGTTTGCTCGAAAAATAACGATGGCGTCCACCAGGTAAGACATCGTTGATCGGTAATTTTCCGCTTTTTTTTTCGGCTGAAGAGTTCCTGGCGCTCAGAGTTCAGTTGTTTATTCCAACAGCCAAATCACATCCCTGAGATTTCTATCATAAGCAGAGCCATGAGGTTGGGCCATACTGTTGTAAAATCCTTCACCAAATAATTTGAAGGTTTTTTTGTCTTGCAGGGGTCCAACTGGGGAGATGATGTGTGCGGCAGTAGCAGACGAGACAACGAAGCACATCGCTAGCCTTGTCAGCCGCCAGAAAGGGAAGAAAGCCAAAGGGGTGAGATTAGCTTGAATGTTTGCCAACCCCAAACAACATGGACTAGCTTTTGCCTTTAAGAGAAAGTCTCAAAAGTGGGTACAGTATGACATTCTAATCGAATCGGATTCAGGATTCCGGCGCGTGCTCATGAATCGTTCTGCTGGGCAGCCAGAGCGTTACATTGACCGTCACAATAATAATGCGCATATTCTCTTGTGTAGGATTGCTCTTGTAAATGCAAGTGAAAACAGCTTTCGGGCGAGTCAAAACACTTCCTTTGCTAGTCCGCCGGGGGCGAGTCAAAATTGTTCCTTTTCACAATAAATGAAGGGTACGGAGGTAAAATCCCAAAGAGAGTTTATTTTTAAGTTTGTAAAAGAGTTTTAGAAGTATGGACATTTGCTAGATTTAATGTGAACGCGATCGCGATCGGACATGCGATTGTTAATTTCAGTATACAAACGAAAAACATGATGCAATTAACCACATGGTCATGACTGCCGAGTATCCACCGTGAGTTCACTGACCCCACAATGTTCGTTCGCCCACCGGTAGTCTGTGCACGCACACAGCACGTGGTGTGTTGTCAGTAGTACAGAACAGCAGGGTCCAAAGTCCACGATAACCAACTTTTGGCTTGCTGTGATTGGCCGTTGATGGCTGTTGATAATTACCATATTCAAGAGAGCTTGGCTAGACTCCATTGCGGTACACGTTCACTAGCCGAGTGCAGAATTGCTGCACAGTTTGCCGCACGTCTGCAGATTTTGTACAATACATAGCCTTGGATTAAGGCTGTTCAAACATTGAATTTGTTTGTCGATAGAGGGCGATGCGGGGCAAAGTTCATTGAATTTTTTCTCAATGTGCGATTTGACTGATTGTTGAATCACAAGGATTTCATTGCAATTGAAGCTCTAATTAATAAATCCTCAAATTACGAATCCATGAAAATGGTTGTTGATGGGAAAAAGTATTATTTATGGCGGAAATTAGGGGTTAATATCGTCCCAAAACGCAATTTTTTGTCCACGTTTTTTTTTATTATATATTTTTTTATATTAAATTGTGTGATTTATACATTTTGGATAGTGAAAAAGCCTGCAGGCGACCACAAATTTTAGTTGACTCGTCCGGCCGGCGAGTAAAAAAAAAGTTAATGGAAACCCCAGAAATTGGTGCACAACATGAATAATTTGAAAAGGTTTATTATTGTGTCCTTATTGTAATATGAACAGACTTTGTGTTTCCATTAAAGTTCCTGTTACATCCAAGGATTTTATGTTTTAGCTGGAAAAAGTTTCATGTGTACACAACAACCTCCATGGTAGAACAAACCCTGCCTACTGACAGAGAAAACAAAAAAAGGCTTGAATGAAATCTAAGTACAGTTCAAGAGTCAAGAAATTAAAAAATACTACAGAAAACATGAACAATATTTTTTCTGGTCCGTTACGCCAACATATCAACTTTTTTAGTGTCTAGAACACTAAGAATATTTACTTTTATGTAAAAGGAGTCACTGTTCCATTGTTCCCCCGGCATTTGCCACCCCCAAGCGCCTCCGGATCAAATTTAGTGTCCGAACAGAGAACAGACAGCTGAGACGAGTTGCCCCAAATATTTGGACACCCTGTAGTTCAAATCCTGGCTAAAAGCCTGATTGTAAACCCTTACATGGTGCTATTTAAGTACATGTAACGGGGGCTTATAATTTGAACATATTTCCACATACCATAGTGACTGCTTGGAGACACCCTCGGGTGTGATAAAGCGCTGTTTAAGAACTTGTATTATTATCGTCTTTATAATGCGACTAAATAATCTCACTGTTTTGAGTTTAATTTTTCACTCGTAGATTAAAGCAATTTAAAGAGAGTGCTTTATCTGCATAATGACATAATGATTGCTCAATTTTCTCAATTAGCGAGGGATGAGGCCCAAACCTGTAAGATCCTACTTTCATCCAACATACGCCATGTCCAAGGCTCGGCCTGCCGGCAAGATGTACACCAGTCGCTTTGCGCCTAAAACAGGAAAGTACAACACATCGTTCAAACCGGCAGCTGCACAACAACCAAAGTCGCTCAGATACAATCATCTGTCCAAACCAGCATCCACTCAGCAAACACAGACAGTCAAATACAACCAGTCCAGACCAACAACAGCCCAACACTCCAGACCAACAGCAGTCCAACAGTTCAGACCAACAGCAGCCCAACAGTCCAGACCAACAGCAGCCCAGCAGTCCAGACCAACAGCAGCCCAGCAGTCCAGACCAACAGCAGCCAAACAGTCCAGACCAACAGCAGCCCAACAGTCCAGACCAACAGCAGCCCAACAGTCCAGACCAACAGCAGCCCAACAGTCCAGACCAACAGCAGCCCAACAGCCGAGACCAACGGAAGCCCAACACTCCAGACCAACAGCAGTCCAACAGCCCAGAGCAGTCGAAGGAGACACCAAGCCACTTGTACCAACAGCTACTCAACTACCAAACCCTGGCCCCTGGTCTGGTAAACACGGATCCAAGAGAGGTCAACAACCTGCCAAAACAACGGCGGTAGACACAACTCGTTCACCTACTTGGAAGCCGGCTGATGACTGGAGCCCCACAAACGGTCTCGCCACTAAACCATTCCATGAGAACATTCATGTAACCATCCCTAATGATGGTGCTCATCAAGTGAGCACTCAAGCATTCAGACCTGCTAACGATAACATTCACGTCACCGTCTCCAACAATGGTCATCGTCAAACTGAGGTGTCGCCCCAGAAGCCGAAAGGGATAGGGCGACCGGGAAAACCAATCAAACCGGAGTGGTCGTCAAACTTTGAGGTACCGCCTCGCTTCAAGAGATTAATGTCTCCAACTGGTAATACCACTGAGGGTAAGCTAGAGTCTTTTTAGCTTTTGAAACCATGGAAGTCTATTCTGTGCCATCACAGTTTCTTATTTTCGAGCCCCTCTTAAACTTTTAAATTGTGCATTGGCTTAGTCCAAACCCTAACACCCTACTGTCTTTGTCTAGAGACCATCCCTTAATACTCCAATCTATGGTCTCTCAGTACCTGAATGTTGGGACTCTGTTAAGGTCGGTGTGCCTGTTCCAATGATAATCATTTGGTCATGCCACTGCATGCGGTGATATAGTTGTCACACACTGTATTAAAGGTGGAGTTTGGGAGGCTAATCATTCTCACAGCTGAGAAGCTGAATTGCGAAGGACGCGGCTAAAGGTGGTCAAGCCGCAGGCTTGCAAGAGTGCCTTTGGCAGCCAGCCATATCAACCCAATGACCTCGGAGATCAAAATAAGTGTTTATTTTTCCCGAAGGGAGGAAACCGGAGGGCCCAGTGAAAAACTCTTGTTGCATAGGAGAGAACCAACACACAACTCTACTCACATACATGTATGACCTTAGCCGGGAATCAAACCAGGGCCACAGTGGGGAGAGGCTGAGTGTTTTATGCCTTAGCCACCTGTATCACCTTGTGTTTTTTTTTCAAAATTGCTGAAATTGCTTAGAAATTAACATGCCATACAACCTACCACTGAAAATGTCATCAAAAATGGGGTATTCAGAATTTTCAAGAAAACATCAAACTATGGTTTATACTTTGAGCTTCACAAACAAAATTTTTTCTTTTTATCTATTTCTGATTCATTGAGTTAAAAAAAGAAATTTTTAATTGAAATCATTGATTGTTAATTTTACCAATCACTTATTATACATTGCCTGTGGTTTTTGGAACCATTTGATTGTTTTAAAGGCACTGTACACGTTTGGTAATTACTAAAAATATATATTAGCATATAAACTTACTTGGTAACAAGCAACGGAGAGCTGTTGATAGTATAAAACATTGTGAGAAACGACTCCCTCTGAAGTAACGTAGTTTTTGAGAAAGAGGTAATTTCTCACTAAAATAATAAAAGACTTCTGGCTAGAAGCCTTTTATTCCTATCTGAAAGCACACTAATTTGTACAACAAGGGTGTTTTTTCTATCATCATTTTCTTGCAATTTCAATGACCAATTGAGCCCAAATTTTCACAGGCTTGTTATTTTATGCATATGTTGGGATACACCAAGTGAGAATACTGGTCTTTGACAATTACCAAAGGTGTCCAGTGCCTTTAAGATATTTGGAGCAATTACCAGAGCTGCCAACCCTCCTGGATTTTGAGGAAGACATCTGGGAAAACAGGTTCATTCTGTGACTTCAAACACATCTAAAAAATCCCCAAGGTGGTTAATTGACAATCCAGGAGGGTTTTTATCCATGTCAGGACTCACAAAATTAGTGATTTTCCATGTTGCAAAGTCCGGGAGGGTTGGCAGCTCTGAATTACGTCCACGCAGGATGTTTAATTGGAGTACACAATTGAGAAAAGCTTCATGCATAAAATGTTTTGTGCCTTTAAAAAATGATTTTTTTAATCCCTTTCTCAAAAACCGCAATTAAGTTTTGATGGTCATTAATTTTTGCAGTAATTACCAAAGGTACACCCTCCTTGATATTTGATTTTGCAAAATATATCTTTGATTCATCCAGGTTCCCACAATACCCCGGAGTCTTCATCGAACTCTGGCCCATCACCGGCCGGCACTGTACCGCAACCGTCGTCAACGTCAACAAGTAATGTTGTCTCCGAGAAGGCCAATGAAAAATACAGCTGGATCCAAACTGTAAGAGCAAACAAATTAGCAAAATAATTTCAGTTTTTTAATTTATTACATTTTTTAGATGGGGAAATGGTATGGATAGGGCATGTTGGTTTAAACTTTAAAGTGTTTAAGAATAGAGCCTACATGTACCTGTGATTATACGTAAATTGCATATCCCGCTGTACTGAGATGACTGGTTTGCAAAATAAGGGAACATTGCTCCTTCTTATATGGGATCGATGGTGGTGCGTTTGTGGGTCTGTCAATCTGGACTTACACTTAACCCGACGAACAAATCCCTTCAAAAAGTGGGAAGAATGAGTCCCCCCCCCCCCTCCAAGATTGATGCCCATGGACTCTGTGTGCCTGTGTACATACCTGCCAACTGTTCAGATTTAATTGGAATTGTCCAAATTTTTGAGATTACAGGCCGCAAAAAATCAGAACATTCCTATTTCATCTTTGACAATGACAGCAATGAAAAAAAAATCAAAAGGTTCTGGTAAAAGAGGGCGCCATTTGCTTGCGGCCATCAAGATTTTCTTACAGATGCAATGATTTTTGTACATTGTTTTAAATACATACATAATTTGTATACTTGTCTACATGTAATACGCTTTACTCGCGCACGACTTCTTGCGCCACGATCTGTGAACTCATAAAACTGGTATTCTTATTTCTGAGGTGTCAATGTTGGCAGGTAAGTGTGTACTGCTTGATGGACTCTGTGCGTGGATAACTCACGTAGCGCTGGGCAAAGAGACGGCCTTGTCGTGGCCGAGCGGATAAGAGCACCGGATCCAAGCTCTGGTGTTTCTGATCAGCAGAGTGTGGGTTCGAGTCCCGGTCGTGACACTTGTGTCCTTGAGCAAGACACTTACATGTAACTATAATTGCATCTCATCACCTAGGGGTAAATGGGTACCTGTGAGGGCAGAGATGGTTCTTGTGATTGATTTAAGCTTGATGCGCTACACAGGCCTTCATTTTAATAAATCCGAGGAGAGCTGTAAATTGCTCTCCTTAAATCAAGAAAGTGAATTAAGGAGAGCGATTTAAAATTTCTGCGCATGTGCATGAGAATAGGCGATCACAAAAAATCCGGAAAAATCTAACGCTAAAAATTTTGTCCGGATTTTGGGCAAGGCCCGAATTTGTGGTGTCCGGAATTTGGGCAAGTTGACTCGTGCGTCAGCGCCGCACTCTGTGAACCCCTCGGGCGTTATTGGGACCATAGATGGGACCGGGGACGAGTAAATAGGAGGAAAATACTTTTACAAAAGATGAAATCAGACGTATAGTGTCTAAAAAAATAAAATAAATGCAATCATAATGTGTACATGTACTACGGTCAAACTGTACCGCGAATGAAGCGGGGAATGAGAGAAGTCTACACATGTACATGTATATCAATAGATCTATGTAGCTGCATACAATACACGACGCACATGGAAGAAATAAATCACCGCATGGTGGTGCGGCCGCCGCCGGGCTGCAATTTATTTACGAACGGTGAAATAAAGGTAAAATTAACGGGGGGAAAAAGAAAAAGCGTGCACTCTTTAGATGTTGCCACTGCCAACTCCGAGATTCAAGCGGCTTATTTTAATCAACAACTAGGGTTTTGAAAAAACATACTCTTGTTAAATTTGTAAGGAGCGCTTTTTTTTGCTCTCCTTGGAAAACATTAAGGAGCGCGGAGGAGCGCGAGCGCGATCGCGCTCCTTTAAAATGATGGTCTGGCTACATATTTGGCAGCACAGGCTGTATACTCCCAAGGGAGCTGAGATGGTTAAAGGAATGACACAAAAATGGCCCAGTGACCAGGGGTAATAATGTTGAAGCGCCATGAGCGTCACTAAGTGACGGACCCGAGCACTATATAAGAAGCCACTATTATTATTATTATTATTATTAAGGCTATTTTCCTTGTGGTTTGTGACTTTGTATTAAACTATTGTGTATATATTGTGTCTAGGTACTCGTTGAGAAGCCAAATGGTTTGTGGGCAAGTGCTTTGTGTGACATGCATCAGAAAGAGTTTGGTCAGCCTCTGGACACTAACATCATTGAGCAAATGAACAAACTCAGTCTACTTGAGAAAGAAAGGTAGGCAAATCACTTTTTAAGATTTTGGCGCTTCTTCTTTCGTATGAGTTTCAATTTAACCCTTAAGAGACAACAGTGGCCGAATTCGGCTCTTACCAAAGCACCCATTACAAAATACAGGAATGAGAATCTTTCGGTTTAAACCGGAATTCCGGTTTTTTTCCCTTTCAAATTTGTGGTCTTCGAGTTCAATGTGAATTTGATATAAAATTTGGGGGGTGAGTTGTTGGAGTACACATTTGGATCTCGCTAATCCCTCTTCTTGGTCTTATGAGAAATTGTAAGTTTACACGCTTCCGTTCGTAATAAATTGCCGCCCGTCAGCGACCGGCCCAAAATGCGTTGATTTGTTTCTTCCATGTGCATTCATGCAGCGCGTTCAATTGATATCTGTAGACTTCTTTCAGTCTTTCCCCGCTTCATTCATGGTACGGTTTGACCGTAATACATGTATGTTTACTGTTGCAGCAAAGGAACATTTGTGGAGACATTGAAAAGTCTACTGACAACAACGCACAGTGTTTTGGATGCGCGCGCATCGTTATACTTTTTTTTACCAGTCGTCAGTTCACCTTCATATAGGCTTAAGTGCCCTTTCTTCGATACGTTTAATGTGTTTTACGGCTGGAGATATTTTTACGCATTGAACTATGACCTGGAAGAAACTTCTAGACAAGGCATGAGTGTTCGACACACGTGTGTGGAGATTCGTTGATGTTTGACGTCTCACAAAATGCTATGGTTTATAAACTGTCGGGATCTTGGAGATACGAAAAGGTGTTTGAAGAACAAGTTTCTATGGCCAAAGGGGGGCAACACTTAACACAATTATTCACTATCACAGGTAAAAAGACCCCCCAAAAATCAATATTTGTAACAAAAGCATGACTGCTCCGTTCATAATCATTTATTTTCGTGGAAGTTAGTAAGTTCCGAATACCATTTTATTTTGAGCTTTTTAAGACAATATACGTCTAGCACTGTTATGATTTCATCTTTTTAAAAGGTATTTTCCTCCTATTAACATGTCCTCGATCCCACAAATGGTCCCCAAAATGCCAGAGGGATTCACTGAGAGTGCGACGCTGACGCCTGGGTAAACTTGCCCAAATTCCGGACACGCAAAAATTTGGACTTTGCCCAAAATCCGGACATGCAATTTTTAGCGTAAAAATGTTTCCGTTTTTTTTTTATCATCGCCTGAAAATAGTGCAGCTCTTTTTGTATGTTCTACACCCTTGAGAGAACATCATGTACTACCCCATCACTCAAGAACTTCATTTACTACCGATTAGAGAATGGCTAAATTTTAGACTTACTCTTTTTGTTTGAAAATGCTTGAACAAAATTACTTTTAGTACATCTTTCCAATTTACTGTCATTACACTTCTCCACGTTTTCTTCGGTCCACACTTGACATCACTCACTTGAATGTTCCCCGTGCAAACAAAGTACTGGGTCAAAAAGCATTCAGTGCAGCTGGACCAATGATTCGGAACATACATGCACCAAAATGCATTTGTTGTCTGAGTCCGCCAACCCCAGTGTGAAGGCGGTTAAGTCGGTTCCATATTGGTCTCTACAGTATAAGTATATTTCAAATGCCTCCCGTCATTTCAAATATTAACCCCCATATTAATTTTTTCTTTGGGGCTTTAACAGCATAGCCAACAGTGACATCCTGTATCCTAAACAGACTAGCACCACAAGTGTCCCATCAGCATCGAAAACTAATGGACACCTCAAAGAGAAAAACAACACAGAGCTTGGGAACCAGACTGGATACGGAACTGCACAAAGGTGAGTCATTAGAATAAGTAATGAATAATGCATGTGTGATTACAATGAATATATGCACGATGTACAAATTAATTTTTGTACTCACTGAAAAAAATGTACATGTACATGTACATACATGTTTGAAATTATGCATCAAAGGGTTACATGTAGTTTGTAGATATCATTAGCTCATTTTGGTTATGCAAGCAGCAAAATGAATAATGCATTTAAACAGTCATACTGTAATAACTGCATCTGCTAAAAATTCAAGAATTACCATACACATATTCAATGAATAATGCATGAATATCTAGGCTTTATTTTTTGCATTCATAAGAGTGTGAGCTTTGCATAATTCATCTGGCAGTTGGTGGTGTACATTTTAGTGTCAATGAACATTAAGTAGGATTTGACATACTCCAAAGAGTCCGCCCTGTAAAGCATTTTGTTAAATATCATGATTTTTTAAAGAAGATCCTTATAAGTACAGTGAAGTTCACGCTGTCAAGATTTTTTATTTTTATTTTTTTAAATTTGCATGTCTCTTATAATACTCAAAAGGAAATATTGTTTTATGGTTTGCCCAGTAGAAAAAATAGATTTTTTTTATAAAACAAAACAAACCTTTAATGCACTCAAGTCTTGTTAATACCAGCTTTGAAGTTGCGAGACCCTGCTTAATACTGCACAAGTACATGTACTAAAAACCACCCTGTGCATATTTTGGTGTGTTTTAAGTACGGAAGATGCGAGCACGGTCATAGCAAAAAACACAGATTATATGCAGGCCTGTGAGATCTCCGCTTTAAAGCGGATATCCGCTTTTTGTTTTGTTTGCCGATTTTTTATTTTCGAGGTTGAAGAGGTTTGGTCCAACAGGAGATCATCAAATTCAGCCACATGCCATATTTTCCAGAAGTGAAAACAAGTATTGTGTGTTGAATTCCAGCAAGCCGAACTATCGAAAAGCAACTTCTGCTTTTGATGGAAAGGTTAGCTTCGATACAGAAGAAACCATCAGTCATACAGGTTATTCTGATTCAGCCTCAACCAAGCCTTTTGATCATACTAAGCCAGTTTTCCCGGAGAATCTCCCTGGAGCTAACATGGACATTGCACACATTTTAAGGACTGTGTGCAAACGTAAAAATTTGCCAGTAGACTCTACGAGGCAACCTGGAAAGAGTGAAGTGCACATAGATACCGCTAAACAAGCTGCAGCTGGTAAAATTCTTCAGCAGTTGAACATTACTCCCAGCGACTTTGAAAATAACTCACAGGCCTCTCTGGATGAGTGCGTCCAAAGAACCACAGACTACGATTATAAAACCCAACTACAAAATGAGAAAATGATGCAGAGGTTGAGAAGGTTTGGTCCAACAGGAGATCTAGAAGGTGGTGAGAAGCTGGCCCTAAGAGCTGAGCATGTTGCAGGCACCTGCAGCTGCTTTTGTGGGGGTGGCAATTGCCCTTATCAGACCCAGGTTACTTCTGAAGATTTCATCGACAGAACCAAAGCGACAGTGGATGACGATAAAGCCCGACTACAAAATGAGAAAATGATGATGAGGTTGAAGAGGTTTGGTCCAACAGGAGATCATCAAATTCAGCCACATGCCATATTTTCCAGAAGTGAAAACAAGTATTGTGTGTTGAATTCCAGCAAGCCGAACTATCGAAAAGCAACTTCTGCTTTTGATGGAAAGGTTAGCTTCGATACAGAAGAAACCATCAGTCATACAGGTTATTCTGATTCAGCTTCAACAGATGAAGTTTATCAACTCGGTCTGTCAGAAGTACATGTACCAACATCAAGTGCCACCATTGTTCCATCAAACACCAAACACACAATCACCAAAACATCCAAATCATGTGAGAATCCACCAGCAACAGAATCTCGGAGAGCAACAGATCAGGATATTCGACAGGTTCTCAAAACAACATTCGGCAAAACTGCTATCTACGAGACTGTAAAGCACATGGGAACCAAGGAAGAACCACTCGTGAGCGTGTGCTTCAATGCGGGGGCGATTTTCGGAGTCGGGATGGGCTGCACAAAAACAGAGGCGAGGAAGGCAGCGCTTGAAGATCTGCTTAGGAAGCGGGCAGAGATTAAGGCCGTAAGATTGAAGAGTCAACTCCAGCAACAGACGGAGAAGACAAAGAATCAAGAGTCCCAAAGGGATTTGAGTGGAGGTTATGATGAGGACAAGCCAGATGTAACAACTCGGCTGGCAGCCATTAGTTTAGAGGAAGTAGAGGAAGGTGATGGAGAAGCACCGAGTGTGGACGAGGAAGCTGGATCTGTATGGGGACCACTGACACAGGCTTATCTCCCACCTGCACTGCCGCAGAACGGACAGGTGTTTGTTACACCACCATCTTACGAGACGTCTAACTCTGCTGCATTGAGACCCGGCGTTGGTCAAACCGGGCAGCCATCATTTGGGCGTGGTTACACAAGATGGCAAGTTGATACTCAGTGCAGGTCAAACAGGTTAGCCACCCACACTTTACCAGCATCCCTGTTT
Organism: Leptasterias polaris; assembly: GCA_037783415.1. Classification (NCBI taxonomy): domain Eukaryota; kingdom Metazoa; phylum Echinodermata; class Asteroidea; order Forcipulatida; family Asteriidae; genus Leptasterias; species Leptasterias polaris. Next base: position 10,394,774 of record JAZGTN010000070.1, read on the forward strand.
TTAATTTCACTCGTTAAAAAAATGCTAACCACCCCAAGCCAATCAAAATCCAACAGCATGTTTTGTTGGTCTGAGGACTGCACTGGGAAACTGTTCGTTCCTTACATGGGATCAGGCATACTGTACTACCATAACTAGAAACAGCTTAGGGGTTGAGTTGCCACATTGCATTGAATTTTGTACGAGTGAGGATGGATCTTGTTTACCCTTGAAGGAGTTTTGGGTATTGTTGGAAAGGCTTGTTCATGCTGGTTGCTGTGTAACAAGATTCATGAGCGTTATAATTTGGTTTTTTGCCCTTACACCGATGTGTGTTAAGCACTGTATACTCAGTACTTACCAGAGTTCTGTGAAAAAAAAAAACCAGGCAAATCACTAGGGTGGGATTCGAACCCACAACCCTTGCATTGCTAGAGCAGATGTCTTGCCGCTAGACCACAGAGCTAGCCCGATGGCTAGAGGCAGTTTGAATCCTTAGCAGCGATACCGCAACGATTTAAGATAAGCGTTGATGCAAATCTAGTATCTGCAACAGCACAACTTGACCCTTAAGTTGAATTCCTCAGATTTATGATCTGGAATCTTTTTATAAAAGACGAATCACCTGAAAGTAGAAGGGCTTCTGATATTGGCTCAAGCTGGAGACAAAATGGGTTTCCAAACTGTCTGTGTCATTTCGTGTTCCTCCCAGTCTGAACTTGCCTGTACCCTTCATTGTTTTCACTGACAAAGTTAACATACATGTACATCCCCATGCAGTTGTGTTTTCATTCACATTTTTAATCAATTACCTTTTTAATGATTTACAGCAGGGTTCTGCCCAGGATTTGTTTAGTGCCAGAATTTTTTTGTTTCCTAGTACAGTCAAGTCAATTTCCTTTCGATCGTGCACGGAGTGGTTACACACGTGCGCCCTGCAGCTGTGCCTTCAATGTAGGCCCTCGGTGCGCGCACGCTTTTACCGCCATGGGAAAACAATTTACAGCATTTATAGCATGGTGCTTACTCTGCAGTTCATTTCCGTTGTATTAAACGCTGTAGAATAGGGTTCGCAACATGATGAAACTGGTATCATGTTATTCCAAGCGTAAAGCTATAATCAGCGTGACTGGAAACCATTGCAAATCAATGCGGGTTTCGTGCGTTGGATATATTGTACATCGTACAGGCGGGAGGAATGCTCGATCCTGGATCATTAAAATAGACTCAAACCAAAGAAGTAGGCTACTCGAAACTTTGGATAAAACTGTTTACTGGTAAATAATTTGTTTTATACGTTGTTCAAAATATTTTGAAGGAAAATTGGTCAAAAAAAGGGAAAATGTGTGGTGGTCGGAAAAAGAAAAAATTCTGCGAGTGCCGGTCGGGGAATCATGAGTGGCGGTCGGGTTTTCCGGCACCGACCACCGTGGGCAGAACCCTGTACATGTAGTGTATAATTTGTCAATGGTTCACTTTGGCACAGGCTCCGTGACCAATGTGAACGGAAAAGTATACCAGGCTGTTTATATGTGATATTTGAAAGGCTTTTTGAAGCGTGATGAAATTAAAATAATCATTAGAAGTCTCATTATGTTTTGTATCATGTAATCATGTTAAATTTTCACAGGAAAAAAAACCTAACAAACTTTAGGAACAGGATTTGCAAAACGCTGCTTGCATACAGTTAGACTCTTGTACGTGTACATATAATGTGAGTCATGGACTTGACTATTAAAACCCAGTCTTAAATTTAAGCTCTATGAGCAAATCCAATTTCATGGCTCTACTTCGTACATAATTATACGCTTAGGCCAAACAAACAAAAAGTTCTGTTTCCGTTTTCCCGAACGACCCTAACTTTATGCCGCGACCCTAAACTTTTTATTCGGCTTGAAAAAATAAAAATGAAAACAAGAAAAAAATGAAAAAATGAAGGTACCATGAACCAAATGTCAGACTTTGACCAAACTAATATGTTTTTAACAAAATTGAAGTAAAAAACCAGTGTTAGTGTTAGTTTTAAATCGGGCAAGTAGGGTATTTACACACTCGCCAAACCTATTAGAATAAAAAAAAAGGCAAAAAAAAAAAACTTTCCGACCTACCGACCCTATTTTAAAATGGCATGTAATCGGAAACGGAACATTTTTTTTGTTTGGCCTTATGGGGCCCTGTAAAGCACACACAGATTTCCCCAGTAAACAGAACCATGAGATTGGACCTTCATGTACATGTACAATGTAGATGTATGCATGTATTTCAGAGTTTTGTTTCTGACCTTGTTAATTAATTAACCCTCCTACTGTGTGACCATTCAACATCATCCACTGTGGTTTTGAATGATAGATAAACTATGCCATCCTGCAATATGATATCATGTGGTAAATGCATCTACTCAGTAGGCCTACAGGCCTGGAAATACATGCAGGCCATGGCCTCTGTTGCCCTGGTCTTGGCCTGGTGCCCCTTCAAAAGTTTCTCATAGACTTTAAGAATTTCCAATTGCAAAATCAAAATGGCCTTGCCCTCTCAGGCCTGCAAAGTAAACACATGTGTGCAATAGACACAATCGGCGACTGCGTCACGTGACCCATAGTGGGTATAAAATGTAAACAAACCAAGCAAGCAAGGCGCAGTGTGAATGGAAACGCATGGCTGCTTCCCACCGTTTCCATTCACACTGCGCCTTGCTTGCTTGGTTTGTTTACATTTTATACCCACTATGGGTCACGTGACGCAGTCGCCGATTGTGTCTATTAGTTCAGTGCACAGCTGTTTTCCACCTTACGCAACCCATGCAGCTGAATGGTTTTGAATGGTTGGGCAACTTGCTGGAAAATGTTAATAGCGGGAGTAGGAGTATATTGTATTTAATTCATTTGTTGGTTTTCATGTTTTACTTTGACATAATGAGCACAAGTTCTGGCTGTCATTTTTGTACAGTGTATATATACATTGCTCACAAAGTTTATGTTTAGTACTCATAGGCCAACAGCATATCTGCCAACATTGAAACCTCAGAAATAGGAACACCAGTTTTACAAGTCAACAGATTGCGACGCAAGAAGTCAAACGAGTAAAGCTTATTACGTGTAGACATACAAATTTTGCATGTACTTAAAAACAATGTACAGAAATCACTGTATCCCATAAGGAAATCTCTACTGTCGCAAGGAGATGGCACTTTCTCTTGCTAGAACTTTTTGAAATTTTTCTCTGCTGCCTCTTGTCAGAAATAGGAATGTTCTGTTTTTCGGCGACATGTAATCTTAAAAATCTGGACAATTCCAATTAAATCTGAACAGTTGGCAGGTATGCAACAGCACTCCGCACAAATGCTGAAAATAGACGCTAAGTACTGCACCCGGATCCCAGACAAGCACCTCAAATTTCACCACTACATGTACATGTATATACCCTCGTGCGTACATGTCCAAGTTTTGTTATCACACCTGTGTACTCACACGTCATTTACAACCGTTCAGGGCTCAAAATTGTTACAGGACCGCCGGTATGAGGCGAGTGTTTTTAGCATTGAGTCAGTAAACTCCAGACTGCACAAGTCTGGCGTTCTTGTGTTTTTGTTCAAATGTTGACTTTCAGTCTGATAAAAATCGTTCAATTTTGTTGAGTATTGAATGAACTAACCCATAATACAAATGATATAAATCTTCTCTTTATGCTCGTTTAACTTACAGTAGAACATGTACATTTTGTAGAATACATGTAGGTCAAATAATAAGCTGTGTAGGTATTTAATCTTTCTCTTTTCAAATCTGGTCTTGTTAAAAAAAGCCAATTCTGGTCCAGTAAACATTTTGAGCTACAAGCTCTCTGGTCTGGTGAGTTTTCCGCGTAAATGTTAGCCCTGTAGTTATTTGCGAAGCTCCAACTGTGTGTACAAAGACTTCATTCTTTGCTTTCTTGTATACTTTAAGAAAGAAACATAAAAAGTCATTTATTTATTCTTAACTGACAGCACTTGTACAGGTACATGCAAGCACATCCACACCAACCTCAAAAAGCCAAAGTTGGCAATCTCTCAATTCGTTGTGATTTTTTCAAATGAACAGAATCTTCTATTTCTAATGCAAACTTTATTTTCCAACAAAATACACAGTTCACCCAGGTTGCCTGAAGAGGATACGCCCAGTGAGGGGTACAGTTCACCCACTTTAGGGGTACCTAGTTCACTCAGTGAGCCAAGTAGTAGACCACCCTCTACAGATGCACCCAGTAGCTGGCCACCCTCTACAGAGAGGCCTAGTACACTCGGGGAACCCTGCGAGGAAGGGTACAGTTCACCCACTTCAGAATCGCTTGGTTTACCCAGTGAGCCCAGTTTTGAGGAGAGCAACTTGTCAACCATCGATGCGCCCGGTATGCCCAGTCTGGCACTACCCGAGGAGAAAGAATGGGATTTGTATGTGGCGTACATCAAGAGTTTCTCGGACTTCTATGCCATTCTCATTGGAGATGACTATTCGGTAAGAATTCAATTTGGAAGCTCCTCACAAATGTTCATTTTATTCCCTGCTTTTCTGTCTAATGTTTTATTTAAAAATTACTTGTGGTTAAACAAGCACCTTCCCTCTACCCTCCTCCCGCCTCCTTCTTCTTTGTTCAATCCTTGCTTCTTTCCGAGTGCTTTCTGCCTCTTTTTCCTTTATTTCTTTCCACTTGACTGCTTCTGTTATGTTGTGTTGTCATTTAGCCTTCGAGAAAGACTCTGCTAGGGTCGAAACGTCACGCCACTAACTATTTTTTGCATTTATACCATAGGTCTTTTTAGTTGGTTAGGCAGTTTGCAACAGCTATTTCTTTTTTCTTGCTTACTTAAATTCTGCTTTTGCGATGTTGTGCTGATCAAGTTTATTTTCACATACAACAGGAGCAGTTGATTATCCTGGAGGAAGCGATGCGGTCGTTCTATCAGTGCAGCACATGGGTCCTGACTGAGCCTCCAGAGGTAGGAGTCTGCTATGCGGCAGAATTCAACAGGGAATGGCTCCGGGTACAAGTTATGTCCTTAGAGGATGAGGAGGTAATTTCTTGAAACCTCAACGATTTAGATTTAAATGGATTTTATGACCTTGTATAATTTATTGGGAGCTAAATGCCTGAGGGAAACAACAGTCAGTGATGTAATTCACTTTTCTTAGTTCCTGTCATCGGTCAGTGTATTTTGTATTGTTTGTTTCCTGTTTTGTATTTTTAAGTGTATGATGACAAATAAACAAAAATAATATTAATAGCGATGAGGTTAGAAACAGTTTAACGGAAGACACAAGTTCCGTCCGCTTGTGTAGGAAAATAAGCGTAAATGCACAACTCTAGCTTTTGTGTGCATTACGGGAAAGCTCCATTGTATAATTTCTGAGTTTGGCCATAAAAACAAGTATAGACCATGTGACCTGTGACATCACATGTTTACGAAAGAGCCACAGAGCCTGGACTTCCTGCAGGCACATTTTGTACACAGCTCAATGGAAGAAAACAATAAATCTTATGTTTTATGGAGATTGCACTGTCTGATTTTTCTCAAGAAAGGGGGGACATCTCAAAAGCTGTACAGCTGATTGCTTTTGTAACTCTTGAATTTACGTGAAAATTATGACACAAAATGTAAATCTTCCCATATGGCCTGTGTAGTATCTTGCCTGGCAGGAAGTGCATTAGAATGTACAAGGCCACCACTCTGTAAACAAAGGGAACATGGTCTATAATAATAGTAATATTAATAACGATGAGGGTAGAAACAGTTAAACGGAAGTCACTCATAATATCCGAGTTTTGCCTTAAAAACTCAAAAGTATCCTTTTCACCAATTAGGTGTGTACACATTGAATTAATTGGGTCATTTAACTTAATGAAATGAGCAGTTAATTTGCCTGGGGCAGTAAGCAGCCCTACTGGTTTGTGCATGATCCAATTAAGTTCACTATTTGGAAAAGGAATTACATGGAGATAACAGGTGTGAGCTGTCAGATGAAAAGGGTGTTTCATTTGAGCCTCTTTATTTAATGGAGCTTTCCAGTAATGTGTATACCCTTGACCTTTTGAGGCTACACAATAATGACTACAGTCTAAATGCTTTGATATTTTGTGTGACCTACAGGTGCACTGCTTCTTACTTGATCATGGAGACATCGAGAAGGCCCCCATATCGTCCCTCAGACCGCTGGCACAAAAGTTTCTACAGCTCCCCTTCCAGGTAAGTCTGGCCAATGGTTAAGCAAATTTCTTTGCTTAGCAAGAATTGATTAGGGTACCAGTTGCAGCAATTGTAACTGTATAGTATTTTGGCTGGTAACCCTCATTTTGCTAAGCAGGAGTTTTCTGTGCTTGTCAAGTTTTTGTGCTTAAAGAATTGTTCTCTGGCTATTCGCTGCTTCAGGCTCAAAAATATGCTCACCAGAATAAAGTTACCAGCCAAAATACATGTCACAGACATATGTATATGTACACAATCCATATGTGACTGGTGTCCTGCTTGTTTTCACTCAACAGAAAATTGTTAAGCAGTATTTTCTGCTTAAGTAGCTCTCTACTTAAGTAGCTCTATAAAATTAGGCCATGGTGGACCTTTATGCTTAACTTTATGCAAATTTCACAAATATTTATCTTTGTGTATATAACACAACATCCTTCAACACATTTAAGACACTTCTGAAAGCCCCACTTGTTTCAAGAGACCTACCATTAAATGACTAATTATTTCTTTTGTGCCTCAGCGCCGTTGAGAAAACATTTGATTACAGGGTGTGTACAACATTGGTAAGATTGAAAATATAGATATCCACAGATTTGCACATAACTTACATGGTATAAAAATAGTCATGGTGGAAAACTTCCCTTGAAATAGTTTTGCTTGAAATGCTAACAGTTTTTAGGAAATGAGTAAAACAATCGTCTTTATCACGCGCGATGGAATCCGATGTTTGAAAACAGTGAAAACTTATAAAAAATTTTCCCACTGTTTTCTCAGTGACTTTGAAGACCGATTTATGTTTCACAGGTTTGTTATTTCATGTATATGTTGGGTCACATCAAGTGTGGATACTGGTCTTTGACACCTACATGTACCAATGTTGTACATGTGCTTTTATAAATTTGATATTGATTGATTGATAACCATTATTATTGAACTGGTTGTTTTGTCTTCTCAGGTAATTCATTGTAAATTGTCCCAGTGTGAGCAGGTGGCTGATGACGATGAGACAGCTCTCCAGATGTTCTGCCAACTTGCTCTGGGGAAAAGCCTCCTTGCTGAAGTTGTCTCAAGGTGAGTGGGTTTAGTGAAAAAGGTGAAATGTTGCACTAAGTATAAAGTTTTGAAAACAATCATTGGATTTTTAATCATGAAGCTGACTGATTGTAAATGAAACCAGTGATAATCTGCAGGGAAATAATTGCTTCTTGATATAAAAAAAAAAAATTGCATCCCCGTAAAACCCTTATTGGTGGAACACTGCCAGTGGGGAGTGACTTATTTTAAGTGTTTCTTGTTTTTCATCACTTGCAAAGCCCTGAGGGACCCAGACAGGACCATTCCACATATCTTAGATGGGGGGTGGTCAGTTCCCAGATTTTTTTTATTTTATATTTTATGTGCTGTAGAATTTAGTCCTGGCATACAAATGTACACAAAATCTGCCATACCACTGCACATAAACACAGAGCTAACAGATATAACCCTCTGATAAGTAGAACAGTCTGTTCAGCTGTTTGTTCTCTGTAACAGTCATGTCTTGTCGACTGCATGTGCAAAGGGTGATACCCTCTGCTGCTGCTTCCCAGGTTGTATTGTGAACTTGGGTGTGATCCCTGGCTATACGGCAGTTACAGGTTGAATGGCTTGTGACTGGCACCCCCTGAACAAACATATTGACTAAATAAGGAGACCGCCAATGTTCGGGCAATATGGCTCAGTTGGTGGAGACATTCCATATTTTTTTGAAAGAGAGCAACAAATCCTGGAGCATTTTATGAGAACGTTTGTTGTCATTACTTTCAGGGATGTAGTAAGCAGGTTACTAAGCGCTTAATTTCCTGAAAATCCAACTGAGCGCTTTTGCGAGGCATTTTGTAGGGGGTCCTGGTGCAGGGGTCAAGGGGGGCAGCACCCCTAGACTTAAAAAATGTTGTTTCTACGTAAAAGTACACTGTGTTTTGAAATAAGATTCATTGCATTTCTATCATGTATGTCTTCATTTCTTTATCTTTAAAACAATAGGACTTACTTGCGGGTACTTTATTTAGACCTGTATTTTACTTTAATAAATCTGAATGGTGTTATTAGGTCTGCTACATTTTGCATATCAAGGTTTATTCAACTTGTGTATATAATCAGAAAGGAAATATCCCTCGCTTCCACCTTTAGAAATAAATTGTCCACAGATTAGTATTATGGTATGTATCTACAATAGACCTTACGCATATGACGTCATTTGAGTAGGGCACCCTCACCTAGAGGTCAAAAGGAAGATGTTCATTGGCCAATCCTGTGCGCCGCGCGTACAAATCAGCGCGTTTCCATTGTTTCATCATCAGTTTACCTCTAAGATGGCAGCTTGGTTACGTCAATGCATAAGGTCTATCAAAGCATTCTACATGTATGTGTGGAATACTTGCAAGACTTATACACAGTCTATTCACATTCCTCTTTCTAATTTGTCAATTTGATTTATTTAATCTTTTACAGAGATGGTGACAGGATAGAGATGGAGCTGTTTGATAACTCGGATGTATCCATCCTTGAGCAGTGTATGACTGCTGGAATATAAACCAAACATGCCGTACTTTTTGGCGATCTTGGCGGAAAGAAATGTTTGATCCATGTTGGTTGGTCTTAAGAAATGAAGACACTTTTTAGGCTCTTTCCACCTGTTTGAAGGAGGCGGCGGGATGTGTTTGGCGACCCCAACCAGAAACATGTTTGAGCATCGATCATTAGTTAAGTGCTTTGCGACTTCTGTATGGCTGCTGGAATATAAACCCAACATGCGGTACTTTTCTACGTTTTGTTTTTACACACTTAATCTTGGAGGAAGTGATCATTTCTCCTTGTTAGTTATTCTAAGGACATGAAGACACTTAGGGTCTGTCCACCTGTTTGAATGTTCACCTGTTTGAAGCCCCGAAAGTTCACAGAGCCTAAGCCCAAACCCCAAAATGTTCACTGTTTTTAAACATTGAGTTTTAGACTCGCAAAAAACTACTGCATTTCAAGCAATAATATTTGAAAGGGAGTTTCCCACCATGACCATCTTTATACCATGTAAGTCCATGTGTAAATCTGTGAACATTTATATTTTTACTCTTACCAATGTTGTACACACCCCTTTAAAGGGTGTGTACAACATTGGTAATTGCCAAAGACCTGTATCCACACTTGATGTGACCCAACATATAAATGTTATAAAAAACCTGTGAAAGTTTAAGCTCAATCGGTCTTCGGAGTCACAAGAAAACAGTGAAAAACCTCATTATATGTTTAAAATATTTTCAAAGATTGGATTTTATCCTGCAGGATAAAGACTATTGTTTAACTCATTTCTAAAAACTATGGCATTTCAAGCAAAACTATTTACCAAAACGTGGTTTAAAATTTCTGTAGATTTGCATTTTAACAGTACTTAACAGTGCTTCTTGTAAGTTGTGGGAGGGAAGAAAAATCACAAGTTTTGTGAAAATAGAAATTTTAAAATGGCGGTCACTAAAGGTTCAGTAGTGCCTTGTGCTAACCCTCTTTGTACAAATTGATAACAGTAACATATGAAGAACAGATAAAATAACAGACTAAGAAAAGCTTTAGTTCATGTTATATGTTCTTGCAAAATAAGGCAGAACTGTGCAAGTGGGTTGAAATCAAGAAAAATGTAAGTTGAAGTTGTTAAGTTTTTACCAAATATCGTGTAGCGCTGCAAGGTGCAAGACAGGCAAATTGAGCTCTATCTTCTGTTAGATCATGAGGCACGGCATGGGTGCCATTTTGGTATTAGGAAATGTTTTGTTATATGCTCATTATGTGCACTGATTTATTGTTGCATCCAAAGATCTGCTTACTTAAATGACGTTTGGTGCATTCCTTCACATTTCAGCCAGAGTTATACATCTTGCACCTGTGATGCTATTGTTTTTATGATCTTTTGTTTTTTTATAAATACACGGAATCCTGTCTTTAAATTTTCTTTTTCACTTGTGATTGAAATGTATTATTACAATAACAAAAACTTTAAAATACTTTTCCGTGCAGGCCTAATACTCTATTCCTGTAAAGGCCAAGACGTTTTTTCTTAAGCTCCATGAAAGAAACTTAAATTTCACCTTAAATATTTTATGGGGTACCAACAAGGCAATAGACTGTGCAAGTCTCGCGCGCATTCGAACTTCCGGGACCATAGTGGTCCCAACCATATGGAGTTTTACGTGGGCGAGATTTTGTTTCGTCAATTATTTTAGTTTAACGTAGTTTATGACCTAGAAAATTATACATGTTGTTGGGAATGTAATACTAAGTGATAACAAAATATGAAAGTAAAACCAATTCAACAATATAACAAGAAAACCCGAGAATTAAACTTGACCTCAGCTTCCGGTTATTGCAAAAAATTAAGAATTTTGTGCTCACCTCCGATCATAAAACTTATGTAAAAGCTTGTTTTGGATGCGCGATTATAATCGGCATTCCTCTTTAAACTGCGTTTGACCTTCACGAATCTGCGTAAGGGGTTTCTAAAAAGTTAACATCAAAAAAGCATCCTTGTCCCAGAGTTTTAATTTGTTTTTAATAATAATTAACACACTTTGGCGTATTTTTTTAAAAGCTAAAACTAATTTCATAAAATTGTAATGATTTATTTTTGTTGTTCAGATTTTGTCATGAGATATAATTTAAAACAAAGATTTGATGTCAGAAATAAAAATTTTCTTCGAAATATGTAAATTGCACATCGCGCGTGCGCACTAACACTTTGGTTGGCAAAATGATGGAACATCGTACGGGGCTGATAGTGGAGTGACGCAGACGCGTTTGTGCGTCTGCTTAGTGCACATCTCTATGGTGTTATCCAACCAATAGTGTCTGTACGCATGCGTGAATGTTATTAGCATATTTCATGGGAAGGGTCTATTGTCTCCACTGCCTCCCTGAAGTATCAGGCCTGTTTTGATGGGTTTTTTTCTTCCTAAACTGCTAAAAACTTGTACGTGTCGTTAATTAACTACCTGATTTTGCTAGAACATTCCACATATCGGTCTCCTTCTTGCCTATCGATAACATTCCATGAATAGCTTTGAATCAAAATGTCCTTTTTATTTTGTAATCCTAAATTGTTGTCCTTTAACCCTGCTTTACTTGTTATTTCATTCCTTTATATTTGTTTCTCTCCCAATTAGCTTCAGTCCATATCTTGCTTTTTTTGTGTTTACTTAATAATAGACTGAGATAATTGAAAGAGTGCGTAGAAGGTTGAGATAGTTGTGGAAGAGGCTCAGTATATCTTTATTTGAGGAAATGTTTAAGGCTAAAAGGGGAAAGTTAATCAACTATTGTTCATTTCCTAACAATGATAGAATTCGGTGGAATTTTTAAGAATGCATCTCTGAACAGTTTTACTATGTAGAAGGTTTGATGGAAATAGACTGATCTTTTCACACCAGTCCTCTTAACCCTGGTGGTCCCAAATCCTCCAAAATCCTATTTAGGAAGTTGTGTAACTTTGTAGGATACTATACTTCAAGGTTCTAGATAACTATTACATACAAGTTTATAGACCATGTAACCTCATGTTTACACAAGTGCCAAAGAGCCTTAAAACTTCCTGGAGGCACAGCTCGATGGAAGAACCCACAAAATCATAACAAATTTAAAGAGATCGCATACGGGGGAGGCATCTCATCAGGTTTTTTGTTTGTGGTAATTATGATACAAACCATAAACTTTGCCATATAACCATTGAAGTATATTGCCTGCCCAAAAAGGCCTGGAATGTGTCAAGGTCACTGATTTTTTTAAACAAAGTTTATTGGTCTATAGTAACAGGCATATCTAAATTGTATCTTATGGTCTTGTTCAAAAATGTTGTCATAGTGTGGAACATTTTGGAGGATATGGGAGGGTTAGTATCAAATGCACTGAGAGTGTAAGGTACAGTGTATGCATTGTAAGAAACCTACATGTATTTTACAAAATCTGCAACAAGATATATATGCTTTTTGACTTTATTCTACCAATAGACTGCAGTACGATCTATTTTATGTATTCCGAAAGTACCAATATCGTACACGTCAATCAATTGGACATGTATGACCTATAACCACAAAAGGGCAGTATCACTCAATAAATACTATTGACTTTGGGATGTACCAAGGCAACACAAATCAGCAAGATACATTTTGTTTTGGTGAGAAAGACTTTTTGTTTTCTAATACAGAATTTTGAAAAAGCTGGGCACTTAAGGTTAAAAAAATAGCGAGCACACTGGGTACTGCATTTCTGACAGTTGAGAAGAGACGAGAGTTTCCTGTTCTTCTGCAAAGTGGTATCAAACTGTAATGTCATCAGTATTGTATTAAGGCTGAAAATCTTTGTGTTCATCATGCGTAGTGTGCAATGTTTAAAAATGAAAATACCTGACGAGCAATGCTCATCATTTATAACGCCAACACGGTGCGCGCGTTGCTTGGCATTATGCGCAACGCATGTTGGAAACGGATTTCTGGTCTAAGGTCTATTAAGTCTTTTGTTAGAAGCCATTTTGCTGTTGGTGGTCGATTCATCCCTTGTACATTAAAACAAATTAGGAACTTATGTTTTCATTATTGGTGAATTCCAATATTTTACAAAAAAACATGTATAACTTTTTTCTTCATTCTATTTTATACCTAAAGAATTAATTCCTTTGAGTTACAGTACACCTTTCGATCCAGCCAGATTTGTTTGGTGATTCTGTTTAACGTAAATAAAGAAACCAAAACAATTATGTCAAATAGTTCCATATCTTTGAATCTTTTTATTTGTACACATTTACAAGTGAGGAATGCCAAGTTAAAGCACATGTGTCACAATCGTCATCCACGAAGAAAAAAATTGTTTTCAAACATTGGACTTGCAAACTATTACTCAAAAACAGTTGCATTTCAGAGGGAGTTTCCCACCATGTCCAGATTTACCAGGGTTATGCATGCGGGCATGATATTTGGTGCTAGGTAATAATGTTTGAGCACAAGGGCTAACCTACTTGTTCATATGGTTTGATATATTTTTCAGAATTTTCCCAAGGGCAAATGGAAATCGGACTAAAGTAGGAAGAATATAATGCAGGGTTAAACAGGCTTTAACTCGAGGTTAGCCGTGATGTTTGTTGAGGTTGTCCAGATTTCAACCTTTTAGTTACCGCTTGTTTCATTCTGCATTTCTACCGAAGCAGTAGAAACTTTGTATGAAACTTAGCAAAGACTTGGTGCAGCAATGTTACAGGTGGGAAGAACAAAACTGTGTGTGCCCCCTAACTCAATGAGTACCATAGACCAATCCATTTTAATATGCCTGCAAGAGTGTTTTCCCGTCATTACTGGGACACTTTTAGGTTTCCCTGCGATAAAGGTGCAGGCGTTGCACTGGCATTTTGTACGAGTTAAATCAACATGATTGGTCGGAGTTGGCTGCCGAGCATACATTGTTTTTTATAAAGGACTGATTAACATAATTGCTTTCTTGTAATGGCTAAAGGCAAAGATGTTTTTATGGCATCAGGTTTGCTCAGTGGGTTTCTTTCCCTGCCTTTCACCTCTGTGGACCCTGGTTCAAATCCCACCTGGCTGCAGTTATAAGCCAAGCTAGACTGGCTTGTCTCATCACATGGCTGCAGCTTGAAGCCAATGTCTGGAATGTCTTGTGGCTCCAGTTTGAAGCAAAGCTAGACTGGCTCCTCTATTAATCATCTCTGCTTTGTTTCTTCAATCCCTTTAGCTTCATCCTGTGACTGGGTCAGAGACAGGGCTAATGCCTCCACTGCAATAAGAAGGAGTAATTATTAACTTTTTCTTCAACATAATGTAAGACATTTCATATGTTTCAAAGCAAGACTCCAGAGTCAATATGGGGGCGTATTGTGTCTTGATTGTGTGCTTGGAATCTCAGGAATTCTATAGAGGATTTAAGGGGTTCTTCTGTACAAGAGCAAAACAGTGTGTTAATGTATGGGAACATTGGAGTGGAAATACCCTCTGCCTCATATTGGGCATGGTATATTCATGTGAATCAATTACCTTTTAAAGGCACAAAACATTTTATGCATGAAGCTTTTCTCAAATTGTGTACTCCAATTAAACATCCTGCGTGGACGTAATTCAGAGCTGCCAACCCTCCCGGATTTTGCAACATGGAAAATGACTAATTTTATGAGTCCTGACATGGATAAAAACCCTCCTGGATTGTCAATTAACCACCTTGGGGATTTTTTAGATGTGTTTGAAGTCACAGAATGAACCTGTTTTCCCAGATGTCTTCCTCAAAATCCGGGAGGGTTGGCAGCTCTGGTAATTGCTCCAAATATCTTAAAGGCACTGGACACCTTTGGTAATTGTCAAAGACCAGTATTGTCACTTGGTGTATCCCAACATATGCATAAAATAACAAACCTGTGAAAATTTGGGCTCAATTGGTCATCCAAGTTGCAAGAAAATAATGAAAGAAAAAACACCCTTGTTGCACAAATTTGTGTGCTTTCAGATGCCTGAAAAAGGCTTCAGGCCTGTAGTCTTTTTCAAATTCAAATATTTTAGTGAGAAATTACCTCTTTCTCAAAAACTACGTTACTTCAGAGGGAGTGGTTTCTCACAATGTTTTATACTATCAACAGCTCTCCGTTGCTCGTTACCAAGTAAGTTTTTATGCTAATAAATATTTTGAGTATTTACCAAACGTGTCCAGTGCCTTTAATGCACATATACACAGTATAAGTTCATAACTTTAATTGCAGCAATGTATATGTACCAGGTCTATCAACATGCACTAAATTAGTGACAACTAGTTTTTGCTATGTTCACTTCAAAGCACAATTATTCACATTGATAAAAGCTTTCACAGTGTAGCTGTGTCGTGTGTTTATTCAAAGGCCCGATAATGGACATAAAAGGGGTTGGGTCTTCATGATCAAAGCAGGCCTGTGGCTGTACGTGGAATTATGAACTCACCCAGTAACTACACGGCCCCGCCCTCCCTCCGTATCATATCTGTGGAGAGTGCCTGTGCAGTGAACTGGGTGAGAGTTCACAACTCCATGAACAGCCACAGGCCTGCTTTCATCATGACAACACAGCCCCCTTAACTAATATTCTTCCAAGAATCAAAAATCCCTTTAAAAAGATAAATCATCACCAGATAAACTTACAGTGTGGAAATGCTCCTCTTTTGTTGATGTTGTTCAACATGGTCAATAGGAACGTACTGCAGTTACTAAACTCTCTCAGCATCTTTTGAACACTCTCGGCACTGTCAAATGAAAGTTTTAATAGATGTGAATTTTGCATCGGGGACAATGAATACTATTTGGTTTTTGCCTTAACATTGATGTGTATTAAGCATCGAGTGGTAAGACATCTGGGCCCAATTTCATAGAGCTGCTTAAGCACAAAAAGTAGCTAAGCACAAACAAAATTATGATTACCAGAATAAGGTTACCAGCCAAACTACCATGTCACATGTACAATGTATGACTGGTATCCTGCTCTTTTCAGCTTAGCAGAAAATTGTTAAGCAATATTTTCTGCTTAAGCAGCTCTATGAAATTGGGCCCTGCTTTAGCATGGCAAGGGTCGTTGGTTCGAATCCCACCCAAGTGATATGCCTGTGTATTTATTTATTTTGTTTTACAAGACTTTGGGAAAGTACTGAGTATACAGTGCTTGATCAGGGTTCTGCCCAGGATTTGTTTAGTGCCGGAAAAATTTTGTTTCCTAGTCAAGTCAATTTTCTTTCGATCGTGCACGGAGTGGTTACACACGTGCGCCCTGCAGCTGTGCCTTGAATGTAGGCCCTCAGTGCGCGCACGCCTTTACCGCCATGGGAAAACAATTTACAGCATCTATAGCATGGTGCTTACTCTGCAGTTCATTTCCTTTGTATTAAACGCTGTAGAATAGGGTTCGCAACATGATGAAACTGGTATCATGTTATTCCAAGCGTAAAGCTATAATCAGCGTGACTGGAAACCATTGCAAAATCAATGCGGGTTTCGTGCGTTGGATATATACATTGTACAGGCGGGAGGAATGCTCGATCCTGGATCATTAAAATAGACTCAAACCAAAGAAGTAGGCTACTCGAAACTTTGGATAAAACTGTTTACTGGTAATTAATTTGTTTTACACGTTGTTCAAAATATTTTGAAGGAAATGGGCAAAAAAAGGGAAAATGTGTGGTGGTCGGAAAAAGAAAAAATTCTGCGAGTGCCGGTCGGGGAATCATGAGTGCCGGTCAGGTTTTCCGGCACCGACCACCGTGGGCAGAACCCTGCTTGATACACATCGGCAGGACAAAAACCAAATAGTGTTCAATAGTATTCATATGAAATGTAATAATAATAATAATAATAAATCATTCTTGTAAAGCGCAATTCTTACTCTAAACATTATTATACAAAAACGCTTGACAAAACTTTCACAAGATGAAGTGAAAAACAACTGGCAGGAGAAGTGTTTAAAAAGTCACATGCTAAGCAGATGGGTTTTAAGTGAACTCTTGAACAGATCTAGTGAGTTCGCATTCCTAACATGTGTTGGAAGCCGGTTCCAGAGTTCGGGAGCTGTGTATGCGAATGATCTCTGGCCGTATGTAACTGTGTTCGTGGTTCTCCGCCGTAGAGTGGTAGCAGCGTTTGATCTTAGTGTACGAGAAGGTTCCTTGATGCAGATGAGATCACGTAGATAGTTTGGTGCTAGTCCGTTTAGAGCTTTGAAGGTTAGAAGCATGAGTTTGTATATGATTCGCTTCTTCACAGTCAGCCAATGCAGGTCTTGTAAAATAGGTGTTATATGATCTTGCTTCTTGCTCAAGGTAACCAACCGGGCTGCAGCATTTTGTTTGAGCTGGAGTTTGTTTAACTGAAAGTCGGGAAGGCCGTGTATTGTTATTTTGCTCTGGACACAGAGTTCTGGTGTCAAAGCCTTCAGGGTTCATATCCCCGTCATGACACTTGTGTCTTTGAGCAAGACCCTTATCTATATTTGATTGCTTCTTTTTACCCAGAAATAAATCGGTATACCTGAGGGCAGAGATGGGTCTTGTGTGACTGTTTTACATTCTTGGCAGCACAGGCTGCATACTTGTGGAGCGTTGTGGCCAAGCGGTCAAGCGCACTTGAGTGCGTTTTGGCGACCCCAACCAGAAACTGGTTTGAGCTTTGGTAATTGGTTGAACCGCGGTCGGTGACGCGGCTGTTCTGACCAAACCGTAACTGACTTGTTGGATCGGTTACCGGTCGCCAAAACACGCTCCTTGACTCAAGCTCTGGTGTTTCTGATCAGCACACTGTGGGTTTGGGTCCCAGTCTTGACACTCCTTAAGTATAAAGACACTTAACCATTTCCGTTTCGTCCTTTGGATGGGACGTAAAGCTTTTGGTCCTGTGTGATGCATGTTTAAGAACACAGTGCAATTATCCTTAAGTCTAGAGAAGGGGCTTGCCCCATTCTTTTCTGGTATGATTAGTTGCATACCAGAAAAGTGTGGCTGTTAACATTTTTGGCAGCACAGGCTGTATACATGTGGAGCGTTTTGGCCGAGCGGTCAAGCGCACTGGACTCAAGCTCTGGTGTTTCTGATCAGCAGAGTGTGGGTTCCAGTCCCGGTCTTGACACTCCTTAAGTAAGACACTTAAACCATTTCCGTTTCGCCCTTTGGATGAGACGTAAAGCTGTTGGTCCCGTGTGATGCATGTTTAAGAACACAGTGCAGTTATCCTTAAGAGAAGGCACTCGCCCCATTGTTTTCTGGTATGATTGGCTGCAGATTGCGCCACAGCACCTTGTAAACCGTTACATGGTGCTATGTAAATAAATAGGTCTTATATTTTAAACAGAGCCCCGCATACCTCGTGAAACAAATAATGAGCATTTTGAGATGCCCTCGGGTGTGATAAAGCGCTACATAAGAACTAATTATTATTATTATTACTTCCCAGGGAGCTGAGATTGTTTAAGATATGAAATAAATGGCATAATAAATTGGGTCATTATTGTCAGCAGCTACAAGAGTCAATACTAGTGTAATGTCGCTGTATAAATATCCATTTATCACATCAATGATGCCACGATGTCTGGCAGAGAGGCCAGCACATCAATGATGCCACGATGCCTGGCAGAGAGGCCAGCACATCAATGATGCCACGATGCCTGGCAGAGAGGCCAGCACATCAATGATGCCACGATGCCTGGCAGAGAGGCCAGCACATCAATGATGCCACGATGCCTGGCAGAGAGGCCAGCACATCAATGATGCCACGATGCCTGGCAGAGAGGCCAGCACATCAATGATGCCACGATGCCTGGCAGAGAGGCCAGCACATCAATGATGCCACGATGCCTGGCAGAGAGGCCAGCACATCAATGATGCCACGATGCCTGGCAGAGAGGCCAGCACATCAATGATGCCACGATGCCTGGCAGAGAGGCCAGCACATCAATGATGCCACGATGTCTGGCAGAGAGGCCAGCACATCAATGATGCCACGATGCCTGGCAGAGAGGCCAGCACATCAATGATGCCACGATGCCTGGCAGAGAGGCCAGCACATCAATGATGCCACGATGCCTGGCAGAGAGGCCAGCACATCAATGATGCCACGATGCCTGGCAGAGAGGCCAGCACATCAATGATGCCACGATGCCTGGCAGAGAGGCCAGCACATCAATGATGCCACGATGCCTGGCAGAGAGGCCAGCAGTTTAATAATCAAACATATTTCAAGGACAAATGTCCGTTGCTTTTTTAGGGAATGAGAAGGATAAGGGTCGACTGACCTGAATGCGTTAAGTCCTGTGTCCCATCTCCTCTGGAACACTAGGGCGAGATTGAGGACTTTAGTGACTGCCTCTCTCACCAGACCAACCTTCTTGTGAAGAAGGCAGCGTTCTGAGATGGTGTTCAGGTAGTTGGCATGAATCTCAATGATCTCCTCTAGGTCATTAGCTTGATCAATGTCTGACTGGAACTCAAGACCGGTACTGTGGAGAATCTGTGAAGAAATAAATGTCATTATCAGGGATGTGATTTCTCCGTTTTTAACCGGAAAACCGTTTTTCGTGTTGCCCCCCTCTAAAACAAATTAATATAAATAAATATATATTTTTGTATTTATTATAATTTTTTTAATACTTAAGACCATATTCATACAAAATTGAAAATATAGAACGCCCCCAGATTGCAGAGTAGGGCTTTTAAAACCAAAGATAAATGTATATTAGTGGGCTTCGTGCTTGCAAGCTTTCGAGCTCGCAAGCTTTCGCGCTTTGCGGTCACAGTTCAGGGTTTTTTCGACAGCCTGTCACATCCCTGCTCTTTTTGTATGAAATTGAATCTTCTTTTAAAATTCTTTGTCTATAAAATTCTTGCAAATAAAAATACTTGTTGCAATTTTTTATAAATTGACTGACATCAAGTCAGGGCCCAGTTTCATAGAGCTGCTTAAAGCACAACAAAACTGTGCTTACCAGAATATAAAGGTTACCAGTGAAAATACCATTCTAAATGTACTAATTGCGGCTGGTATCCTGCTTACTTTTGCTGAGCAGAAAATTGTTAAGCAGTATTTGCTGCTTAAGCAGCTCTATGAAATTGTGCCTTAGTAATGAAGACCAATGTGTTGCACTTTTTATCATGCTCATAAAGAATCTATCTATCTAAGAAAAAAGCCTGGCTCACACTACCTGTGAATGCGAATCAAAATTTTGGATACCAAATAATTGGTATGTGCTGCCCTTCCAATTGTGACGCAAGAAAATTTACTTTGCATGAAGCAGGCTTTATTTAGTGCGTCACAAAACCGATTTGGACCTTAGAGCCCCTCTTCAAAGTCTTGTACCTATACTCACCCTGGACATGAGGTAGCTGTGCACCGCATTGACAAAGTGGACCAGCTTGAAGCGGAAGAGGTACACACTGTGCAGGAGTTGGTCCTTAGATAGTACTGGGCTCTTGGGAGACAGTGGGGGTACATCGGTGCCCCTAAGTGGGGGGTTAGACTCTGCGGATTCAGCCTGGGTTGAAGAGTGACTCAGCGCTAAGTTGGAATCAAGTAATAAAAACCATAAACCTTATGTTGGGTTCTCGGATATTATTATTATATTATTATCGCATCCCCTTGAGGTGATCCCTCTACTGCTGCTTCCCAGGTTGTATCGTAAACTTGGGTGTGATCCCTGGCTACACGGCAGTTACAGGTTGAATGGCTTCTGACGGCACCCCTGAACAAAGACACTGACAAAATAGGGAGACTGCCTACATAAGATAGCTGCTAGATAGCTCAGTTGGTAGAGCAGTGGCACTTTAATCCGGAGGTCGTAGATTCAAATCCTGCTCTAGTCAAGTTTTCTTTGTTCAACCCCAAATTATTATTATCACTATTATTATATTTCTGGTGATGAAACCAAGGATGCTTCATAAGTGAACGTATTCACTATAGCTCGCAAGCCTGAGAAAACCAATAAACGAGGGTGCTTGCTACGTGAACCAGAAACACCAAAGTTAACCCTTACTCTTCCACGTAAAGTGTTCTGGGTTCTTTTACATGCACTACCAATCCTAGTACCCAAGCCCTACAGTTTAACGTCCCGACTGAAGGACAAAGCAATTATAGTATGTATCTTGCTTAAGAACACAAGAGCCACGACCGGGGTTCGAACCCACACTCTGCTGATCAGAAAACCAGAGCTTGAGTCCAGTGCTCTTAAACCGCTCGGCCACTCTTGTAGTAATGGAAAAACCAGATTCTCCCCACCCTTGGGGCCTCCAAGGTAAATCTTTTAACAGCGTATTAAATGACACAGGGGAAGGTGGGATTTGGGGGGACGGGAGTTAGGAAAGACATACACATAAATGTTCACATGAACTCACAGGTGAAGTTAAGTTGGTCCAGGCTGTACTTTGCCCTCTTGACCTGCAGTAGGAACCTGAACACCTGATTGTACACTGTGATGGCGTCTCCATCAATTATGATGTCCAGTGGCCAAGGAACCTGTCACAAAAACCAACCCATAAAACAATGACAATAATTTACCGCTGTCTGCATGTTAATGTGTGTTTAAAGAGATATTCAAAAAATAAGTTAGTGGCCTGACGTTTCGACCCTAGCAGAGTCTTTCTCGAAGGCTATCGAGAAAGACTCTGCAAGGGTCGAAACGTCAGGCCACTAACTTATTTTTTGCATTTATACCACAGGTCCTTTTGGTTGGTAAGCAGTTTGCAACAGCTAATTCTATTTTCTCATAAAGAGATATTCATAAATACCCGGTGGTCTGAGAAACGAACTCTCTCCAAGCCGCCCTGTCCAGAGCGGTTCTCCTTAGCTCATGCATGCTACTTCTTTTAAGTGCACGAATGTTGTCAGTCCACCTAGCTTTCGGTCTTCCTCTGCCAGTGTGACCAGCAACATGCCCTTCCATGCACTGTTCTCAAGATTTCCCCTGCTCTCCTTGCAAAGTGCCTCAAATACTCCAGCTCCTTCTTTAGTATGATGTTAACTAAGCTTTTTGGGTTATGGACTTTCTCCAATTTTGGGTCATGGACTTTCTCCAACACACTGATGTTAGTTGTATGGTCTTGCCATTTGATATTTAGCATTCGTCTCCAACACCAAAGCTCGAAACTTGTTACCTTTGTTTTCTCATCATGCGTTAATGTCCACGTCTCAGATCCGTACAATAAACCAGGCCTCACCATTTTTAAACAACTAGTTTATAACCTCTTCAACTCAGTTTGAATCCATTATTACAAATTGTCTGAGATCATATTTTTTTTCCTTCACTTTATGATAGTTTAAAACACTCCTCATTTTATTTTTTTTTCCCACAACAATCTTGTTAAAAAACAACAACAATTCATGGACAAAATTTGTATAACTTTGTTGACGCTACATACCTTGTAGTAAAGTGTCAGTCCGTCTAGTGCATGGATTGGCTGGATTGCAACAGTAGAGGGCGCATTAGCTGGCTCAAAACTCACTGTTAACCTGTATCGCAGTGTGAATTTAAGAATAGACAGTATTGAGGTTGGAGCCACGATGCAAAATTTCACACAAACACTTTAGTCAGAATACCTTGTTTAGTATTAAAATTAAATGTACTTAGTGGTAGAGGAATACATACCCAAAGTGCTTTCCTACTGTGAATGTCTACCTACATGTACCAGCCCACTTCACTCTGTAGCTAGTGGTTATAGATCGATCCATTAAGCCCCGCCTCCTTACGAGTTGACCAATCACAGCCGCGAAACCTGATCACCATTAGTGCAAAGATCACCAAACGGCTCAAATGGTGATCAGATTTCGCGGTTGTGATTGGTCAATGAGAAATGGGCGTGGCTTAATGGATCGGTGTATTGTAAGGGTCGGCTTACCTCCAAGCTATCATTGGGGAATATACAGCCCACTCCATTCAATAGCTAGTGGTTACAGCAATGAATACCTACATAATACCTACATACCTAGTATGAGTGGCTTGTACGTAAAGAACCACTCGCCTCACACCAATGGCCCTGGTTCGATTACCAGCTAAGGCCACATGTGAGTAGAGTTGAGCATTGGTTCTCTCCTATGCCATGAGGGTTTTTCTCCAGGCCCTCTGGTTTTTATTACGTTTCATTTTACTTATTCTGGTTGTGAAGCCAAGGAATCTCAGAAAAGCTAACATAATCCTTGTGCTAGCCAAGAACCCAATGGT
This sequence comes from Leptasterias polaris, assembly GCA_037783415.1. Lineage (NCBI taxonomy): Eukaryota > Metazoa > Echinodermata > Asteroidea > Forcipulatida > Asteriidae > Leptasterias > Leptasterias polaris. Next base: position 10,417,697 of record JAZGTN010000070.1, read on the forward strand.
GACAAGGAAGTAAGTTTCAGTTTTAGATGTGAGAGGAAAACCCCAGGGAATTATTCCAGGGAAAACCCACGCAACCAGGCAGGGACTGAAAACCCAATCCACATACTGACCCCGGCGTGGTTTGAACCGGGGTCCTCGAGGTGGAAGGTGAGGGAAAGACACCACTACACCAACCCGACCTTCAGCTCCGTAAAACCTGAACACTTTCGATCTCTGGCTGTGCTCCGTGTTCAAGTATGGGTTGATGTGGTAGGCTGCCAAAGGGCGCCCTTAAAAGCCAGCAGCTCAAGCACGCTGTAGCCGCGTCCTTCCTATTGCAGCTTCTCAGCTGCTAGTAAGGATGATTAGTGTATTATTTGGTTTGTGGTAACACTATGTGTATATCTACTTGCTAGGTAGATTTTTGTTCATTGAGAACTTGTCTAGCGATTTATTCTACTGCCGCGGAGTAGATTGTTCGGAATTCGGGAGACTTCTCAGTTCTGAAAAGAACTGTCCTGCTTATTAGAACTACCTGGGTGGGAGGTAGTTTTGTGGATCGAGGGTACTTCTCGATATGCCTTGGATCGGGCGAGCTGGTCTATGAAAAGCATTTGTAACCGTTTGTTATAAAATGCATATGCTTAGAAAGATGTTTTAAAAGTAGAATACAATGATCCACACAAGTATGTCTTAAAATTGCGTGGTTTTCCTTTTACTTTGCGAACTAACACGGTCCGCCATTATGTGGAGTCAAAAACTTGGCTCTTCAAAATGGCGGGCCGTGTTAGTTCACGATGTAAAAGGAAAACCACGCAATTTCGAGGCATATTTGTGTGGATCATTATATGTATTATTTGGTTTTATTTGGTTTGCGGTAACACTATATATATGGTGCGCGCCTAGCAGGCAGACCCATCTGTAAAAACCTCTCCAAAATTCTGGTTACTGAGCAAGAATAATTAGACAAGATTCCTTCTTCAAGCCACTAGTTGTTTCGTTAACAACCATTCATCTCACTGGACTTTGCTGAAACAGGTTTGACATTTAGTTGCTGTGTTTTGATCTCATTTGAACAATTTTACTTCTTACATCACTACTGCAGTCGCCATTGGTTTCACAAAACTGCTCAGGTGGAACATTGAAGACTTCCTTCCACTGCTTGTTTCTATTGTCTGGACAAATCCCAACAATGAAGCTATTCACATTGAGCACCATTGTGGCTATTGTACTGTTGTTCAGTGGCGCATTAAGCCTTCCTGCTGGTGATTTGAATCTTCACTTGAACCAATGTTTTGGCATAGAGCATCAGAAAATACACACACAAGCAAAATTCAAACTTCTCGGAAGACATTTGCACTACTACCCCAACTGTTCTTCTTTCCGGGGATGTACACCCTAATCCAGGACCAGTTACCCATGACTATCCCCATAAAAATCATGAAAATCCTGAAGATAACCACTGCTCATCACAAACTGCTAGTAATAGTATTAGTAATCGATTGGTGTATGGCAAATCCTGTCTGCTGCGAATTCAACAGGAAAATACTCACCTACCATCAGCACAGAAACTCCCCGATGACACATGGTCGAACATTACTTCTCTTGGGTTGTCACGGAAACAAAGATCTCACAGAGGAAAACGTGCAGGGAGAAGGAAGCAACATCAAATTCAGGTTGTTTCATCTCACCGGGTGGTTGGCCACAAATCTAACAACCAGTGCGGTGTCAACCATGAAAATCTACGATACATCCCAAAACAGGAACATAACACAAATCAACTCAACTCCAGAATTAGTGTTTGGAATGCCCATTCCCTCAGGAACAAATCACAATCCACATGTGACTACATAGCAGAACATGATGTAGACGTCATTGCAGTCACTGAAAGTTGGCTGTATCAAGATGACCCTGTTGTCATAGGGGAGTGCACTCCTCCTGGATATACCCTAATAAGTGCACCACGTAAAACGGGACGGGGTGGAGGAATTGCAGTTATATTTAAGTCAGCCCTCAAGCTGTCATTTAAAGACAGTTTGAAGGATTATACATCATTTGAGTCAATTCATGTTACCAACATGGCATCAACACTCAACCTCATTGTCATCTACCGCCCACCGCCATCTCCAGCAAATGGCTTTACCTTTCCTGGTTTCATTGACGAGTTTGATGACTTTCTAACGGAGGTCGCATTTGTACCCGGAAGACTACTGATAGTCGGAGATTTCAACATTCACGTTGATTTGCCATCCAAGCCAGAAGTTGCCACCTTCTTACAGATTGTCCATTCGGCCGACCTCAAGCAACATGTAGTAGGGCCGACTCACACATTGGGCCACACACTTGACTTGGTACTTACCAGATGTTCTGAGACTTTTATTGACAACTGTTACGTGCATGAGGCACTCATGTCCGACCATCATGTTGTCAACATAAACGTTAAAATTGCAAAAGTAAAAGCAGAACAAAGAATTACATCAACAAGGAACTACAACAGCATTGACAAACAGTTTTTCTCAAATTCAGTAACTCACATCATGGATTCATTCGATCATCAGGGTGATATCAACGTCTCATTTGAATGGTATAACAAGGAACTCAGTCAGCTTCTTGATTCTGTAGCTCCATCTATAGTTAAATCACGTGCCTCCAGAAGCAGAATGCCGTGGTACAATGATAACATCCATATTGCTCGACGTGTAAGACGTAGGGCCGAACGCAAATGGTTAAAAACACGATCTCCCGGTGACCGCGATAAATTCCTCCATGAAAGACGAAAAACATCAAACATGATAAGTCAGGCTAAGATCAGGTACTGCCAAGAGAAACTCTCTTCATGTAATACAAAAGAGCTCTACAGAACACTGAATTCCCTTTTACATAGAAAGTCAGCAGCACTTCGCCAAAATTTAGATTCTGTAGAAGAAAGAATGGATGGTTTTGGTGATCTAGATCTTATCAATTTTGAGCCATTGTCCTATTTTATTCCAGCCACTGAAGATGAAGTTCTGCGAGTTATACGTGCTTCACCTAATAAATCTTGTAGCCTAGATTCAATTCCAACTTGGCTGTTAAAGGAAAACATTGCATCCACCCTTCCAGTTCTGACTTCAATTATAAATAAATCTATGACTGATGGCGAATTTCCAATTGGAGCTCGTTACGCCATTATCAAGCCTCTCTTAAAAAAGCCAACCTTGGACAAAAACTTCCTCAGTTATTATAGGCCTATATCTAACCTGTCATTTGTTGGAAAGATCATTGAGAAAATTGTTTGTTCCAGGCTGATAGCTCACATGTCAAAACATAAACTTATGGATCCTCATCAGTCAGCGTACCGGACGCACCACAGTACAGAAACTGCACTCATTAAAGTAAAAAATGACATTATGACCGATCTTGATTTAAAACGGGTTACCTTTCTGGTACTTTTGGACCTGTCGGCAGCGTTCGACACAATAGATAGAGAAATCTTACTATCCCGTCTCTCATCAAGAATTTGTGTTCGTGATGTTGCACTCAATTGGTTCAAGTCTTATCTTGCAGACTGGTTAACCAGTGTAGAACTTGAGGGGAAAAGGTCACATTCTGTTAGAGGTCGCGTGGGACTACCACAGGGTTCTGTCTTCGGACCGCTTGGTTATTCCATATATACACTTCCAGTTGGAGACATAGCCCGGTATCATGGTGTGACACATCACGGTTATGCTGATGACATACAATTGTATATTTTGTTTAATCCGGCGTGTTCCGGTGATCGAATCCATGCTCTCGCGACCTTGAATAGATGTCTCTCTGATATTAAATTATGGATGACTTGCAACAAACTCAAACTTAATGAGAACAAAACCGAATTTCTCATAATAGGTTCATCTTTTAACTTAAAGAGTCTGCCCGAAATTGTGCTTACAGTAGGTGATTCAGTTATAACACCTTCAGAATCAGCTAGAAATCTTGGCGCATATTTTGATTGTACTATGTCCATGACACGTCATATTACTCATTTATGCAATATTGTCCGGTTTCATCTTCGCAATATTTCAAAAATTAGGAAATTTATTGATCAGAACACCTGTCATCACGCAGTTAGAGGTCTCATTCTGTCTAGGTTAGACTACTGTAATGGGCTTCTTACATCCGTCCCAGCAGGTCACCTTAAAAGACTGCAGAGCCTCCAGAACTGGGCAGCCCGCCTAATTCACAGAGCACATCGAAGACAGGATTCCACTCCTTTGCTGCAGTCACTACACTGGTTACCCATCCCCAAACGAGTTCGTTACAAGATATTTCTTTTGGTATACAAATTATTTCACAACCAGTCACCAGATTATATGCAATCCTGCGTTCTGCGGTACACTTCCTCCAGATCAAACCTCCGGTCTAGTTCAAACCCCTTTCGTCTGACTTTCCCACGCACCCACAACAAAGCTGGTGACAGAACCTTCACAGTCACTGCAGCAAGGGAGTGGTACAGTCTACCCTTTTTTGTTCAAAATGCCAACTCAACCGACCAATTCAAGAAGATGATTAAAACATATCTCTTTCAGCATTAGTCAATTTATTGCAGTAAATTAATTAATCTATTATTTACTTGTTGATTATTGTAAGCGCTGTGATTTAGTTTACTAAGTAGAGCGTCTTTAAATGCCGATTATTATTATTATTATTATTATATTCTACTTTTAAAACATCATTCTAACCATATGCAATTCATAACAATTGGTTTCAAACGCTTTTCATAGACCAGCTCGCCAGATCCAAGGCAACGTGTCCCTTTAACTACACTGCCGCGGAGTGAGTTCTTAATTGGTCTCCAGGAGACTGAAGATTAGCCTCCCAAATTACCATTCTTATCATACAAGTTACTAACCTATCTGCATCATTGGGGAACCTGGAGCTCACCGCCGTCTGCAGCCGGTAATTAAGCTGTAGTGATTCCTGCCAGTGTTTATCATGGTGACCGTGTTTCAGTTTATCAAACAGTTCAGAGAGGAAGTCAAACATGGTGTCACCGGCCTCGCACAGGTAGAACTTCTGTTAAATAATAATAATAGTGGCTTCTTATATAGCGCTCATATCTGTCACTCAGTGACACTCAAGACACTTCAACAGTCAGTATTTTCCTGCAAGGTATGTGGAGCTATGAAGTATGAGACCTATTCCTTTACATAGCACCATGTAATGGTTTACAAGGTGCTGTGGCGTAATATGCAGCCAATCAAACCAGGAACACAGGGGTACGTCCCTTCTCTTTACGATAAGTGCACTGGGTTCTTTTACCTGCATTATACAACACACGGGACCAACGGCTTTACGTCCCATCCGAAGGACGAAGCAATAATGGTTAAGTGTCTTGCTTAAGGACACAAGTGTCACGACCGGGACTCGAACCCACACTCTGCTGAACAGAAACACCATCCGCTCTTATCCGCTCGGCCACGACACACCAAAGGGTCTGTATACATTTGGTAATCACTCTTAAAATTAATGGCAATAAAAACTTACTTGGTTAAAAGTACAATGGCTTTCGATAGTAAAAAACATTTCTAGAAACATTTCACTTCGAAGAAATGTGTTCATGAAAAAAAAAATCAGTTTTTATGCCCCAAATTTTGAAACTCAGAAAAGTTACTGTCAGGTACGTTTCTTAGACTGTGGATTCCTATTAGGGACTATTCTTCCTGCGTGGACATATTTTCTCCGGATTTTTTGTGATATCTCAAAAATGAGACCACCTTTTTGATATAAAGTTTTCACAGGTTAGTTTTATTGCATACATCTACAATTATAGAGGATTAAAAACAATCAAACGGTTCCAAAAACAGAGCAAGAATCGTTTTTTCGATGAGTACACATGCTTCATAAAGAATATGAATGACAATTTGGGAGTAAACTTAACACTAATTGCGGTGTATGATAAAACCATAAAATATTTTTTGAATCCCCGATGCAAGTTAATACATGTATTGAATTGTTTGCAATACCCGCTGCTGATTACAGGATTCAAACTGGCCTCTCGCAGCTCAAACACTTTACTAGACCAGAAACTGCTTTGCAAGACGAGAATCAAAGTGAGACAAAAAGAAACAAAAACTCTGTCTAGAAAGTTCAACATACAATAACTATTTACTTGAGCCAGGACTATTAAGAGAAGATTTTTGTTACAGGGTCATCGGCTCACTTTGATACTTAACAGTATAGACCTTTCTTTTGCAACGTCACAGCCCGAGTTTTTGCCAACCCAGGTTGGAAAAGTATGGAAAGCCATAACTGCAAATCAAAAACAGACTGCCACAGTTTGTAGCAGTGTTACACAAATATTCAAAAATAGTGTTGAATTTGTTGGAAACAAATCAACCAATCATGGAAGGTATTTCCGTTCATGAATCTTTACAGAAAATGTTGAATTTGGTCACAATATTTGTTAACACGATTGAATGTTTTGCTAACATTCGGCCGTCCATGCCAACCGGCGCACTTTGTTTATCAACAATGGAAAGGTCTATTGTAAGATATTTATCAGACTCAAACTCAACATTTGAAAAATAAAATAAAATTAAATGAACATGTAACAAAGAGAGGTGTTTTTATTCCATTGAAAAACACAAGACTACGACACTTGACCGTTCTAGAGTGTACTGGCCCCAACGGTAAAATCAGTGGCCTCTGGCCTCCAGTATGGCGTAAAATTCACACTTTGCCTTTTGACTGGTAAGGCCATGTCACACTGGGCAATTATTTTAGGCAACTTGGAGGCAACCACTTGCACTGTATGCAAACAGAACACTTCAGCAGCACAAGAGACATTCATAATACTCGGTTCTTATATAGCGCTTTATCACATCCCTAGGGGCGTATCAAAGCGCTCAGTATTTTTTCCTGCAAGGTATGTGGAGCTACGTTTTGAAGTATCAGACCTATTCCTTTGCATATAGCACCATGTAATGGTTTACAAGGTGCTGTGGCGCAATATGCAGCCAATCAAACCAGGAACACCGGGGCAAACCCCTTCTCTTTTCGATAAGTGAACTGGGTTCTTTTACGTGCATTACACAACACACGGGACCAACGGTTTTACGTCCCATCCGAAGGACGAAGCAATAATAGTTAAGTGTCTTGCTTAAGGACACAGGTGTCACGACCGGGACTCGAACCCACATTCTTCCAGCTCTAACTCACTATCCCAAAGAAAATGATGAGGAAACTGAAATATGACTGAAATTTCTTTTGCAGATTGCCTAGAACTAGTTGCCTGTAATTTGCCTCGTGTGCCACGGCCTAATTTAATCACCCTCATTGAAGCAAAGGTCTCCATCAGATGGTAGTCTCTTCTCAATGTGTTAGCCAACTCCCTGCAGATGACATTACACTTGGCCAGTAACAGTGGATAGAGACACCTATGTAGGAGCAATTGCAGCGGCTTCATTTGACTTGTGATGGCTGACCTGAAGTCTGGTAATGAAGACCAACTGAAAAAAGAAAATCAAAAGTTCTCAATCATTTGATCAACTCTCAAAACTAGGCCCGAGAGTTTTGTTTGATTTCGCTGATCTAAGTTTGTTGTCACTCATGGCTAACTTGAGGGCTGTCAAAGGTCGTCAATATTTTCATGGTAAAACAAGTATGACAGGAGATGACAAGAGGTAGTCTCGGTTCAAGAACGTGTTTGAACATTTTAGATACATAATCAGTAACGGCTAGCCGCACGAGGGCGCTACACTAACCATTATCAGACACACACCTCACGGTTTGTGTGTGGGGAGCACTAAGTAACCACTACAATACACAAAACAGCCGTTTAGTGTCGCACCCTTGATTGGCGTTCAGCAACGGATCAAGCATCAAAAACGTATTGTTTTGACCTCATCGAAGGGGTGGGGTTGGGCTTCGGAAGGGTACTATACATTACAGTGCAGCACTTTAATAATAACAGGCACCAGTTATGATGGATAAGTGCCACATTGGAGGATGGATTTGAAAAGTCGTACCCCCTGTACGACTTTGAACGTTGAATACTTTGGACGATCCCATATAAAGGGCGCAGTTTTGGTCGTTATGGGGATATTCTTTTATGTAACAATTAATATACATGTGATTTCTCAGGATTTTCACAAAATCTTTTGCGGCCTTTAAATTTTCTGGAAAGAAGTAAAAAGCAGACGGTCACCAAAGGGGGAAAGAAATAGTGCAGATTGTGTCCAAACCTGCAGTATTGTATTTCTGGTGCTGCACAGAGTCTGTAAACCTAAATTGTAACATCTGGGAGGTTCCGAGTTTAAAGTAAAGGGGGGAACCTAGACCTGTGAGCTATTTTTGCAGGAATCTTATCATTCGTCAAATCTCATCCTTGATCAAAAATGTGCATTTGAAGAGTGGATAAGGTCATAAGATGTAAATGTTTTCTGCCTTGGGAGTTCAGCAAAGTAAAGGTGTGGTTTTGGTGCTCCTGAGAGACTTATTTGTATTACAAAGTTTAACTTGAAAAATGGATGAAGTTTTTACAAAAAATACAAATTGATTTTACCTCGCAAGGTCAGTATCATCAGGTTCAGAGCCAAAATACTCCAAATCTGAAAACCAATCCTGGAAGTTTTTGGCCATGAGCGGATCTTTTATGCCATGGTTTTGAAGCTGAGTCAGCAGGCTGGTTGTGACGGATTTGTCAACGGCAGTCAGCTGTGAATTGGATGAGCTAGAAGCCTTCTCTTTGGTATCGGTCCGTGTCTCGTTCTCTTTGACGCCGAGCGGTGTCCGTTCATGGAGGAGTGTCTCAACTGACAATGAGAAGTCGTTGTAGATGGAGCTTTTCTCTAGTCAAATAAAAAAACATAATTTGTACTGAACAATGTAGCTTCTTTCTAAGCAACAGCCCTTCCCCGATCAAGAACCATCATCCAACACCCACCTCCCATACACCCACCCCATCCACCTACCCCCATAGATACATTATACACCCTATATCAACCCTCCTAAACCCATCCCCGTACACATACTCGTGTTTATGGTGTCAACCGAGAACTTCTCTTTGTTCTCCGATTGTTTGGACATAGTTTTTTTTTTAGATGTCCCCATTGGTTTTGTACACGAAATCGAATCGAGGACGTCCTCGGTGTGACTTTTTCCCGGATCCCTTTTGTTAAAACCCTCTCCAAGTCCTCGGTTTGAATGCGTGGACATGTTCATGTACACGCTCCCCTATATATGCACTCCATACACCCATTGCAAAATAACAAATTTTAAACAGAAAATATCACTTCAACTATTATTTTCCTGAGCCAAATAATAGCAGGGCAGTACATGGCAGTTTGTATGGAAGCTGTGTGCACATTTTGAAACATAGACGATTATGTATATGGGATTTGAGGCATTGCATGGTGAGGTATCAATGTATATTTGGTTTGCGGTAACACCATGTGTATATCTACTTGCTGTGTAGATTTTGTTCTTTGAGAACTTGTCTTGCTATTCTGCCATACATGTGTATGTACATGTATGTATGTTTTCCAGCATATTGAGATATTCAGACTCATCTCACTGTCAATAATGTCTTAAGTAAATGCTTTTCGCAGACGTGATTATTTAGGTCTAACCATTATATTTATTTACATCTACGATGTCTTAAACATCGAAAGCCATGGATTTCCAAGATGGCGGCCGTCAGCAAGCTTTTGGCGGTAACCGATGCGCATCTTGTTTTCTTTGTCAAGTGCCTTAACACCCGGTTCAGACAGGCACTCTAGAGTCGCGCCGAACCAAAAGTACATGAAAAGTTCGACGTCTCAAACAGTTAGGAGCGACTGGACGAGCTAGAAGTCGAAAGATCGACTGTTGCAGTCGTTCGGAACGACTCTGGAGCGCCTTGGTTTCAGACGTCGATCTTGTCATGAGCCGAACCTAGTGTAAATGTTATGTCAAGTTCGCCTGTCTGAAACCAAAATTTAATTTGGTCGACCTAGAGTCGCTCCTAATCTATTTGGTTCGGCGCGACTCTAGAGCGCCTGTCTGAACCGGGTGTACGCAAACCTTTACTTTTTAACATCATTCTCTTATGAAATCTAAATATGCCTCGTTATTTTATAGTATTAAGTCATTCCATTCTGATAGAAGAAGACCTATCATGTGTATTTTCTTCATCTTCTATTATTTCAGACTTGCAATAAACGATTTCACAGCAAAGTACAACAAGCCGAGTCCTCTATTATAGGGTGTCATGGCCGAGTAGTTACATGTAAGAGCATCGGATTCAAGTTCTGGTGGTTTAGTCATCGGGGTGTGGGTTCGAGTCCCGGTCATGATGCTTGTGTCCTTGAGCAAGACACTTTGCTATAATTGCTTCTCTTCACCCAGGGGTATAAATGGGTACCTGCAAGGGTAGAGGTTGATATTGTGTTTGAAAAAGCCTTCGGAGCGCCATCACGGCAGCCCGGGCTGTATACTCCCCAGGGAGCTGAGAAAGATTAAAGGAATGTTATTGGCTCAATGACCAGGGCACTAATGTAAAGCGCATTGAGACGTTATTGTGAAATGCGCTATATAAGAACTAATTATTATTAATTATTATTATTATTATCCCAAACTAATCTGACCCAAAACCAACTAGGGTCACATGTATTACGTACCAGGATGATACTTGTTCAAAATCATCGGCAGTTTCCCCATACTCTCTAGAAGCTCCATGCACTTGCCAGCTAAGAGAATCTCCTTCAAGACTGGCTGTAAGAACACAGGGACAGCCACTCCCTCCCCTTTGCTCGCCTCCATTCCATCCCTTTGCTGGTGTCGGTTTGCTGCAGACCTCTGTACATTCGAATGGGGCTGCTGGGTGGTACTATGTTGATTTGGGGGATTGATAAAGACGTGGAGGGTGAAGGCCTTCTGCCAGAAATTTGTAGACTTGACCGTTATTTCAGGATTTCTGGAAAAAGAAAAAAGTTTTAAATTCTTGGTTGATACAGACCGTTGCAGTCCCTTGTATGTACCCCAATGCCTTTAGCGGCCGCAATGGCTGCAACGTTTGACCTACTTTCACTCTACCAAAAAGGTCAAGGTTAAGATACTCTGAATTGACAGTTTCCAATAATTACTTCCTGTGTAACATAGTAAATTGTACCAACATTTAAAAAAACAAAAACAAAAACTAAAATCTCAAACTTTCTTCACCAGACATTTATGCTGGAATAAATTGTGTTAAAAAGTCAACAATAAGCCATATCTGGGCATATGGGGATTATTATACAGAAATGAATCGTCTCTAAAAGGGTTAATAAGCAAGTTCTTGCGATGTTATTTTTGCCGGCTTTGTGGAAAATAAACCTTTTTTTGCTTTTAAAGATCGGAGTCAAATTTTATGGCTCTGCTTTAAAAGCACTGGACACGTTTGGTAATTACTCAAAATATATATTAGCATAAAAACTTACTTGGTAACGAGCAACGGAGAGCTGTTGATAGTATAAAACATTGTGAGAAACCACTCCCTCTGAAGTAACGTAGTTTTTGAGAAAGAGGTAATTTCTCAGTAAAATAATAAAAGACTTCTGGCCAGAAGCCTTTTTTTCCTATCTGAAAGCACACTAATTTGTACAACAAGGGTGTTTTTTCTTTCATCATTTTCTTGCAACTTCAATGACCAATTGAGTCCAAATTTTCACAGGCTTGTTATTTTATGCATATGTTGGAATACACCAAGTGAGAATACTGGTCTTTGACAATTACAAAACGTGTTCAGTGCCTTTAACTGAGGGAGGAAAACCCCATATGGGGAAACCTGATCCACATGCAAGACTGTGGTCTGAGGGGGGATTCGAACCAGGGTCCATAGAGGTGAAAGGCAGGGAAAGAAACAACCACAATGTACAATGTAGGCCAACCTGATCCCCCTTTCATAAAGACGAACTTGTTGCAGCACTTGACTTGGAGAGTAATGTGTTGTTGTTTTTTAATTTAGGCTGTGCCCAAATTGGTGGCTACAGCTTTGGCTACGGCTAGATTTCCAAGTCAACATACATTGAAGTATGGTGCGTCATTAGCAACACACTTAGCAACAGTCATAGCCGTAGCTGTAGCCATTAATTTGGACATGGCCTCAATGCAGCGCAGCGGTGGGCAATACCAAAGTTTTCCTGCCACAAATGATGTGTACATGCACCTTAGACTTGGCAAGTATCAGGGATGCGATAGGCTGTTGAAAAAAAAACTGAACTTTGAGCGCAAAGCGCGAAAGCCTGCGAGCTCGAAAACTTGTGAGCAAGAAACCCACTAATAAAATTTATCTTTGGTTTTAAAACCCAACTCTGCAATCTGGGGCGTTATACATGGTTTTTATAATAATTTGTTAATTAAGTTTCTTTTTTTGGGGGGCAAAAAAACCCGGAGAAATCACATCCCTGAAGTATGGAAACAAACGGACAGATGTGAAGATGAAAAGATAGACAAACCACCAACCTCTTGATGACAAATTCTTGCGCTGGATCATACAGTGGGGAGCCTGATAGCCACCTGTCTAAGAAGTTAATGTAGGGTCGTACGGTAACCAGCCAAACTTGCAGCAACATCATCACCTGCAGTCATTGGATTAAATTAGAAATACATTCAAATAATTGTGAGGGTAAAACCAAAATAGCGTCATTTTATCAGGCATCAAATTTCTCAGCATTGTTCCTGATTTTAGGATTTTCTTCAAACTTCCTTGAGCCTTCAAATTTACTTGAAAGAAGTAAAACAATTGTCAAAGGGAGAAAGAAACAGTTCACATTGTGTCCAAACCTGTAGTTTTGTATTTCTAATAATAATAATAATAATAATAATTAGTTCTTATATAGCGCATTTCACAATAACGGTCTCAATGCGCTTTACATTAGTGCCCTGGTCATTGGGCCAATAACATTCCTTTAATCTTTCTCAGCTCCCTGGGGAGTATACAGCCCGGGCTGCCGTGATGGCGCTCCGAAGGCTTTTTCAAACACAATTTCAACCTCTACCCTTGCAGGTACCCATTTATACCCCTGGGTGAAGAGAAGCAATTATAGCAAAGTGTCTTGCTCAAGGACACAAGCGTCATGACCGGGACTCGAACCCACACCCCGATGGCTAAACCACCAGAACTTGAATCCGATGCTCTTAACCACTCGGCCATGACACCCTACATCACATTTTAGTGATGCACAAAGTCTGTAAACCTGAATTGAAACAACATCTGGGAGGTTCTGGGTGTACAACAAAGGGGACCCAGAAAAGTAATTTTTTCAGGAATTTTCACATCTGTACGATCTCATCCCTTGCGCAACACTAACATCAGTTAACTTAATATTGTTAGTGTTCTTTGGAAAGTATGCATGGATCTATCAGACTTACGTTTTGTTCAGCGGTCATTCCTTGTTCATATTCACGTTCAATCACATCATGAAGTGTGCAGAGCAAGCGCCATGTCTTCTGAACACAGCTGCTGGACGTTTGGCACTGACCGACGGCCGTCTGGTGGACCCTGGACAGCAGGGATAGCTTGACAGTCCAGGGGTCAAGGCTGGAGGCAAACTTGGATAAGGTCATGCTTGTTTCTGTTGAGTTGAGAATGATTGGGAGTTGTAGACTCATTTTGGTGGGATCTCGTCAAAACTATGTTTTAAAACAGAGCTATGTTTGAATTGTGAGACCCATTTATGTATAGCACCTTGAAAGGATTTGCAAGGTAATGAGGAGCAATCTGCAGCCAGCTTTGTCTTAATCACAACAGCAAACCCCTCGTCCTCAGCATAAGTGTCCTGGGCTCGATTTCACAAAGAGTTAAGATTGATCGTAACTGCAAACCCATCGCAGTTGCTTAGCAAAGAGTGATGTCACAATACAAATCACTATGGTAATACTGATAACTCATCTTAAGATGAATCTTATAGTGCTTTGTGAAATCGACCCCAGGGCCCAATTTCATATGTCTGCATACTGCCAAATTCTGCGCTTGCGATCACCGTTCTCTACCTACTGTGCAATCGCCAAATTTTTGCGCAAGCTGTGTAAGCGAAGAATGCCTAGTAAAGTGGAGTACGCACGAACACAAGCAAAAATTCTTTGCTTACCCGTTAAATACGCTTGAGGTAAGCGTGAAAATTCCCTGCTTCTGTTTGCGCTGATTTTTTACTAATAGTAAGCACAGCCATGAAATTACGCCCTGGTCTCGTTGTCACAAAGCTTTATGCTTCACCTTTAAGATGATCTGTCATTATCGCCATAGTGATTTGTATTGTGACATCACACTTTGCTCAGCATTTAAAGATTAATACGCATTTTAAGTTCAATACACGGGAGCTAAATCATAACGCCCCATCTGAAGGACAAACACTTTATGGTAAAGTGTCTTGCTCAAGAACACATCTTCCACATTCTGACAACACCACAACTTGAGTCTAGTGCATTTGACTGCTCGCCCACGACACTCCGCTACAGAAGTACTTGGTAATATTTTCTTCACAGTTTTTAAATGTTTACCTTGTTTGATGATTTCCTTTTCCAGTATTGTCAACTCTTTGCGTAATTCCCACAGAATGACCGTCAAGGCCTCGGCTAAGCTCTCATAGGTCTGGCACCTTGTCTCATCATCATCTGAAACTCCAAGAAGGAATAGAAAGATAGGATAACCAGGGTCCAATGTGTGAGGCACAAAAATCTGTTTCGCAGATTGTGCAGGTTACCAGCCGAAATACCATGTAATGTATACTACTTGTGACTGTTCCCTGCCAATTTTTCTGTAACATGAACAATTTGCTCAGCACCACTTTCTAATTAACAGCTTTATGAAATTGGATCAAGGAGTTTTAAGGAGTTTTAACTCGGAAAACAGGACTAATTTGAGGCATTTTAAAACATTTTCCTGCCAAGCATGTTATTTTTGTTGTCAGTAAAATTGTAAGCGCAAAAGCAGCTCTAGTCTGAAGGAACAGAGCCTTGTTGTTCAGGTTATGTTTTTTAACCAACCTCTTGTGGTTAAACCAGCCCCTTCACTCTTACCCCTCGTCTCCTTCAATGTTCATCCCTTGCTTTTTTGAGTGCCTTCTACATCTCTTTTCCTTTATTTCTTTCCACTGGACTGCTTGTGTTACACCAGTTTACCTGCTTATGTTTGTTGTGTGGGTATATAGCCTTCGAGAAAGACTCTGCCACGTCAAATTACTAATTTTAACTTGAAATGTGCACATTGAAATGTTTTTTGTACAGCGCATTGAGATGCAAGGCGCTTTATAAACATCATTTATTACAGTGATGATGATACCTGTTGGGGCCGTAGATATGTATCTCATCGGTGCAGCTCGGACCTTGTCAACAAATCCTTGTAATCGAAGAACGTGTGTGCAAATCTCTGCAAACCCCGTCGTCAGACTGTGAAGCGCCATCTATGGGCCAATCATGGTCAAGAAAATAGCAGTCAGAAGTTTGGAGACTTTATGAAACAAATGCATTTTTGTACATGTATGTACTTTCTAGACGACAGTGTTCTTTGCTTGTTCTCTGTACACTTTTAGAAACTTATACATTAATTACATTTTACTGCCAAGTGCCAAGATTATGTAGTAGTTACTGTGAGGCTCTTTGTGGTATTAAAAAAAAATGCTTTACCGAGCATACAGAAATAGAAACTGGGATAGGTTCTTCAGGTTAATAGAATTGTAGAAATTTGCTGTCGCAGCACGGCTGCCCGTTAAGACTCTAAAGCTTGCAGACAACATCAGTAATTGTCAACGACCAGTATCCGCACTTTATCTAACCCAACATATACATGAAATAACAAACCTGTGAAAGTTTAAGCTCAATCGGTAATCAGAGTCACAAGAAAGTAGTGAAAAACTACCTATGCTGACTATTCATAAATACCCCAGTCAGTTTCGCTATTCCTATTGGTGGAGAGCACGTCACGTGGGGGTGTTTAAACGGCTGATAAAGACATAGCTGGAGCTGTTTAAGACCGGTTGTTTTCGGATAGCATTTGTGCGGGTTAGTCCACAACCCCATTCTCAGGGGAGATCGATCTCGCCGCGCCATTTTAGTCCATGGACACGAGGGTGCGTTACTACGCGCACAATGCATATCCGAAAACTGTCTCACGTACAGAGCTCAAGGACGTCGGAAAACAGATAAGTTTTTACAGAGTTTCCTACTTTATTACGCCTTTTAACCAAAAGGGCATTTATGAATGGGAATAAAAGGGTAGTGACTCGTTCTTAAACGGCCGTTTAAAACCTTGCAGGGTCGTGGCTGTGCGATAAAGGCCGTCGCCTTCGGCTCGGGCCTTTATCGCACGGCCACGACCCTGCCGGTTTTAAACGGCCGTTTAAGAACTCGTCGCTACCCTTTTATTCCCTTATTAAAAATGTCAAAACAAAATGTCAGAAAAGAATACAGAATGCAAACAGATTTTACCGGTGTGAGATGAGAGACTTGCACATCAGTCCTTGCAGTGAATTTATCCCCCTGTGTCTGATACAAGAAGGATTTCTCAGCTCCCATTAAGACCCTAAAAGAAGAAGAAGAAGTAAAAAAAAAATAATAATAATAATACTTCAGAGTATATGACACTGTATCACAAAAAGCTCCATGTACAAATGTTGTACCTCAACACTATTTTTTGCTCTGACCAACCAATATTTTTGTCTGGGTATGTTTCAGCACAAGCCAGCCAGACCTGTCAATAAGCTTTGTGTTTCTTGTCTTGTCATTTTTCTCTTTCGTTGCCTTTTCTTACAAGCTGCTTGAGGGCGCTGTGGTCTCTAAAAGGTTAAGGGAAAACAACGCATATATTGAGTCTCACCAGATTGTCTCCCTTATTACATGTGTCTCTGTCAGGTTGTATCTGCCTTCAGTTGATGGGTAGGGATCACACTGATCTTCATAACACCTCCTGATTTAAAAAAACAACAACAACGAATAGCACCTCCTGATTAAAAAAAAAAACAACAACGAAAAGCATCACTGTTAAAACTTTCATTGATAAATACCTGGGAGTGTTTATGAATTATGATTGGTCACCACCATGAAGCTTAAAGACAGCCTTTGTGACAAGGAAAATGTGGTGAATGCACTGATAAGGTACACACACATGTACACTTAGTTCTGTAATGTTATATATGCACAAGTAGTTCTGTACAGTTTATTCTGTTCCAATTGTACCAGTCATAAATGGTACATGTGGAATGCTATTTTGGCTGGCAACCTTGTTCTGGTAAGCAAGTTGTTATTATGCTTAGCCACTTTTTGTGCTTAAGCAGCTCTATGAAATTGGGTCTAGGCTGGGACCATTTTAAAGAGCTTAACCTCACTGTGGATGGCTCCTGCTTGCACGGAGTGGACAATTAAAATAAATAAGTGTTAGTATCTACAGGAAGCTTTACCATGTACTGGCTGTTCTCGTTGCATTGTGGGAACCCTGTATCGTCCGATCCACATCACCATTCCAGTATTGCACAACGACGTTCCTCTCCAGCCAAGTCCTCCCACAGTGGCCCTCTCCGAAACCCCTACTCCCGATTGGACGGCCAGTAGCGTCGCGACCAATCGGACGCCTTGATGCAACGGGGCTCATTTCCGATTGGTCAGCTTGAATCGCAGAGTCATCAAGGACCTCCTCATCAGACCATTCCTGGCAAATCGATAAACAAGTCTAACAAATTCAAATCCAAACTTCTAATCTAATCCAATTCTGTCTATCATGCTCAACATACAGCTAACTAAATAAACAAAATTTGGAACTGACAAATTATAGATTAATTCAACATGTCCAAGAGAGAGTCACGTGAAGCCAGTACAGGATATGCACTACTCCGAACATTGCACCCACTTTTATTAAATTGTGTGTGGTGTGTCGTTGGACTCAAGCTTTGGTGTTTCTGCTCAGCAGAGTATTAAGGGTCGCAGTCCCAGTCCCGACACTTAACCATTATTGCTTGGTCCTTCCGATGGGACGTAAGGCTGTAGATTCTGTGTGTTGTGTAATGCACATAAACAAAATACACTGAACGCTAAGAGGAGGGGTTCGCCCCGGTGTTTCTGGCAGTGGCTGCTGAATGCCCCGCAGCACCTTGTAAACCCTTATAATACACCGATCCATTAAGCCATGCCCATTTCTCATTGACCAATCACAACCGCGAAATCTGATCACCATTTGAGCTGTTTGGTGATCTTTGCACTAATGGTGATCGGGTTTCGCAGCTGTGATTGGTCAACTCGTAAGGAGGCGGGGCTTAATGGATCGATCTATTATAAGGTGCTACATAAATGGGTCTCATAATTCAAAAATCTCTGTTCAAACCCCTTGAAAACCCTGGTAGATATAAGACCATATATCATTATATTATTATTAAATCATATACTCAGGATTGGCATAATTTCTTTTACATCTGACGATGAATCTCGGAAGCTAGGCACTGGTGCTAGACCCTCCTGTAGGTATCTTCCCCAGTCAAAATCATCTCCAGCTTCTGAATTAGAAAAACAGACAAGACTGTAGATTACCGACTGGTTGCAACCACACGTATTTTATTATTCTCAAATACCCAAACTGATTTCAAGTGGTTGGTCAAGTACCTGAAAAAGAAAGAGGGTTTTTCTTGTTGCATTACTATTCGTTCAAGTCAAGTTTTAAGAGCATAAGCGGGACATCAGTTTCATATTTCAACTGTGACACAACAACATTTATTTGAATCGATTTGACTACTTACCTACATGTGGTTATTATTATCAGTCAAGTTTAATAGGGGCTGTGTGTTGTCATGTGATCAAACCAGGCCTGTGGCTGTATGTAAACTCTCACCCTGTTACTGCACGCATGCGCCTTCCCTACGTATGTATGAAGAGTGCGTTCGTGCGCGCTGTAACTGCATGAGACTTCATATTTCCATGTACATACAGCCACAGGTCTGCTTTGATCATAATGACACAGCCCCTTTCAGTGCACAATGGGGTAAGAATTTCATATTTCAAAATTGCTGTGACACAACAAAATTGATTCAAACCCATTTAGCTACTCACTTTGTTTTGGGACTCGCTGAGTTTCTGTATAGTCTGCATTCACTGGGCAGTCCGAGAGACGGAACAAGACAGAAAGTACTGAATAATGGGCGTCAGTCTAAGCACAAGAACAGAAATAAATAGTCAACAAATCCTACTATTCGTTTGAATTACACTTCTCTGATTGGAAACACTTTCCAGCAAGCTTAGCAACCATAAGAAACCATTCAACTGTCGGATTGTGTATGTTCAGCACCACTATGTATAGACTTGTTGACAAGTCGTTAATGATGGTCGCGGTGAGTCGAGTCGCGTGTGGTGTTGTAGCCTAATAAAGAATGCTCTCGCGAGATCACTGCTCTCGCGCGAAGTTGCTGGCTGCTGACTCTTCGGGTAAATGTGACCAGTCTTGAGAGCAGTAATCTCGCACAGAGCAGCCCTCTCGCGGGATATTGCGAGAAAGCCGTTCCGCTATCACCGCGACAGACATTTAACGACTTGTCCACAAGTCTACACTATGTACAGAAATACATTGTAGCTGGTGTGCATTTAAGCCATCATAATCACACGCTGGCGTAGTTAACCCTTTAGAGACCATTCACTTCCGTTTCACAAAACGCCCAGACATTGCTAATATAGTTGGTTTCTTTATTGAAATTCTGTCACTAAAAATCTCAACATAAATAAAATGAAAGAGAAAATTCAATTTCTTGTTTTAGAAATTGGGATACTATGTCAACATACTACAGCAGAGAATTTCATATGTGGCCATGACCTTTACTTTGACCTCTTTATGTGAAAAAAATTAGGTTAAAGGGTCTGTATACGTTTGGTAATGACTCTGAAAATTAATAGCAATACAAAATTACTTGGTAAGAAGTACAGCAGCTATGGATAGTATAAGGCCTTTTGAGAAACCTTTCACTTCAAAGTACTGCGGTTTTGGAAAAATATATCACTTTTTATCCCCCAAATTTGAGTCTGAGAAGCGTTACGGACGTAATGCTTCTCATTGTGTACTTCTATAGGGAATATTCTTCCTGCGTGGAATCTTCCTGCGTGGAAATATTTGCTCCGGTTTTTCGGTGATATCTCAAAAACGCGACCACCTTTTGAAGTGAAATTTTCACAGGTTAGTTTTATTGTATATACCTACATTTATATAGGATTAAAACAATCAAACGGTTCCAAAAACCGCTATGGGCATTTTGGTACAAGCTGCGTGCGGCCGCCATGGTCTCTAAAGGGTGAAATTATCATTCAAAACCATGATATTGAACAGTCAGCAATAGCAGGGCTGAGTGTAGTGTGTAGATTTCTAGATTTACCTTGATGCCCCTGGCTATTGTCTCGGTGCCCAAATTTCATATTCTCGCCATAAAGGATGGAGATGCCCTATAAGGAAAACCTGCCAAGTATGAAGTATTACACCCCAGATTTTATGGTTGAGTGGAACTCAGATTAAATCTTGCTGCCCTTTGCAGCCGCTACGAGCATTTTAATGCAAGCTGCTATGGTCTGCAAACGATTAACCCTATCAGGGTGTTTGAGCTGAAAACAGGCTTTCTGCTTCTCCTCACCCATACACTCTTGCTTTGCAGAACAAAGAGCCATTCCAACAGCTTTATTCCACGTACTGCATCTTTGGAACTCCTTGCCAATTGCATGTTTCCCTCCATCCTACAATCTAGACTGTTTCAAGAGGAATATCAATTCCCACCTTCAGCTCCCCTGAGTTTTTTTCATCTTAAATGTTTTCTTTTTGTATCCACTTACCAAGAGTAGCTTTTAGCTTTATTTAGGGTGAACTCGCATAAAAAAGGGAAACAAATTACTTTAGAAACATTCATAGATTTGTATACTATACAACACAAGCGAATACAACGAATCATTATCAGATATAATTGTATAGAGTACCTTTGCTTCTTTGTTTTTCTCTGACAGAGGAAGTTGCAGGAACTTGTCTGTGAGTTTCTTGAGAGACTCAGCCTTGTCAAGGTGGGAGTGGATCTCAAACTTCTGCTGCAATCTGGAATTTAAAAGGAAATCAAAGATGAGAGATAGGGTAATAGATCGCTTAATACTCCAACAACTAATGACCATAAAAGCTTACTTGGTGAGACGCACTGCAGCTGTTGATAGTATAAACTATTTTGAGAAAGGATTCTCTTTGAAGTAATATGGTTTGGATAATTTTTCAGCCAAAAACGTTTCTCAGATTACTGACGAGGGTAAGTGACCATTTGTGAATGCTGTGGCCAGAGATGTGTTTGGTCTGCTTTCATCTCGATAAACGTGGATGGATTCAACATTCTTGTGAAAACACTTTGATTTAGATTTTTTTTTTTTTCCAGCAAGTTCACAGTTTTTTTCATCTGAAATTTTCACATATATGTGAAATTTTCACATATGTGACTTTCACTGTCTCTTTCTATATGATTTTGTCTATAAATCAGCATACTTTTAAAAAATAATGAAAAAACTATGACCCTACTTTTTAGACAATTGTTGTATCATCAGATAAGTTCACAAAATGAAATCTCAGTTATTGTGTGCCTTAACTGTTCAAGTAAAATAAACATGAAATTGAGTTTCCAAAAATATGTCTGAAAATTAAGTTTTTCAAAGGTACCCATTGATCTTTTTGGTGATGTTGTGACTGTCAACATCCAGGTATCGATGAAATTTGAAGTTGGAAAGCGCGAACTGTAAAGAACGCTGGAAGTTCTCACTTGGGTCCTGTAAAGAAATTAATATTTAAGAAAATATTGAAGTTTGAATTCCAAAGTTAAATCGCAGACAGGCCTAGGGCCTAAAAATAAAACATATGAATATTTAAAAAATCGGACACAGCTAGACCCAGTACCTGGGGCACTCAGAGTGCGGCACTGTACTTGTTTTTTCGAAATTTTGACACATAATCATAGTACAGCGCCCAACCTAATTTAGTGTACACACCACTAATTCACAATGTCTATTCAACTCAATTCAACTGAACATTCAATTGCAAATGTACAGACAAGTATTATACAGAGAAGGTCTATTAACTTTAAGACACAATGATTATGAAGCAAAGCCAAATAAAGAAGCATTTTCAAGAGTAGTTGCGATAATCGTAACCCTCCTCTCCCGACGGGCTTTAGTTCAATTTGAAGTACAACTGACATAAAACAGTTTTATAATTAAATCGCTATAGCTGTATTTTACACATCTTCAGAAATGAACAATCTAAATCCAACCAATATAGCGGACACCTACCGTAAACCCTGACAACTTCTCGATTAATTTCTTCGCTTCTTCTTCAACTGAACTTGAAGTCTGCGCCATTGTTTACCTCTAAAAATATATCAGGTGGTCGCGCACAGACAACCCGCGCATTCTCTATGATATTAGGAAGGGGACCAGTTAAAATAAATAGTTAGGGCGCCCTCTAGTGACCATTGATTGCTCGGTCTCTTGATTATCGTCTACCATCATGGGTATGTTCGTATAACGAATGGTCACAAAAATCCATCATAATCATAGTTTTAGGAATAATGTATGATGGTTTAGACATCGTTTTGTAGATTAATGTTGTGTATACTTCACATTGAATACATTTTGTCTGTATAATATACGGTTAATAAAGTGTTATTCTTGTGTTAATTTTCTATACATTTTTGTGTAGAATGGTGTATGTAACGTAATGAAGCAATGCTAGATATGGTACGATCCTTTTTGCACAAAAAATGTCCGTGTGTATTCTCAGATGTTCTATTTAAACACTTCACAAGGTGACTGGCCGGGTTATTTTGGTCAGAATATAGTGTACATTAGTTTTCATTAAACTTTTAAAGGTATAAATATTATAAGGCGTAGAGTAGTTATGTAGTTCTGAAACCAGTGCAGTTTGTCACTTCTGAAACCAGTGCAGTTTGTCACTTGGACAAATGTCCGTATCCTCACCTGCCACCACTTTTTCATTCGTAACAACAGTATCTAATTTACTCAAATGAGATATTCCTTTTTGTAAAAATTGAATCACCAGAGAAGGTTTGAACTTGCCTTAGGCCTACCTCCCCTTTGTCACATGTGGTTTTGCTATATTTTTATTCAAGAAGAATAAAAATTGTTGTTTTTTGTGGGTTTTTTTGTGGGGGGATGGGTGGGGGTTGTGTTCCCAAAACAACAGCCTCTTTTCACTCATGATTCTTTTATCATTATGACCAAAAGAAGTGGTTTATTCGGCTAAAAACATTTTTGTGGGAATCTGGTAGTGAGTGGTGTTAGCATAATATAAATAAAAAATTCAATCAATAAAATATGCCATCACTGGACTCTCCCACTCCCAGCTCTAGTGCTTCTTGGATCTTTTTCTTATTCTTAACAATAAAACTGTTTTAGCAATAAAAGTTGAAACTTACGACATGACATGACTACAACAACTGAGGCAGAATGATGCAACGATTAGTCTTTCCGAGGCACTGCCTGCCGTATTGGCATATAAGGCGGCTCCGTTGAAGACACGTCATAGTTACACTGACTGCCTCAAGTAACGACTACAGTTTGTTAAATATATTTACGGTAAATAGTGTTCTCTTTAGTCTTACTCTTACTTCCTTAACCATTAATGTTTTTATTTATTAATATCTACTTTTTTCACCCACCAACTTATTCAGGTATCTCACGGGACAGGTGGCACAAAAGACGAAAGACCGGTGGCCGACGGGCCCCTCTTCGTAAGAAGAGGAAGTTCGAGTTGGGTCGCCCAGCTGCTATGACCAAGGTAAATCAAATTCAAGCCTACAAACACCAACCCCTAGCCTAATTTTTTTTTAAAGTGATGATTACAGACATCCGTAACAGGGGTACTTGAAACACCTGAGGAACTGTCAATACTTTATTCAAGTGGCCCTGTGGGCTACTTCAGTGTTGTGAAGAATCCCAATTTAGTATGAGAGATTGACCAGTGAAAAAGCTTGCAGACTAGTGAGGCACTGAAAAAGTTCAAGGCAAATCTGAGGAAGAATATGTACACACCACCCCCCCCCCCCTCCAGTTATTTTAACCAGAATGATTTTAACAGATGCATGAAGTTATGCCCATGACATGAAGGGCTTTTAAACCAGAGGATAGAAACGTTTTAATTGAAAGTATTCTGATGCGTGCACATGGACAATGTCATTGGACTGCTGGAACACTCCATTGGAATACATGTTCAAAATAGTAAAGTGCATATTGACTTGGGTATAATCGCTCTCGTACTTTGGCACAACGATGCAATTTAGTGGAACAAAGGCAATTGCCCACCATCGTTCTGTTGAGCCCAGAACGTACCTGACTTTTTGAGGTGCTCCATAAATGAATGTTTGTGCTTATACGTTGTCATGTTTCTGGTATGCACTGCAACCTCTCGAGTGTTGTTCAACAAAATAAGCCGTCTTGTATTTCTCACTTTCATTCTCTTTTTATTTCTTCGTCGATCTGCAGATTGGTGCCAAGCGTGTCCATCTTGTACGCTGCATGGGAGGCAACATCAAGTTCAGAGCTCTTCGTCTTGAACAGGGAAACTTCGCCTGGGGCTCCGAGAGTAAGAAGCTACCCTTGAGTTATATGTTTCCATTCCTTAACTCTCATACTATATGACGATGACCATTCAACCCCCCCTTCCCCCCCCCCCCCCCGCTCAGAACCCCCCAAAATGAGATCAAAAGAAAGCATGAATGATTCCATGCATTAGATTGCCACCACCCTAAATTGTCGATGCCCTAGCTTGCTCTCCACCAAACTAAAATGTCTGGTTATGCCACTGTACCTTCTTTGTACAATAGAATATCTGTGACGTATCCACAATCCCAGATGCATTACACTCTTGTGTATTGCCAGCAGAATGATGTTAAAAGATTAGTCTTTCAGAGGAGACTTCAGCCATTCCTTGGTTTGCTCCACTGATGTTTTGTCATAGTTACACTGACTGCTGAATTTGACCTTAGATAGACTCGATTATTGTCCTGTTTTATTTGGCGCAATAATGATACTTGATAAAACTGTTTTGTATGAGTTTTATACTACTTATGCACATGATGTCACATTTGAGTAGTGTGATCTCGGCTAGAGATCGGGAATGTTGCTCTTTGGCTGATCCTGTGCATTATGCATACACAGTACAGCTTTCCATTGTTTCATTGTCGTTTTACCTCTAAGACAGCGACGTGATGTCGTCAGTGCTGAAGGTTCATTGTAAAAATGTGTTCAGATACGCACTACAGTAGAGATGAGAAAGCTCAAGTAAATTTTAGCAAAATTAAAACCACCTTGAGCAGGGATGATGCGTTAACAAATTTTTTGTTGCAGCAAAATGAGATGACTTTTCTGTTACCTCTTCTCCCTGAAGATTTATAAGATCAGCTTGAACAAAGAAATTGTTCAAGACTTTGTAAATACTTTTTGTTCTCTTCAAACTTGTTAGTAGTTAAAGTCTTCTTTTGTCCTCCCGCAACCCTCCAGATGTTGCCCGCAAAAGCCGTATCCTGGACGTGGTCTACAATGCCAGCAACAACGAGCTTGTCCGTACCAAGACATTGGTGAAGAACTGCATCGTTCAAGTGGACTCCACACCCTTCAGACAGTGGTATGAGGCCCACTACGCCCTCCCCCTCGCCCGCAAAAAGGGTGCCAAGCTGGTAAGTGGTCTGATGGATGAATGTAATAAAATTTGGGATAGGAATTTCTGGGATAGTAGATTCATTTTTGGTGGGCAGAATGATGCAACGATTAGTCTTTCTGAGGGACTGCCTGCCGTCTTGGCATATAAGGCAGCTCCGTTGAAGACACGTCATAGTTACACTGACTGCCCCCAAGCTTGAGCCTCAATCACCACCAGGGCCCACTTTCAAGAAACTCTTTAGAAGAGAACATGTTGTGAGCAGGAAACCAGTCCTGAACAGTGGTCAATCAGTGTTCTCCACACACGTATTTTGGGAGGGCGGGCCGCCCTCACAAAGTTTAAGGCCGCCCTGCCAAAGAATTGGCCGCCCTGCTAAAATAATTGGCCGCCCTGCCAAAAAAATGACAAACGGACTATTTTTAGCCTGCACTTAATACGATCAAACGAGTAGCCGACGAGCCAAGCCCGACTTCTAAGCGGCAGCATTGGAATTGCGATCGTTCATTTTAGTATACAAACGTTAAAACACGATGCACACACAATCACATGGTTCTGACTGCTGAGTATCCACCGCTGCACGTGCATCGGCCCAACAACGTTCGGTCGGTAGTCCATGCATAGCGCATACACAACACACACGGTCCAAAGTCCAAGCTAACCAACATTCCGCACGCTGTGATTGGCCGTTGATTACCATATTCATAAGAGAGCTTTCTAGACTCCAACGCAGTACACGTTCACGAGCCGATAAAGAATTGCAACACACTGTGCCGCACGCCTGCAGATTGGTACAATGTACAGCCTTGAAGGATATTCAAACATTGACAACTTTTGCCGATAGAGGGCGTTGCGGGGCAAAGTTCATTGAATTTGTTCTCAATGTGCGTACCGTGCGTTGTTTACCGATCGTTGAATCTCGGCGATTTTATTGAAAACGAAGTTCTAAACAACGGAACCTCTAATCACAAATCCATGAAAATGGTTGTTGATGAAAAAGTATTATTGAGGGCAGAAATTAGGGGATAAGATCGTCAAAAAAATGTTTTTTTGTAATTTTTTATATTTTTTTTCCCGTTTCGAAAATTGCACGTGTGGGCTTTTCCGATCACCACCAACGTATATAAATCCAGCTTTCTAAAATCCAACACTGAGCGGCATATCCCTCTGATGTTTTTGGCGTGGCGCACAAAGCAAAATATATAACAAATTGTAGGTTTTGAATTAGTTTTACAACAAGGTTGTTTTGACGGAATGAAATGGATGTCAATCATTCTCCTTATTATAGTGTCGGGGCCCGGAATAATAAGATTATTTTTAAGAAAAGGATTATCTCAGGTGTTTTTTCCTTTCACGTGCGATGACGTCATAAACCAACGGGCGCCATTTTGATGACGTCATATCGACGGGCGCCATTTTGATTACGTCATGCCGCCCTCCCAAAGAAAAAGTCTGTGGAGAACACTGGTCAATGCGTTGTATTTTGGCTGGTAACCCGTTCTTGTTGAATATCGATATATTGGCAATTCAGTATTGATTCTTTTTGATATAAATATATTGAAATCTAAAACGGCATGCAAACAGGTTTATATTAACCCTAACTCCCAAAGCGTTTTTACTAGAATCCATCCCTAACCCAACACATTCCAACAGCTTATACTACCATGCGATGGGAACTGTACCCAATCTTAGGGGGACGATACACAACCTAACAAACTCCAACAGGCCTTTTTTGTTTGATTTTGTTGGAGTGTGTACACTTGGCATGTGCAAAATTTGATCAGTGAAATCACACAGTACCCAACGTAACATAATCCAACAACTATCTCATTAGACCATGGAGGAAAGAGCAATGCCAGACATGTACATTTCACACATCCACCATACCCACTCAATCAAATTCCAACACCATTACTTGGCAGCAAGGATACACAATCCCACAGAATCAAACACCCAATCCTAACTTCACTGTACTTAACCTAACAAAATTAAACACTTTGCCCTGTTTGAATTTGTAGGGTTAGGGATTGTTAGGGTTAAAGAAGTTTACACGACCCCCTGCACGAATCACCACAAAGCATTGCATCTTCACATCCCATCAGGGAACTTTGATTTATATAACAAAAGGACAAAGGTCTAAAATTTGGGAATAGGATTATAGAGTAACGCCTGGAAAAAGGGTTATTACGCGCATAGGTTCCAGTACCTATGTCCCTTTCAGGCCTGGAATTACAATTTTTTTAGGGCAAGGCCACTTTGGCCTTGGAGTATTCAACATTTTGGAGGGCACCAAGGCCAAAAGGTGAAAATAAAAAAGACGCGAAGGCCACTAAGTTATAAAAGTTAATAAACAAAATACAACAACGGCGAACCACTTTGTTGATTCATTAAACATGCCTCTTTTATTGAATAAGTGTCCAAGATAATAATTCTTGATCCGGGAAAAAAAGAACATCATATCAATTAGCCGAGTTGAACACCTCTGGCTAGATTAGAAGCAGCTAAATAAATAAGTTGCAATTTTCCCCACCAGAAAAAAAAATATATATATATAAATAATTTAAAAAAACTGACCAGGGGTTCCCCTATGGGTGGTAAACCCGATAAAACAGTTTTAAATATGAAAATGGATAAATCATATCTTATTCATAAGCAAACTGTACATGATTTGTAAAAAACAAATTCTTTAAGTAAATTAAAAATAAGTAATAAATAATATAAAAGTTACCCCAAAAAGACGTTCAATTTCTTGCATTTGGTAGCTGAGTGTTTGAGTTAAACTTTTAACGGTCCGCTTGAAACGCTCTTTTCGCAGCATTATTAAATTCTGAAAAGTTTCGGACGCGATTCATTCACTAAACGGTTTTCATGTCACGCAATTCCACCAGAAGAGGGCGGTAGAAACAACAGAGCGCCCTTCTGTTGGTCAGTGGTTTTGTTATAGACTGGTCCCTTGTCTAAAGACGTCGGATGTTCATGTACAACGGGTGCGTGTTTGCAACCGTTTGAGGGTCGCGATAGCGTGCGTGAAAGTAAATAATTTACGCTACCCTACAACTTCTCTCTTGAGCGGATTGTGCTGGGATATACATTAAACAGATACATTGTCGGCTGAAAACTAAAACAACTAAATATTTTACTTTCATTAAAAGGGCACGACGGCCAACGGAAGAAAAGGGCACGGCATTATGGCCGTGAAAAGGGTATTTTTTCAAGGGGCACCACGGCCAGTTAGTTACAAGGGTATCGTCCACGGCACTGACCGTCGTGGTTGCCGTGTAATTCGAGGCCTGCCCTTTTTGGAAAGGTGAAACAAAGCATAGCACGACAGGGGTCTGCCTGTTCATGCTACTTAATGGAATGTTCAGGCAGATATTCATGTCGGCTACCTGAGTGACTGCAAAAAAAAAAGAGTGTGCTCCAAAGCTGTCCCGGCAGTAAAAACCGTCTGCCATAGATAGGCCAGTCTATAAACATTTGGCATGATACATGTCATCTGATGTGATGAAGTGGTTATGATTAGTAAGGTTGTATTTTTCTGTGAGTACTGAATAAGATTTTATTTTGGGGGGGGGGGGGGTGGGGGGGAGTTTCGAGGCTGATTATTGGTCACATTTATATACGCCATTAAAGGTCACATCCGATTGTTTATTTAGTTAGTTAATTGATTATTTAGGTAATTGTTTATTTATTGTTCTTTTATTTCATTGATATAGACTGAAGCAGAGGAAGAAGTCCTTAACAGGAAGCGCTCAAAGAAAGCAACCAAGAAGTACGAGGAGCGCAAGAAGACCGCTAAGATCAGCAATCTCCTTGAGGATCAGTTCGGCACCGGTAGACTGCTAGGTAAGGATTGTCTCAACCTCTAACCAATCAAACTTTCAACCTGTTCTCTGTACCTAGCTGAATACTACACTTGACCCTTACCATCCCTAACCCATCACAAATCCAGCTGCATGTTTTATTTGATTTTGTGTTCTGAGAACATTACTAGTAAACTGATTATGCTTTTCATGGGATTAGTCATATCTCCACAATCGGAGTCAAACGGTTAAGGTCTTCAGTTCCATAATATGGTGTTGGAATTTGCTAAGACTGTGGAAGGATCCTAGTAGATCATTCCAAGGAGTTAGGGTTAGGTGGGCATTAAAAGAAAGACGTGTACAGAAATCTAGCCACCATAAAAACTTGAAGCCTACATCAGGCTTTGCATGATTTAAACTAATCCGTGCTTGTCATGTAGCGAGTAGCGAAGCCCGGATGCTTTGCTACATTTTTAGTTTTTAGCTACTGTCTGAAGATTTGGCAAGTCATGCTAAGGTTTAAACATTAAGACTTGTTAAATCTCACCCACAAGGTTCCTCAAGGTTGCTGGTAGCTGAAATCAGTGCAGAGTCAATAATAGTACAAACAATAGAGACTAGTACATTCATTTTTGGCGGGCAGAATGATGCAACGATTAGTCTTTCTGAGGGACTGCCTGCCGTCTTGGCATATAAGGCGGCTCCGTTGAAGACACGTCATAGTTACACTGACTGCCCCCAAGCTTGAACCTCGCTCAACCACCAGGGCCCACTTTCAAGAAACTCTTTAGAAGTGAACATGTTAGTAGGAAACCAGTCCTGAACAGTTGTCAGTGCGTTGTATTTTGGCTGGTAACCAATTCTTTCTGGCAAGATTTTTTTTGGACATGGCAAAAGTTTTGTTATGGTTAACATTAAGGACTTACGCAGGCATGCAACTCTTCCACGGATTGGCGGATTTCCGCTTTTTATAAAATAAAATACCGCCGTTACGAAAAAAATCACGCTGCATGAAAAAAAAAAAAATCCCACTGAAGGAAACATTGCTTATTGAAAAGAAATAAAGGTTCAGGATTCTTAAAGTCTGGCTCCGCGGAAGTTTACACATACAAAAGCATTACACAGTCCAGACACAGACACAAGTTCTCCTCGTACAGCATACCTTCTACACTATTTTTTGCACAGTCTGGCTCTGTAGTGTTTTTATTGCTATTTGTGTAAGGGGATGCGGCGGAAACCAGACGCTGTAAGAGTGCAAGTGAACCACGCGATCGATAGATGTTTGCTCAAAAAATAACGATGGCGTCCACCAGGAAAGACATCGTTGATCGGTATTTTTCTGCTTTTTTTTTTCGGCTGAAGAGTTGCATGCCTGCTTACGCTGTGAATTTATTTTGAATATTGATATATTTTAATTTAAATTTTGAGTATCATAGATCATATTGAAATCTGAAACGGCATCCAAACAACTTATTTAAAAAGTAGTTCACACAACCCCTGCATGAATTGACACGGAAGCATTGCATCTTCACATCCCATCAGGGCATTATTTTGACAATCACCACTTGAAAAGAGAAAAAATAATAATCTTATATATTCGTACAGTAAAATTATCCTTTAATTTGTCCACAATAATAATACATGTTTTAATTTTATTAAAACAACCTAAAAACTTGAAGAGCACTGAAAAACATTGTTAGGCAGAAACAGTTGACCAGCCAAAATTCTGCATAAAGTTTACATTATTGCGACTGGTGCCCCACTCATTGTAAAAAATTCGCTAAGCAGTATTTTCTGCCTATCACCTTTATGAAATTGAGCCCTGAAAGCAGCTCAGTTTTATGGAATAGTGTAGCATATTAACAGAATGCTTAACAATCTTTTGCTGATAACTGTTAATAATAAAAGCTTAAAATGTGTGTTTTTACAAAATGTGCTTTTGTAGATCTTCTAAAGCCAGCTCAAGACGCATCTGTTCAAATATATCTGTACAATTTATTCTGTTGCACTTTGCTTCTCCTGATATTCCATGAATTGTTTTTATTTACTTCACTGAGTGCCTTATAACAGGAAGCCAGATCAATGGTACTCTACAAATTGCCTGTTTATATTGATTGATTAACTGACTGTCCAATTTATTGATTGATTGATTGGTTGAGTTATTTAATATTTGTATAATTGAATTTTTGATTGATTGATCAACTCATTGATTGTTCATTTATTGATTGAGTTATTGATGATGATATGATTGATTGAATTGTAGAAGCTGTTTCTAATGAAACTGTAAATGTTCAAGCAATAATTGATTTGTGTTTCATACAGTTTTGTTAAACTGGCCAATAACATTTCACAAACCCTTGACAGGAATATTAATTTGTTTCACTCAAGGAATGATTTCGTCTGGAATTTTTGCATAGCAAAATAGTTAGACTGAACAAGTTTTGTGCACACAATGTTCTGAGTAGCAACTCAGGGACATTGTTTCTGACACTATTATTAATTTTGTTTTTCTGGCAGCCTGCATTGCATCCAGACCAGGACAATGTGGACGTGCTGATGGCTACATCCTGGAAGGCAAGGAGCTTGAGTTTTACCTCCGAAAGATAAGATCAAAGAAGGGAAAGTAAACGGCGGAAGCGATCGGTGTTAACTGCTACAAAACACTCTATTAAGAAAGATGCCCCACATACATATATAGTTGTTACTACAGAGGCCGGTCCTGAAATATCAGCTGTGGCTATGCTTGTGGCTTATTCACTACAGCCATAGCCAAAGACACTAGTTTCAGACACTGATGTATGGCACATTTGCCCTGTGTAATTGTGTTAGATTGTCCTGTGAGGAGATAAAATAAAACAAGTCATCAACTTTGCAGATTAAACCTGAAGTTTTGTGTTATGTGTGTTTTTTGTGTTCTGGACTTGAATGCAGTATTGTACATTTTTATTCAGACCTTTGCAAACCTTATTTATTGGCATTCTCGGTTAAAGGCCCTGTACACTATTGGTAAGATCGAAAAACACAAATGTTCACAGATTCACACATAAATTACATGATTGAAAGTAAGTAATGGTAGAAAGGGTTCCTTAAAATATTTCTGCCTAAAATTCCATCGTTTCTGAGAAATGAGTAAAACAATAGTTGTTATCGCGCGCGATAATAAACTCGATGTTTGAAAAACAGAAAACACATAAGGTCTCTTTTCACTCTTTTCTCGTGACCTCGATGACCAATTGAGCTCAAATTTTCACAGGTTTGTTATTTCATGTATGTGGTTGATTACACAAAACATGAACACTGTCTGTGATTATTTTGTCAGCTCTACCAATCCTGTATAATACCTTTAAGTCTTTTGGTACCAAAAAATAATAATTAGAGGTTATTGTTTGCTTTTAAAAAAATTAATAATTGATTGTGTTTTTGTACAAAAACCAGTATGTAGTTGAAATGAATCGGGCCCTCCCCCCTAAAAAAAATTTGTATTCGTTGTTTTTTTTACTGTGTTGTTTGGTCGCCATTAGGAATCAGCCTATGAAAGATAGAATGAATTTCAGTCGTCAAGGTTGAATCGTTCTACAATTTTTTGAATGGTATGAGCACCTGCTCCAACCCCCACCCATCCCCATGCCTACCTCAGTTTTTCTTTAATTCAACCCTTAACCATTGCACACACACGTGTTTGCGTTTTTACCAGCTCAAGAATTATTAATGCTGGTGTACTGTAAGTCCATTATTGTTGAGAAGGTTGCCCTTTTCAGCAGTACGAAATAACATAATCTTCGTTAACTATGGTGTGATCCCTGGCTGTATGGCAGTCTTATGTTGAATGGCTTTGCACCCTGAACAAAGATTGACGATGCTCAGTTGGTAGAGCGCCAGCACATCAGGTCGCAGGTTTAGATCCAGGGCTAGTGTATGTATTTACACTGATTACATTTACAGCTAAACTAGCTGTTGAATCAATTTGTACTTGGGGTGAACATGGAACTGCTTTGAATAGAATTGCTTCTTTTAAGTGCAACCGGTACTTGTAGTGATGGTTTGGGGCTTTAGTAGATGTCTATTATTGTAATAGTCCATTTTGATGACAGAATGCAATTTATAAAAGAAAAAGCAAAAAAAGAGAAAAACCACCCCTGAGGCCGTGTACTCGGTCGCCATAGGGCGGTGTACCTAGGTGTCGGAACAGTCTTTTCTTTTGTTTCTTTTTTACATAATAACAAACTGTACACTGAAGACAATAACCAGATATTTTTAATCAAAGGTCTCCTCCAACATCAGTTGTTTTAAATTGCTTTCCTGACTTGAACAAACAATTTTGTAGTTGGAATCCGGAATGAAATTGACGGTTTGGGCTAACTGGTCACTTTTCTTTTTTTCGTTTATTAATTTATACACCTTTTATTTTTAAACTGAGTTTCGATTTTCAGTTATTTTTCTTGACCCACTCGCCCTCAATTTCAATTTTTTTTAAGTGAGCCGAGTGAAAAAACCCCACTTTGATCCCACTGGGCTCATGGAGCCCACTAGGCAGAGTGACGTGTTATCCACATCAGACTGATCCTCCACATAATATATACATGTAGTATGTATCGTACAAATTATGTCTGTGGCGTTAATCATCAAACATCCTGATTACACAGGGCTGTTTGACCCCACTAATAGTGAGCCATGTGAACTTGTCATCAAGCACTCTCATCCCACTGGGCTCTTTGTGACGAGCCATGTGTGTATTCAACTCAACAGTCATTCCCACACTTACAGCAGAGAGAGCCATGTGAACCAAATGGACACTGATTGCCCCCACTCGCCTTTCTGGTTACGCTATGACATTAATGAAAGGGGTTGTGCTCATCTACCCCCCCCCCCCCCCAAATGTTTAAGAAACAGTTCGTTGGTGTGTGAGGGTGGGGGTATCATAATTGTAATATAGGCTGGGCCCATATGGGTATCATATGGGAAAAATGTGGGAAATCCCATATGGGCAGAATATGAAGTGGCCCATATGGGTATCATATGGGGAAAAGATGGGCTAGCCCATATGGGCAAAATATGCATTATCCCATATGGGTATCATATGGGGAGAACATGGGCATTCCCATATGGGCAGAATATGCAGTGGCCCATATGAGTATCATATGGGGAAAACATGGGCTAGCCCATATGGGCAAAATATGCAGTGTCCCATATGGGTATCATATGGGGGAAAACAAAGGATTGCCCCATATGGGCACAAAATGAATTGGCCCATATGGGTATCAGATGGGGAAAACATGGGCTAGCCCATATGGGCAAAATATGCATTGTCCCGTGTGGTTATCATATGGGAAAACATGGGCATTTAATTCCCATATGGGCTGAAGATTCAAAAGATCAAATATGGAAAAAAATTGACAATCCCATACGGGCAGGAAGGCTCACATGGGTGGTATTAAAAAGACCTGGGCAAAGATATTACAAAGAAAGACCTCGGCCATTACGGGGTTAATATTATAGTTTAGAATAGAATAGAGTTTAGCAAGCCCAAGGGTTTATGACCCTTCCAATGGATTTTGTAATTTCCTCCTGACAAACTTGGATGAAACATTTATGGAAAGGGCCCCATATGGGCCCCATATGGGTTATCCCCACATGGGGCCCATATTCTGGCCCATATGGGACCCATATGGGGCCCATATGCATGATATGGGCTTGCTACCTGGGAATATTGGCCTTAAAAACCGTATTTTGTAAGAAGGACTGCATCAGCCTGTTGATAGTATAAAACTATATTTTGAGAAAGGAGTCTCTTCGCCGAAGTAATTTTGGTTTGGGTTTTTTTTCACCGAAAAAGAATTGAATGTGACAAACGATTTAGGCCCTATGCTTTAATCGTTTCTCAGATGTCTGGCATTTGACTAAAAATTCAAATTTACATGGTGTTCGTTTGCGCTGTCACCTCGCGCAGGGGATGGATTTGACGTTCTTGACGATTTTCTTATTTGCTGTTTTCTCAATAAGTAGACATCAATCTATGACCCCACTTTTAAAATAATGAATACAAGCCAATTGTTATATCGGCTACATATTTTCATCAGTAGTCATAACAAAGTCTGATAAAATTGGCTGCATGTCACTCGCGTGCCTGCGCCTGCAAGACAATTTCTTACGGTACATTCAGGAACATTCTAGCGGGTACTTGTAACTTCCCTTTTACATTACATTTGGCTAGCTCAGGAAGCAATGTTGATTTTTTGAAAGTGTGTATTTAAAAAAAAAATGTTTGGGTGGAGTAAACATTTGTTTACTAACGGCAGTTGTCAACTGTCCGATGGCTTAGGCCGTGATTGAACACAAAGCTGATTTACAAAATCATGATCACATAGAATGTCATTTGAGATTTAGTTACATTATAATAGACCTTATGCATTGACGTCACCAAGCCGCCATCTTAGAGGTAAACTGATGACGAAACAATGGAAACGCGCTGATTTGTACGCGCAGCGCACAGGACTGACCAATGAACATCTTCCTTTTGACCTCTAGGCGAGGGCGCCCTACTCAAATGACGTCATATGCATAAGGTCTATAGGCTTAACAACACAGAGAGTTATGAAAAGAGAGGAATACTCCACATGACCAAAGTCCAGAGACACAGACATGCATATCAGACATAAAGTATAAGATATCATAGAAAAGATCAAAGAAAAAACATGATGGAGATTGGTTGGACACTTTAGCAGGAACGCAAGACAACAGGACCTAATTTCATGGCTCTGCTTACCGCCGAATTCTGCGCTTTCAATCACCATTCTCCGCTTGGACAAGCGCCGAATTTCAGCGCTAGCTAGCTAGCTGTATATAATTCCTAGTAATATGCAAGCGCACAAGCAAACATTCCCCGCTAACCCGTGGAAAACGCTTGACGTAAGCGCGGAATTCCCTGCTTCTGTAAACGCCGATTATTTGCGTACGGTAAAGCAGAGCCATGAAATTGGCCCCGATGGACCAACAATGGCAACCATAGCGGGCCGCAAGATTGTTTTCCCTACGAACTTTTGACACTCGCGCATGCGCAATCAATGATTTATTCTAAGGCATGCCTAATGCGTGTAGCCTGTAAGTACATGTAATTAGTGTTCAGCTGCAATCTAATTAATTCAGCTGCAATTAATTCAGCTGCAATCTGTGGCGAGACGATAGTTATGAATAGTGGGGTAGGTTTATACTCCACACTGTCGATGAACAAATCATTATGAAGTTGTCTTGATATAGTCACGACAGACCATGGTGTTACGTCATTGAGATTGTACTGTAGAGCCATCAAACTCTTGTGGTAAATAGCTATATCTTGTACTGTATTCCACCACTGTCTGTTCGTGCACTTCCTTGTTGTTGTTTTCTTTTTTCACTGTGTAAGTAAAAGAGCTAACAGACCCAGGCTTCGCCCAATACAAGCCAATTCTCAAACCAATTACAAAACGTTCATATTTTTAAAAGTTAATTCGTTTTATTTGTAGTTTTACACAATAGAGAAAAAAAATGATTATATAAAAAGAAAACAGCTATTCTACAGTTTTGTCAAAAGCGTTCTATAAAATGGACAACATGATAAGGTTGACAGCCAAATTTAATTGAAAATACAGTCATTATTATTATTATTTTTTAAGTAGCTTTGATCTTGTATCAAAACTAAATTATTAAGAGTACATTAAAAAAAATAAAAAATAAAAACAACAAACAAAACAAATTAGGTATTTCAAATAGTTAATGGCCTGACTTTTCGACCGTGGCACAGTCTTTCTCAAAGAATGATGTAAACATAAAAGAAGTATGTCAGCCTAATCTTTTGATGTAAAAATACCATTGATTCTCGTATTTCTTTCTTCTTCAACATGATCGGCTTTATACATATCTCGTCGATCCAACGTTGATTTTCATTTGAAGTGTCTAGGATATCAAGGAATTTGACTCACTCCAATCATTACACTTTGGAGAAATGAATTTTAACAAAGTTTTGAATGAACACTATTGAGGTCGAAAAGTGGACGTCTGCTTTTCAGCTTTCAAAAGTATGGGGGAAAAATTGTCTGCTTTTCTTCCATCTAAACAGTAGATTAAACATTTTTCATAAGTATCCATATTCGACTGTTTTACTTTGCAGTTTCGAAAAAAGCAGATTTTACTCAATAATTACCGAGACTTACGGTCTAAAAATAGAAATTTTCCCCACCGTTTTTTCTCCTATAATGTTTAGTTTGAGTTATTTTAAACTGTAAAACAGGCCTCCAATTTAGTAAGGGGTTTTGGGGGTTACTCAAACGTTTGTTTTAATTGCGATTGTTTTGTTTTCCTTTTAAGTTGCTTACCAATCCAAATGACCTACGCAAACATTCAAAGCACATAAATGGATTGACGTTTCCTTCCCACCAGTGTCTTTCTCAAAGTGCTCATACACCACGCACATAGGCTTAGCTGTAATTAGTGTACAATAATATGCAGTCGTTTTGGCTTTTATCACTCAATGTTTTTTATATGTCAATGTTACACTAACGAAAGTATTCCTTGGTGGAAGAAACTGAATAGTTTTACTACAATCAACAGAAATATCCATATGATAAGATTTCTAGTTATTTGCAACTAATTGTTGTATTCATTCGGTAAATCACCATCTCATAGTGTCTGGCTGATACGTAATTAATTTCTAAAAGGAAGATTGTAATAAGTCTTGTATAGTTGTTTAAGTGCTACCAGTACTTATGTAGTTTTGTGTTGTTGTCGTTTTGGGTTTTTGTGTGTGAGAGTAAGTTCTACATAATCTTCTACTTGACAACAAATTTCTGTCCAGCCAATATTATAACATTATCACATAAATTTAACATCTTTAAGTACCGAAACAAATTAAAACATTACTATAGTGTTGTCAATGATTGTTTGCACTTCATTAGACGATAAAGGAGAACAAGCGTAACCTATCTCAAGGATTGGTAGGTAAACTGTCTCCACACCCGCCTGGACGCTCGAGCCTTCGTTCAGCATCTGACACTACACTACCAAACACTGTCATGCTTCTCGAATCCATAGCGCACATTTTAGTCGACCCGTGATTGACCATTGACTAGCAAAGTAACAGCCTACCCTTTGTCTAATTTTAATTTTAATAACTTTTTAACATAGCAACATAGCAACTGGCAGGGGTATGGAACTTTTTTTCGCTTGTTTTAAGCCCAACAAATTAACATTGAGCATGTATTATCCTCTAAAGCTGTGATGTTATGGTCTACTTACATGTAAAGTTTAAAGTTGATATACGTTTTGCAACTATGCGTTTGTTTGTGGACAAACGACTCTGAGAAGAAGAATAGAAACTATTTAAAAAAAACAAAAAAAACGAACGAAAAAACCAATAGCTGTTCGGCCATTGCCCGAAAACCTAAAAATGACTAAAGTTTTGTCAATGAGTGTTTAAACTTCATTACGATAAAGGCGAACAAGCGTAACCTATCTCAAGGATTGGTAGGTAAACTGTCTCCCCACCCGCCTGGACGCTCAAGCCTTCGTTCAGCAACTGACACAACTCGCCTCATGGAACCAAACTCTGTCAAGCTTCTCGAGTCTGCATCAAGTCGCACTTTTGCTCATTGCTCCCCAAGCCTGGAATGCACTCACTATCTCCATCAGAGAATCTTATCGTTATACAAGTTCAAGAAGTGTATCAATAATTTTTTTTCACCCAAGCTAATGCGCTGCGTTCTGTATGTAGTGGCGCTTTATACAATACTTTACATGCATGGATGAATTTAATTAGTGAGTGGCAACATAGAGCAAGTTTGAGTGCGCACATTTTACTCGACCCGTGATTGACCATTGACTCGCTCGAAAGACTCGTTTGGAAGTCAAGTCAACCATCGGTACGGTGTTCGAGCCATTTTGTTAAAGAGTGTCACTGGTTCCCTTCTGCGCTGTACACATGTAACAAGTTGAGAAGTATGCACAAATGTTGAGATATTTACATATTGGCCGAATTTAAAGATAAATTTGAGCTGTTGGGTACGTTCTCTGTTATTTAACCTTAAAATTAAAATAAACTAAGTTGTTATTGACAATGTGAAATCACCTCATTCTTTTTCGAGCAAAACTGTCACATGCCAATTGGGCGTCTGTTTTAGGTCCAAATAAGCAAGTGGAACATAATAACTAGAGATTTAGAGTTTGTAAAACAAACTCTAGGTGTTCGGGTTTTCGCTCGGCTCAGTGCTGTTTTAATGCGTTAGCTATATCATTGAATCGCTGAAAAAATTTCGATAGCTTTTGAAATTTCAACGAAAGTAAAGTGTATATCTTCTTTGATTGTACGTTAGTTTACACAGGAAATTAATGCACCTCACAATATGAGTTTTAAAAATAATAATCTTTTGTTATAGCCAAATTTGAAAACTGATGACGTCATTATGACGTTAGATAAGTTCTTATCGAGACATTGGTATTTAATTATGTGCTTTAAATTGTAAATGAAAAACGAAGGTGAACTTACAAAACGTATTGTCAGCAAAAGAGTACATTATTTAATTTATTTGAAAGGACAGAGGGTCACTAGTGTCCTTTCATACAGAGCAACATTAATTTTTCGAATTTCTTTTCGTTTTGGTTGCATATTTTAAAACGAGCCTTTGAATTCCTCAAAAGTACAACTATCATGTATGCCACTCACTGAAGTTTATTTATTTTTCAATGGATATTGATTCTTTATTGATTAATAAATCCGACTATGCAAATCATGTTGACATTATTAAGTTACAATTCTTAGAAGTTTTAACAGGTTTTCAAATACTGTGATTTGGCTTCTCATGTATCGGTGCATGATACGTTGATTGTTAAATACATATGCACTGATGATGATGTCGTTAAAATAAGTCGAGCATAGTGTGAACTATTGGTTGCATTTTTTAAAATAGCTTGCTTGATTTTTGGACATTAGTCTTCATACAGAACGGTTTGTTAAATTTATAATATTGAAATAAAAAACACTTGTTTTTAATAATTATGCAAGATAAAGGCAAGTCATGAAGACGGCAAGTTTAAGCCTCTCGTGAATTTTAACTAATAAAATATTTTTAACGAGTTAATAACTATTTCTACCTGTATGGTGCATCATACACTCAGCAAAAAATTAGGGAATGGAACACAGCAACGAGTATGAAATATTTCACTGGAGAACATTCGGGTACTGGATCACATGTTGTATATTCTGAAGAAGAAAAAAAAACAATAAACAAAGTATGACTCAAAGCAAATTAAGTCAAGCTGAAACTGCTCAAATAAATAAAATTCAACACTTGCAACATTTCATGATTTTATAATAATAATAATAATTTATTGAATGTAAATTGCGCTGTCTCCAGGACCAACCTGTTCGAGGGCGCATTTTAACAATACAACATATCGGAGTAAGGAAATTACGCAAGAAAAAATTTGTGGAAGGTGCACATCCTGTTTTTGATGTGAAAAACTTATAAACAAAACCTTATTAGGGGAAACTTTATCGAAGGGTTTTCAAATAATTACGTCGCAATACAAAGTTGACGGAAAACATTCATCAGTCTGACCATTTTCTGACTATAGTGACACAGCCAACAATCATACCAATCCCCATTGCCCAACTCTATCTCTTCGACGTTCATACTAAACGTTCCTTAGTTTTAAAACACCCCACCAACGTCACCACTTGATGATACAGGATAAACTTTATAACGTAATTGTGCATTAAATAAAAGAATCATTTTGAAAAGCAACGATGTTCACACAAAAACTTACCGAAGTTAGTCCCGCGTAGCAACGATAAACACATGCCGTGAGGAGGGTCTGAAACACCCCCCTCACGATCCGATGACACATCCTTCCTTCTCGGTGTGTGATCAAAACATAACCAATGTTCGTCTTTTTCTGCTTGCATTTTCTCACATAATTACAAGTCATACGAATCACTGAAGCAGGTGGTCATCTCAGTGAAACTTCGTCTTTAATTCCATATTGATCATTAAGCCATGAGAAGGGCGAATAGGGGAACAATTTGACGCCGAATATGAGCGGAAATAAATTATAAAGTAAGGTATACGCCATTGATAAGCTTGTGCTACCGCACGTTTTAGGTTACACACAGTATACACACAGTATTCGTGGACTTTGAACCCTATGAACAATGGAGCGGGAGCAGCCAGCTGCGTGGTGTATGAACACAACAGCCAGCTACCGTGCCACTGTGTTAAATACGGTTAACGTGTTTTCAGTAGTTCTTTTCAGGTGCTAGCCTACGTTACCTTTAACGATTTCGATCAGAAGTTAAGGTCAAACTAGTATTACCTCTGTGCAAAAGTTGGAAAAGACTCAGTCCTACAACCTGATGTAAATATTTTGACTAAGGAACAAGTGGTTTTTCGGATATAAATTTTTGAAATTTTCAACTTATGTTTTGAACCGGAAAACAAGGTCAATTGGGGTCACTTTTTGTGTAGCGTTTGTTGGATTTTCCAAGACCTGTCCGATGATGTATTGATTGTAGAAATCCATTCAACAGTTTTTGAGTTATGATGTTTTTAAATATTAAACTTTGATTTACTGTATTTCAACACCTGATGACGTCATCATGACATCACAACTTTTGGATCATCTGCTAGTTATACTCTAACTACATGCAAAGTTTCAAGTGCATCCCAGGTTTTGTACTATGCCTTGCTTGCGAACAAAAAACATCGAGAGGAAAAAGTAAAACTAAAAAACAACAACTAGAGATTTAGAGTTTGTAAAACAAACTCTAGGTGTTCGGGTATCCTTGGGGTCAATCATGTGTTTAATGCGTTTATTGCGTAAACTATTCCTTTGAATCGATGAAAAGATTGTTGATATAGCTTTTGAATTGTCAAAGAAAGTAAAATGTAAGTCTCTTGCGTTTGTACCATAGTTCACACGGGAAACAAGTGCTAACATTACTACTTAAGACTGCATAGAGCTCTAGATTGTATTAATTAAACGTCTGTCAAGTTTTTCAGGGCATAGGAACCCATTGTTTAAGTTTATTTTGTTGTTCACACAGTACTTTATTGAAGTATTCATGAAGATCTAAAAGTTGGATTCTGGTAAATACCGCTGTTGATCAGAATCAAACAAAATAGGTCGATCTCTCGCCGATTGCATTTTGTCATTTATCAAAAGTCATACAATCAGCCAAAACATGCCAGTTACCGCCAAGCCAACAAAAGACTAACACGAAGGTTATGCTCTGAGCTATCAATGGACTAACCTTGAACGAAATAGACTTCAGAGTCGGCATTAAATATCGCGGAGCCAATCATTCAGTGAATTAACCACTAATTTGATATAGCGCCACCATGGATGTGTTATGTAGGCCTAAACAGTCTTCGTGGATTTTGAACCTTATGAACAATGGAGCGGAGCAGCCAGCCGCGTGGTGTGCAGGTTTGATGGACTCTGAACCTTTTGGTCAACGGAGCGCAACATGCCACGTGGATTAGTTACGGATTTTCAATGCAGTACTTTTCGTGTGGTTTACATACGGGCCAGATAGTTCTTCTGGTATGATTTTTGAATTTTTCAACTTCCATTTTGAAGCGTAAGTCGAGATAAATCGAGGTCACACTCTGTGTAACGTTTGTTAGGTTTTAAAAAACCTCTCCGATGATGTGTCGATTGTACAAATCCATTGTGTATTCAACGAGTTATAAATGTTTGAATTATTTTTACTGTACTTCAACACCTGATGACGTCATCATGACGTCACAACTACTTGATGGAGGTTTTATCACGGTTCTAACATGGTGCAAATTTGAAGTTGATCAGATGTACAGAAGTTAAGATTTTTGCCAGGAAATGATTTTTTGTTAAGAATTGCACAAAGGCAAACTTTGACCTTCCGGTACGACCGGAAGTAAAGGTCATGTGAATTTGGCGTTAAGTTTTCAAATGTTGCCCGTATCTTGATCTATCATATGCCTAATTAGAAATACTGTAGCTTTTTTATTCAGAGACATACATGCATTAGCATGAGGGCACCTTTTTGAGCTTAAATGGCTTGTAATTTGACACCTGATGACGTCATCATGACATCACAACTTTTGGATCATCTGCTAGTTATACTCTAACTACATGCAAAGTTTCAAGTGCATTCGAGGTTTTTTACTATGCTTTTGCTTGCGGACAAACAACTTTCAGAAGAAAAGGAAGAACTACCAAAAAAAAAAAAAACGAACAATAACAAAGAGTTGTTCGGGCCGAATGCCCGAACACCTAAAAAACGAACAATAACAAAGAGTTGTTCGGGCTTCTAAGCCCGAACACCTAATTAAGGTTGAAAATGGGAAGATGCCATGTTCGTAACACCGTTTCCCCTTACACACCGATAGCCTTGTTTCATGCTAACAATCACCGATAGCCTTGTTTCATGCTAAGCATGAAACAAGGCTATCGGTACCACAGAATAAACCATGGCCCTCAGGCTGGTTCTGAATGGTCAACCAGAGTAGTCAACCAATGGTCAACCAGCCTGGGTTCGAGTAAAAATAGTCAACCTTTAGTTACCCATGGTGCGCACTCGAACTTGCTCAGCATGGTTAATCGACTGGACTTCCAAGCGGGTGTCGTTCGAGTGAATACACGTCACTGCGCATGTACGTTGCTAGTCAGTGGCCAAGCACGGGTCGACTAACTAAATTTGCGCACTCGAACTTGCTCATTAGTGAGTGGTATACTGTTATTATTGTGGAGTTGGTCGTATTTTCATCTCAGAGGTTTTGAGTGAGTAAAATTGCCCCTTCCAGTGGGCCCAATCAACTCCTCGGCCAAGTTCAGTCGTGGTCCCACGTAGATACGCCCCGTTAAGATTAGATCGGTGGCATCCGTTGTACCACCAGGCACCGTGGTATCTCTGGGCACAGCTCGTGCTGGATGCGTCGTAGTCTCGGTCTTTAGTAGAAAACTGCCGGTTATTTTGGTAGTACATCGAGTCGCCTGAAACAAAACAGTTGCTCTATTATAATGGGACACCCCTGAAACACGATTAGGTTTTATTCTTCTTTGATTTTGTCTCCCTTTTTATGAAGCTAATTCTGCTTTTGAAATAATAGCCTACCCTTAGTCTAATTTTAATTTTATTAACATAACAACAACTTTATAACATAGCAACATAGCAACTGGCATGGGTATGGAACTTTTTCGCTTGTTTTGCGCCGAACAAATTAACATTAAGCATGTATTATCCTCTAAAGCTGTGATCTAAAATAAATTGTGTACCGTCAAGGACGTCAGAACCATCGTCACAGCTTTGAAGTAGTTTTTCTTTAGATGTGTTATTAAACACAGTTGGAAAAAAACAATAATAATAGAAGACAAAATGTAAAAAAATTACCCATCAATTCTGGGCACACGTAAAAGTGAAGATTCCTTTTCTCATTACATTTGCAGGAATGTTACTGATTCATTACCTGCGGTTCCTGAGTAACTTCCCAAAGACAGCGTGTAGTTGTCATTCACATCGGCGATGCTGAACGAGTCATAGACGGCATACCTGGA
The DNA here is from genome assembly GCA_037783415.1 of Leptasterias polaris. NCBI lineage: Eukaryota > Metazoa > Echinodermata > Asteroidea > Forcipulatida > Asteriidae > Leptasterias > Leptasterias polaris. Next base: position 10,462,670 of record JAZGTN010000070.1, read on the forward strand.
TTCGCTCTCGAAGTCTGACAGATCAACGCGGAGTTCGTACTCGCCCTGAGCGGTCAGATGGTGCAAGTTGTCGTTACCGAGCCAAAATTCTCCCCTTAGATTCCCAAAACCCCGGCTGTAGTTGGCAAAGTCCAAATAGAAATCCACACTGCCGTCCTTCCGCCGCTGGAAAACCTATCAAAGGAAAGTGTGGTTTTTAACAATCTATTCTTCTTCAAATTGATCGAACCCCTTATATATAATTTACAAATAAACTCTTAGAGATTAGTAGGCCTAATCTCATACATTTATTTGCGTGTTTTCTTACCGTCCAACCACCACCGTCTGTCTCCATATCACAATACACCTGGAAAGCAGCATCGGAGTCTAGAGGTTGAACCGTGTACACGCCACTGATCGACACACCCCTCGCAAGAATCTCGGAACAATCTTTTGGAAAGGCACCTGTACAAGTATGTAAAAACCAAAACGTTGTATTTTATACCCGTAATTCTGCAAAATAATAGTTATCCTGATTTATAACCTCATTTGTAAAGAAATTCCAACAGGTAATTATTTATTAATTTTATTTATTTATTGACCAAACCAACAGCGGACGAGACGCCAATTACAGGAAAGGATAATATATACACAAATATTCATATAGTCTATAATACGTATATATATATTTAACAAGAAAAAAACAAAAAACAAAAAACAAAAAAATCTTCGTATAGAAAACAAAAGTAACAATTACAATTTAGATAAAATACAAAGGGAAAAGAAAAAAATAAGCATCACAAAACGTCTGTAAACATAACGTAAAATACATATACAAAAATATAAAATATTAGGCTAAATATTGACAAATAATAAAAAAAAATTAAAAACCGATGAACAATAAAATACGCATTAATTACTGGGAGACGATATGGCACATAAAACCTGACCACGAAAGGAATTAAGAGAGGGGGCTCCAAACACATCACAAGACCCATGGATACTGTTATATGTGGACAAAAAGCCACGCTTTGTCACATCAACCCGATTCCTTGGCACATTTTTGCTTGTCTAGTATTACGATTGGGTACATGTAAGCTAAAATGGTTGAACTCAGTGTTGCTAAAATAATTGAGGAAAGATTTGTAGAGAAATAGACAGTCATTTCAATTTCTTCAATGTCTAAGGGGTGGTAGCCAGTACATTTTACATAGGTCAAGATAATCCAAGTTATAAGTAGTGCCATTATTGAGCGTCCTGTGAACAAATTTGAGAAAGCGAAACAGAACACCTTCAAGTCTATGTACCTGATGAACCGAAATAGAGATAAATACAAAATTCAAGATTAGGTTGAATGAGAGAACAAAACAAGGTACGTAAAACATGTTCATTCTTTAAGGAGCGAAAGTTGCGTCATACTAAACCACTCATGCGATTAGATTTTTGATAAGGGCATTAACATGAGGGATGAAAGTGAGTCTATTGTCAAAAAAATGCCAAGATCCTTCTGAACATCAACTTGAGTTAGAACATTATCACCTAACGTGTAATCAAATTTGAAAGGCTTTTTCCTTAGAGTCAAGGTCAAAATACTACATTGTCAAGGTTAAGAAATAGACGTCAGGTTTTAGACCAGTCAAGAATTCTATCTAAGTCAGCTTGCAAAGAAAGAAAATCGGCAGTGCAACCAATCTGACGAAAAACGTTTAAGCCATCACCATAAAGCAAACACTTTTTACCTAAACATTCAGGAAGATCATTAACAAATAAATAATAGAGGTCCTAGAATAGAACCATGTGAAATACCAGAGGGCACTGTTTTCCATTCATATGAAAAACCATCCACATTACAATTACTCTATGTTTTCTGCCAGTTAGATAATTTTGCAAAAAGATTAATACATTGGGATGAATATTGTAGGAATTCAGTTTGTGCAAAAGAAATTCATGGTTGACTCGATCAAACGCTATAGAAAAATCCGTAAACATCCAACTGAACATGGGTTACTCCATTGTTTATTGACAGAAATGCACGTATTATTTTCATGTATCTACTAACTGTGGGATGTGAACCTGCGACCTCAGTGTCAAGCACATGTTTTCATATTGATAAAGCCGCAGTACCCTTAATTACCAGACTTCCGTAACCCTAATCCTAACGCTAACGCTAACCCTAACCCGTTGTATCAGGTGTATGAGCCTGGTTCATGGGGAAGGTTAAAATCAGGAAACAGGACTTCGTGTCATCGTGGATAAAGGAGACGAAACATCTTTTGTTGCTGATTTTTTATTTACTGAACTTATTTTAAAAAAAACTTAATTTAATAAAAATTGGAGCAGCAAAATATAACTATAACGCCTGGAATAAATACCACTCCAATTATAGTGTAATACTATTATCAAGAGAAAAAATATTCGGTAATTTTGTAAAGAGGGAAAACAAGTGTTAAATTTAGAGGGACATTTTGACCTGTAGCTGATACCGGTTGATCAGCAACTAGTCGAACGTTGCCACGACAGCTATAAACAAAACTAAATCTTACCATGAAGGAATCCCACTAAAACAGATACTGATACTTGTAGCTCTTCCAACTGTCGTCTTAGACCCTGTATCTCAGAGGTAACAATTTCATGATTTCCAGACACCGTTACTTGCATCTCTTCTAGCTCAGAGGAAACAATTTCTTGATTTGTTGATACTGTACGAAGTATTTCCCGGACGGTCGTACAGTTGCAACAGGTACCGGAGTTCACGGGAACGCCGGAGCTTCGGCAAACGGGCGGGTTGATAGTGACGTGTGGCTGGCACACACATCGTTCGGTCTCGCTTGTTGAATATGAGCCAATGCTATGCTCAGTTTGGGATTGTGCTCTCATAGCAAACACGGCTATGAAGACCAACAGGGTAATTTTTATACTTGCTGGTTCCATTTTATTAAGGTAAACTGACAACTGATAATGTTATTTTGTAGGTACAGCCTTGTAGTTTCAGACAAGACGGCTAATGGTTAAACTTCGGTGGCAAACAATTATTTGGTTCACTGTAAAACATAGATTTACTTTGTGCCAACTTCCCTCTCCCTTTTGCGCACAAACATGTCGTTTCTTTGTGAAGCACTGAACCAAAACTCCACCTCAACAAAGGTTGTTTTGTTTCTCTCTAATCATTGCCTTATATGGGTACGTTATCCTAGCAAGTATGAGAAAGTAAACACTACGAACAATTTCATTAGGGTGCTATGAACTTTGAATACACAGCGGTAAGTAGCGCTGATTATACTTTGTAAAATTTATACCATACCTTGCTCTACGTTTTTCAATAAACAACTAAATACTGACTGTCCGCAGACAGGCCAGATCAAGAACACCAAGTGCCTAGGGCAGCGCCAAAAAAATCGGCTGGTTTCTCCGTTGGCAATTTGCATTTGATCAGTTATGTGATAAAATGATTTATCGACTGTTCAAAGTAGAAAAATTAAATCCTCAAGTGTGTTGTAATTCATATGAATCATTTCAGGGAGAATGATGATCGTTTTTGTTTGGAAGCAATAACACACAGATCGTAAAAGTATCACATCGTGAAAAGACAAATATGATTCATATGAAACCAGAAGCAAAACAAACTCAAAAACACCTTTCGTGTACACGACAACCTAGACAACCTATACAACCCGGCACCACACTACAAGGAATTATCACAGACAATCAACAAATTCTGGCCTCTAATTCAGAGCGATCACAGCCTTTCAGAAATATTTGTGGACCCACCTTTTATTGCTTTAAAGACAACAAAGGATAAACGCCTTGTAAACATGCTTTTATTTCCCATGCACTTGTTGCAACCCGATATATTTTGAAAAAATACAGAGATTTGCCCGATTCTTTGAATCGACCCACATGGATTGCAACTGATGAGGAAGCGTACATGGCTTCTGAAGGATAGCTATTATTATTATTCAAGGTTTATTAACAATTCGAACTTGTTGCAAAAACAAATGACAACCATGTACAGGCAGAATAATTAGAATATACAACAATGTGGAAAAAGTGACAACAAAACTGCTGGAACTACAGTTAGATGATAACGATCATTAGGCAAAATAAATTATATTAAAATCTAAAAGAAAATTCCAACGCACCAAGCTGTTTAAACACGCCAGAGTCAGACCTTAATTAGCATTTTTTTATGTGTGAAAAGACTAACTTAGTTAAGTAAATTACAATTAAAAACCAAGAAACTACAAATCAATCTCAATGAGCAGCTTGATTAAGTAATGGATTGCAGCATAACATTTTCCAATTAAAAACAAGAGACTACTTTATTCATTCTCATTGAGCAATTGAATTAAGTATGGGATTGAACTATGTTTGTAACTGTTGGTCTTGCACACTATCTGAGTGAATTTGTTCTTGTTCTGAAGATCACAGTTTACATCTTTTTTTATGTGTGAAAAGACTAACTTAGTTAAGTAAATTACAATTAAAAACCAAGAAACTACAAATCGATCTCATTGAGCAGCTTGATTAAGTAATGGATTGCAGCATAACATTTTCCAATTAAAAACAAGAGACTACTTTATTCATTCTCATTGAGCAATTGAATTAAGTATGGGATTGCACTATGTTTGTAACTGTTGGTCTTGCACACTATCTGAGTGAATTTGTTCTTGTTCTGAAGATCACAGTTTACTTCTTCAAATCTCTGCTTAGGTAGCCAGTCTTTAAATGACTTGGACTTAGACAAGTCAATAGCAAATTAAGTGCACATGGTGTTTTCTACGTTCTTGTAGGGAAGTTAGTTTAGTGTCTCAGTGCGTTTTCGTACATAGAGTATAAGGACCCTAGAATAATTCTAAACGCTCTTTTTGAACTCTCTCCAAGTTTTCAACCTGCTTGATATTTAACCCACTCCAGACAGGAACAGAAGTGATCCTTCATAACATTTATAAATTGTTATCAGGTCTGCTGTTGGGAGATTAAAAGATTTCAACATCTTTAACGTGTATTAATGTTTACAGTTTGCTCTATAAGATGTGAGATGTGGGCGTTCCGTTTTAAATCAGAGCTAATCTGAACACCAAGGGTTTTTACACGGTCCACTATTTCAAGTTGTTGTGAACATATTTCAGGCGGGGTTTTCACCAATGGATTTTTCATAAAACAAATATCTATAGCCACACATTTCTTCGGATTCAGTTTCATGTTATTTTGAACAGTCCATTCAGTAAATTCATCTAGTGTTCTTTGCATGTTACCATTGTTTCCTCCAATGCAGTTGTCAATTAAAGTGACACCATCTACGTATTTGACACTTGTTACTTTCTCAGGGGGTTCTTGGATGGCATCGTTGATTTGTGCTAGAAAGCAAAGTGGTCCAAGTTTGGTTCCCTGTGGGACACCACCTTGAAGAAATCTATAATCTGAAGTAACATTTTTATAGTGGACACATTGTAATCTCTGGCTCAAAAAGCTACACACCCATGGAATAACACATGGTCTAGCACCTATTTGGAGTAACTTAGTAATCACAACGTATGGTTATTTAGATCGAAAGCTTTTCTAAAATCAGTCACTACAATAGTACTGCGGGTTTTCGGGGTACCAGCATGATTGCACAAGTTGTCCATTAACTATAGCTACTCAAAGGATCTGGGAAAAAAACAACACACAGTTCTTTATCTCGAACCCCCCCCCCCCCCCCCCCCCTTTCACTACTGACCCACACGGTCAAAAAGGATCACGACATTTCGGTTGAACTATTTCCCACCACTTCGCTGTTATAAAATAACACAAGTCGAAATAGTCCAGCACAGTTACCATGTTTGGAATTGTATTGTCACATACAAGTCAACAGATACAGTGTCACTGGATGGGATAGCATCAACATTTTGTACCATGATCATCTCCGTTTCCTCTTTGGCTGTCTGGGTCCATAATAGAGCAATGAACCCTGTAGCTCTGTTTGTTTTGCATCTCGTTTAGGTAGTTGCGATAATCAAAACCCTCCATCCCCCGGACGGTCGGTGGGATGGAAGTTTCAGATTATCGCAACTACCGTTTAAGATGTCTTTTTCTTTTTCTCTCCACGTGTCCTGTTGTTTAGATCAGCATATTATACCCAGACTTTATCAAATGATGTTTCACACTTTGCACCAGAATGGTACCAGTCTGATAAGTGTCAAGCTACTGCAGGCTCATTCTGCAACTTTAACTTATTTGGAAGTATTTCTTTCTTACAAAATATGTTTGAAAACATATTTGAAAAGTATCAAGTATTTATTATCATATTTGTTTTTGTGTAAGACTTAAAGTGATGCAAGTATTATGTATTTTATTTGTGATATTTCATTTAACTTTATAGTTACATACAAGCAAACAGCGCCACCAATAGTTTGTAAAAGTTAGCCTGATATCATGACTTTTCTGTGCCATAAAGTTGGTTTAATATTTCGCCTATATCTCGAAATGCCCAACATTCACAGGGTGTCATCATGCAGATTCCTTTTATATAAGTTCTACTGAACATGGATCAATCAAAACCTGTTTATATCCTCCGCTTTTGGCTACCGGACTACACGTATTATTTTCTTGTATCTAATAACTGTTGGATGTGAACCTGCGACCTCAGGTACTACGTTAACCAGCTTTCTCCACCCCAAACTAGCTGCCAACCACATGTTTTCATATTGATAAAGCCGCAGTAGGGTAAACTTGGGTAAGATGGGACAGATAATCAGTTTTTAGATAATAAATATTAAATTTTACCTTAAACTGTCACGTGGGTTTACTTATACTAAAGGTTAGGCCTATATATATGTTCACTTTTTAATGAAACTTAAAGAGTTTTGGGCAGTTTTTAGACACTGAAACTTCACTTTATGAAATTTGTTTTAGTGTCCCGTTTTCTCCAATTATTTGGGGGAAAATGGGATGCATGCACTATTAATGACGTATGAAAGAAATGTTAAAGTTGAATATTGAATACTAATGTGGGTCAAATCGGGTCAAACTGGGGCAAGATGGGACAAAAGTTGCATGACCCTTCCAAAAACTGTAAGTTTTAAGATTGATAAGTATGTTAAAAAAAACCTGTTTTTAAATTAAATTATATTGTTCAACAATTATTTACACATTTTCAGTATATAAAAAAATATATAAAAATGTATACAGTTTTGTTTTAAACAATTAAAATGTCCCATTTTACCCCTACCGCTTAGAATTCAAGATAAGTTGTTGACAAATTGGCTCATTTTAACCCCCCCCCAAACCCCCCCCCCCCCCCCCCCCCCAAAATAAAAAAAAAACAAAAAAAAAAAAACAACTGGGGTAATACGGGACAGATCACAAAAAACACTAAGATATAAAATACTTCTGCATTCTGTCGGTCTGTGTTGCTTTCACTGTTTCAGCCGACAAGAATATCATTTATGAATAATGTGCTCAAATAATTGAGCCAAGTGCTGTTGTTCAAAAATCTTGACTGTCTTTCAAAAATACCCATGGACAATGATGACCCGAACGTATATTCTTACCCGTGACAATTTGAGAACGTACTGGTACATTTTATTTGCTGCCACTCACGATAATAGAAAAAAAAAACGGTAAAAGGGCGACCCCAGAGACAGACTACATAGGACGAAACTACTTGCAGAATGGGGGTTTGCCCAAAATAGTTTGTTTTGTTTTATAGCACATTGAATAAGCAATGTCACATCTTACCCCATGTCCCATCTTCCCCCGGTGTACCCCATTGAGCGTTATAGTCGCATCCAATTTGGCATGCGGGCCACGAAATGTTGTTCTAACTTGACTCAGCAGTGTCAGCTCGCGCCGCAATAAACCACGTAACATTTGAGAATAAAGTACCTTGTAAAACATATTTAATTGTCTGTGGATAATGCTTTCACCTGCAGGAACGCGGAAAAATGGTTTCCGTTGTGGAATATACTTTTCTACCGCATTCTTGAGTGGCACTCAAAAAAACCTCCTGGGTCAGAATTAAACTGGTTCCGGTGTCGTCGCGCACTGAGCATTCCGGCGTACTAACCGTTCCAGATGACCAAAATAATAACATTACGTCATGTCATGCCTGCGCGCAGCAAGCGAAAGTAGTCCATTTTGTGCCGCACTGAGTGTTCCTCTACTCTCTAGACTCTCAGAAGCTGTCATGGCGGCTCCCACGAGCTCTATAGCTGTGTTGAACGTACAAATCGTTTTAAAGAATTGTTCACTATTTGAGCGGCAGCAAGTATATGGAAGGGTTGACAGAGGTGGAGAAGAGGGTCGTCCGTTCACAAAAAACCCATTGTCTGACAATTTAAGAACACGGGAAGGAGACCACGACTACTGAAATGACCGGCTACGTCACCCACACGGCAGGAACACACAGTGCGGCCTCGCGTGTGTACGTCACCCGGAACACTCAGTACGCCGGAACGCTTAGGATGTGACACCGGGTCTCGTGGGGACTGACGCATTTATGGGTCAACATCACTCTGAATCTGTGTTCCAAAATGGGTCAAACTGACGCAGAATCCGAGCTAGAATCAAATCTTTTCGCCAGCTTCAGGATAACCCTGAAACGGGTGAGACCCCCCCCCCCCCCCCACCCCCACCTTCCCGGGAACCTGGGGCCTAATTTCATAGAGCTGCTTAAGCATATACAAATTAGCTGAGCACAACAAGATCATGCTTACCAACAAAAAGGTTACAAGCTAAAATACCATCTCACATGTATAGCATCTGTGACTGGTATCCTGCTTATTGTTGCTTAGCAGAATTCTTTTAGGCAACATTTTCTGCTTAAGCAGCTCTATGAAATCGGGCCCCTTATACGGTAAATTCTGAGCCGTTAGTTTGAGGGTGTATCTTTAGCGATAATTATTCATGAATAATTCTAGCATAATGGGGAATAGATGAAGACAGAATATTCCTTTTTAAAAACTTTATTTCTTGTAGGCCAATTTAGGTTTTACTATACCGGTCAGATCAATGAGCAAACATCAATTCAGTTTCACCCTGCGCTGCCCCACCCCTGTTAAAATACTTCACGGCTGCCATCGGTTACTGCAGCGTGTTGACCGTTGGGAAAACGCGATACCTCATTGAAATGTTGATTTCATACTTTCTCAAAGCTTATAACCTCTCCAGGTTGTAGAGATAGTTTGGCAAAAATAAAAAATATTAAATAAAATAAAATAATGATAAATATTAAATGTTTATTAAAAATGTGAGTTTTTTTATATTATGTTTTTACACTGTGAACCGCAGTATTTTTGCACATACGCCGTTATGGAAAGTGTTTTCTAACTGGAGATTGCGACTCCATGAGTCATACTGCCTAATACCATGTCAATCGGGACAGTCTGAGAATAGAACTTTTAAGGGTTTCAAATGTTTTTGGCTGCAGCCCTGGTAGGCAATCAGAGGGTTTATAAGAGGGTCCCGGGAAAAATTTAGTTTTCCTGTGCACTCATTTTGCAATAAATAGAGTCCTTAATTTTGACAATTTTATTCATGTTTCAAAATAACTGTACATTCGGGAAGCTAGCTGTTTTTTCTAATGTATTTTTTTAATTGAAGGAATTTACTTTTTCAGATATTGACAATTATTTTTATAGAATCTTCACATTTTTGTGTATAGTCTGTCCTAATATCGACACAAATTAACTATTTACTGTTTTAAATCAAATATTCACATTGTTTGTTTTTTGTCCTCAAATTAACATACAAAATGTTGTAAGTTATTAACTAGTTAGTGATTTTGTGAGTTCGGCTACGGTATAGAGTCCGACCTGCCGGGTTTTAAACTATAAAGGGTCACATTATTTTATGAAGCATTTTACAGGCAACTAGTTCTAGACACTTCCTCAAGAACAATGTGTGTCAACAGTTCAAATGTGTCACATCATTTGTTTATTTAAGCGTTACCTACCTCGGAACAAAAGCGGTCCACGCAATGTAGGGTTTTCAAACATTATGTGGACTTCCACACGTCCACACAGTGTCCATGAGTGCAGAAGCATACATTTGATAAGTGCAGAGAACAAAGGAATGTCCACATAATGTATGCAAAACAGAGGTGCGGCACGTGGATTGGATGGTGCACTGCACCTACTAAAACTGACAAAACTCAACGGCAGTGTAAACACTATTGGTATACCAATATTAAATACATTATATTTATTAATAAAGAGTGAATTCAAAGAATTGATACCAGCTATTCTAAATTTCTGTAATTTGAAGTACTGCATAAAACCAATTCGACAAAAGGGTGAAATAAAGTATAAAACGAATCTGTTAAAATCGACAATAACTACTCGTCTTCACTTCCAAGAAGAACGCAGCAATTGTTAGGATACAGGACGACATAATAGTGTCAATTACCATTAATATTACATGTGAGATTGGATTTTGGCTGATAACTTTATTCTGGTAAGCATGTTTTGCTCAACTAATTTTATGCTAAAGCCGCGTTTAAAATCAATAAGTGAGAGCTGGTAACACGAAGTCGTGGCACATTTTATTTATTTCACAGTTTTCTTCAAAGTACAACGCCTTAGGGGAGTCAAATTCCTTAACATCCTAAACTGGATCATTCCACATAAATGGGGAACCAGGATGGGGAAGACTAAACAAAACAAAAAATCATAAACTTTTGTGCACAGACATACAGACCAAGCCAGATCTAATCCTTTATAATGAAGTGGACCATTGTTCTTTGTAGCAAGCTTCAAGATGACTTGCTGACAGCCTGTGCTATAGGTTCTGAGGTTTCCAGCACCTCCCTCCCCTCCTGCTAACCAAATTTTTTTCACAACTTTATTACCCGATGAGCCCTTTTTGTACAGAAAACTGTTCAGCCGTACAGAACTTCCCGGATCTAGTCCACCTGGGAAGTGGAACATCCTGTTTTCTGTGGTTGGCTTACAAATCGATGACTTGCTGACAGCCGGTGCTAGGGTCCGAGGCTTCCAACAACACCCTCCCCCTAACAATCAAACTTTTTGTCTCATGGAACCAGTAACTACTGGCACCTTCCTGCATTGTTGGAGTTTCTGGGGTTACCCCCTCACTTAATAGCAGCTCTTAGCAATAGACCTTATATGCATTGACGTCACCAAGCCGCCATCTTAGAGGTAAACTGATGATGAAACAATGGAAGCGCGCTGATTTGTACGCGCGGCGCACAACTGGCCAATGAGCATCTTCCGTTTGACCTCTAGGTGAGGGCGCCCTACTCAAATGACGTCATATGCATAAGGTCTATTGGGCATAAGTCTCGTTATCTCAGTTAACGAACGGTCTCACCTTGACCCTCTGGTGCCTCTGCTTAAGCAAAACAAATTATTTAAGCACAAAGTGGTTTACCAGCTAAGAATGTCAATGTTCTCCGTGTTAAAGAAACCTGCGTATAACATTTTGTGAATCAATCAACTCACTTCACTGAGTCGTCCGAAGAGATCTTTTGAAAATACTTATGTAAAAAAAAAAAAAAAAAAAAATCTTTACGGTTCTGAAAAATTAAGATTTTACAAATGACCGCGTCACCTACAAATATGGCCAATCGAAGTTACATGTTTACAATACAGCCGTACATATTCCCACAATCAACAAGTTTACATATCTCAATAGACACCAGAAAACATTATTAATCTCACGACATTAAGAATATAAAATTTTAAGATAACTTTTTTCCCATTTTTTGGAAGAGGATGAATTAAAACGACCAACAAATTTTCAAGCCTATTCTGATTTGTCTAGACACTTGATTGAGCACCATAAGCAACATGTCCAAACTATGAGATGTTAAAATCACTTATGTGTGAACAAGGTGAGAATAATTAGTTAATAATAATCTAAATGCGGGTATCGTTTTGGTTAACACCAGCATTTTTCTCGCCATTTAAGTTGCGGTCGACATGTTCGACTCTACTGGTGTTATCTTTATTTTTGCGGGTCGCCGAAGACATCGAGGCTGATGCCACGGAGGTTCTGCCACTCATCGTCGATTTCGTATTAGCAGCCGGTAGCCGCAATCGCTTTACCCACAGCGCCCTCACGCGTTGGTTCAAGCAGAATGCCAAGAAAATGAAGACCCCTTGTAGTGTATTGATGATGACGTTGATGTAAGAGAAAACCACGTGGTTTACAACCTCAGATGCGAATGCAAAAATCCACGTGATCCCGAACAACAGAACGAGCTGCAGGGCAAAACAAATGTAAAGATAATTATTTTTCTTTTTTTTTCTTTTCAGGACAATTATTTCCACTCCAACAGAGATTTATCATAACGCATTACAGGGTTTGGGCAGGGTTGGAGTTAAAACTGGGGTTAGGGTTAGTTTCAGGGTCTTAAGATGTGTTCAATTCGTGAAAAAACCTTTAAAAATATGAAAAAATATGCATGGGGTACGAGCAACACATTTACAAGGCAATGACTTCAATAATACAGTATTATTTCTATCACGTTTACGTTCCAAAATTATAATTGTTCATAATTTTCTACCTTTACGTAAATCTTCACTTCGTCCAAGATATCATTCATCTTTCCTTTATTTTGTACCATCTTGCTTTCCATTTTGGTTTTCCTCACAGCAACGAAAACGGACACGAAGAAACCTGTACTAAGGAGCAAAGATGAGGCCACAGGAACGCCGAAGACACCCATCAGCGTGGTGAAACCTTCAATCCAACACGGCGGCGATGTTTTGTATATTGCAGGTAGGCTTGTGCACTTGCAAAGTGTAAGAGTGAGGCAAGTGCCCACTACCAGTAAAGAAGTACCCCAGACACTTGTCATGGCTATTGCTAAGCGTCGATAGTTACGACACTGTGACCCACCCCGAACCCGGATGTGCTTTCCACTAAACGTTTTGGAAGCATTGTAGGCCAACGCCGTCATCCAGAAGAATACAGAAAGCCAGGAGAAGTGTAACAAAGAGGCGGTAACCACACAGTTGTGGCCAAAGATCGCTGTATTTGCTGCCACAAATAGTAGAACATTTGCCATCAAGAGCGCCACCACGAGGTTCATCGTGTACAGGCCGGCCAGATTTCTCAGAGATGGGAACAAGCAGTAGGTAGCAAAAGTGGCAATAAGTGCAACAATTGATAGGCAGTTGCAGATCTGGGAAATTATATTCATTACAAATGCGTTAGGATCTCTGGGGCTGATGATAGATCCACAAACAGCAGCCGTGCCGTCCTTCAGTAAGACAAAATTCTCTTGTCGATGTACCTGACCTGTAGACAAAACCTCAAGGGTTGACGTCTGGTTTTTCGAAACAAACTCTTCCGGATTTAGAATGGTAAACTCTAAGCAGCTGAACTTCAAAATCTCCAGGCATTCCTGCGGAACTAATAGAGTCTTTGTGAAGCTTGAGTTTTCTCTGGCCCAGATGGACGACTTGAAAATATCTGATGTGTCAAGTTCAGTTGCGTCAAATGCATCACCAACAAGCAGAGTGGCGTTTTTACAAGTATCGATCTCCAACAACAGCCTCGCTCCAAATGAAATGTACACCACTACCGTCGAGACGTTACACAGAGAGAAAATAGACCTGGATAATGCGCCGTCAGCATTTTCGATCAGCTCAGTGATTAGGGAAAGAGTAAATCCGAAAGGATTACTTCTTGTATCGGTCCCATTGCTGGGATCGAATTGCCAGACTACTACATCTCTACCGAGAGAAGAGTTGAGGAAAGTAGTGCAGTTGTCCGACACGCCCACAGGAACTTCAGCAATCGAGGGGTCTCTGACTTTTGTAGGCATGCCTTGATTGGTCATGCAATCCCCTTGCTCGTCTGTTAGACCGGTGGAGCAGAACACAGCCCGACATCTTTCCAAGAATGGATCGTAAATCTCTCCTAGCTGACACGTTGAACCTTCACCGCCACCCCAGCCAAAATCAAACAGAGTTTCTATGTTAAATGGATCTTGCGTAGGACTACACACAGCGCTGCAACCGTTCCACTTGTAATGTGAGTCACAGTGCGGAGTGCAGATGGTCCCACACGTTTCAGTCGGCGAAATATCATCAAACCCATTACACATAGCGCAGTGAGGGTTGCGGTAGTTAGTCTCATTCAGGTATAGAGGTGCGAAGTAGTCTTTGCAGGCTCTTTCCAGTGATGTGCCCAAGTATTCTTCCAGACACGAGTCAACAGTTTTGACTGGGCAGGTGCGGGCGCCCCCAACTGTATCGTCTGAAGGTTCGAAAACATATCTGCCTGTTGGGGTTCCCCTCACAGTAAGGTTGAACCTCGGATCGTAGGTGACGTTTCCGGTAAAATCATATTCTAATTTCGCGCTCCATTTCTTCAAGTTCTCTGTTTGGACACCGTGGCAAATTGCACAGAACACGTTTTTGTAAACAGCTCCGTTGGCGTCATAAACCGGTAGGGAACCTATGACGTCATTATCGTCTGCTTTATTTTGACAGGTTTGTGCAACGAGGGAGTTTGTCCAAGAATCCGGGCAGAGACTCACCAAGGCAAACCCAAAATAGTTGTAGGCACTTTGGGCACCTTTCCCTGGTGTCCACACACAATCATAAAAGCGGATTCCTACACCATTTATCGCAATCTCTTGTGCATCAGGAGCGGGGCTACAATTTGAACGGTAGTCATAGCAACAGTCGTTAAAATAACTACATAAATCGTCACATTTGCAATACTGCACGCCTTTGATTGGTCGAAGTGTGTCATGTGGACCTTGACTGCAGTCATAGCCACAGTAGTGAATTTCACCGCACAGGTACGCAGGTATATCAAACCGCTCCGTTTCTGTCGAAGAGTAAAAGTTTGAAAATGGTTAATTAATTGTTTTGGGGTTTTTTCATTTTGTTTTCCCACGAAGTGACCTATCACGATACGCCACTTTCCCCATTTAAAAAGTATGGTCTTAAACTCGCGTGTACAGCTTTTGTGTTTTCCAGAAGTGACCTGTCTGCCTGACCTATTGAAGCGTATTGTTTTCACAAAGTGACCTATTGCAATATGTCTCAATGTGTGTTGGTTTGTACAGAATTTAATTACTCATTAAAATAATTGCAAGAATGAAAATGTATTGACAGTTCTCTGACATGTGAAGAGGTCAGCTTTATATTTTATGCAAACAAAATACAAAGCAAGCAGACTCCGAAAAGTAGTATACAAAAATGCAACTTCAATCGCGATTTTCTCAATCGCGATTTCATGGCTCCGCTGACACCGCCGAATTCCGCGCTTGCAATCACCATTCTCCGCTTTATACCGAGCAAGTGCCGAATTTCTGCGCTAGCTGTGTAAGCGTAGAATACCTAACGCGGACTACGCAAGCGCACAAGTAAAAAATCACTGTTAACCCGTGAAATACGCTTGACGTAGGCGCGGAATTCCATGCTTCCGTAAGCGCCGATTCATTGCATACGGTATGCAGAGCCATGAAATTGGGGCCCGTCACTTAATTGGTAGGACCAGTGATGGTGAAAATTTGACAAAATGACATTGAGTTATTTAAGAAGTGGTTCGATGCGTTACCTGGCATACATTCCACATACGCATATTCCCCATCGCAAAAAATGTGATCTTCGAACACAAGTTCACACTGGGGCAGTGTTGTTTCGTTGCCGGCACAGCCCACTGCTGACACGAAAGCCGAATCGGTAACCAGATCGTCATGCCCCGTAATGTCCCATCGATTTACAAAAAGGCTGGTCAAAAATCCAAGATGGCGGCAAACCACTTGTGTGTCTCGACTGTCCCAGAAAGTGTCACAAAATGCGCCCCATTCACCATCCGGTCCTTGACGACCCTGTACGAAACCCGAAGCTTCGTATTTGGAGTCAACCAACCTGAGCTCCATCGAGGAACCTATAAAAGTGTAAGGCACAATATTGTATTGCAACTAGATGAGTAATGAGTTGTGTTAAAATGAAGATGATAAGTGGTATGAACGACAAAATTAAGTCTTTCGAACGAGATAATAAGTTGAGCAACTTATGAACGATTTATTATGTAGTTCGAACGGCTTAGTTTTGAACACCATAGTCCTCAATGAACACCATACACTGCCAAAACTGGGGTGTTAAAATTGAAACCATGGGTGTTGCCCAATAGAATCCCAAATTTCACAATAGGAACATCACAGGGTATAAAATAACACCAATGTGATTTTGTTGGCAAACCCCAGTTTTTGCACTGGATGAAACATAGTCCTCTTGGGAATACTAAGCCCATCTATGGATAACTATAGTCCTCCAGTGAACACCGTAGTCCTCTATTGACCACCGTAGTCCTCTATTGACCACCATAGTCCTCTATAGACCTTATGCATATGACGTCATTTGAGTAGGGCGCCCTCGCCTAGAGGTCAAAAGGAAGATGTTCATTGGTCAGTCCTGTGCGCCGCGCGTACAAATCAGCGCGTTTCCATTGTTTCGTCATCAGTTTACCTCTAAGATGGCGGCTTGGTGACGTCAATGCAAAGGTCTATTGACCACTATAGTCCTCTCTTGACCGCCATAGTCCTCTCTTGACCACCATAGTTCTCTATGGGAACACCATTTGCATTATTGTTTAACATTTTGTGGTTCCTTTTGACGTCTATATTATATGTGTCTTTAAATCTTGCTAAATTGAATATTAGGGTGTCCTTCTCTTTTAACAATAGTGTAATATGGTTTTATTTAAAGAATAATGCTGTATTTGTACTGAGGGCCTCCATGGAAGGCAGTGCTGGGCACTGATCGGAGTTTACCCTCATTAAAGATGACGTAAATAATTAGTCCTCTATGGAACACAATATTCCTTTATGGAACACTATAGTCCTCTATGGAACACAATATTCATCTATGGAACACCATAGTCCTCTATGGAAGACTATAGTCTTTTATGGAACACAATATTCATCTATGTAACAATGGTTTTCCATAGTGTTCCATAGAGGACTTTAGTCTTCCATAGAGGAATATTGTGTTCCCTGAAGACTTTAGTCTTCCATAGAGGACTATGGTGTTCCATAGAGGAACATTGAGTTCCATAGAGGACTATAGTCTTCCATAGAGGACTATGGTGTTCCATAGAGGAACATTGGGTTCTATAGAGGACTATTAGTCTTCCATAGAGGACTATGGTGTTCCATAGATGAATATTGTGTTCCATAGAGGACTATAGTCTTCCATAGAGGACTATGGTGTTCCATAGAGGAACATTGGGTTCCATAGAGGACTATTAGTCTTCCATAGAGGACTATGGTGTTCCATAGATGAATATTGTGTTCCATAGAGGACTATAGTCTTCCATAGTATAGAAATATTGACTGCTATGAGGGGCACAGTTAAAATTATAGGCCCTCGGTGATGTCAAAACCATGACTCATGCCCTCAGCGAAATTAAGCAGTCAATATTTCTTTTATATATCGAAGAAAGGACATCAGTTCGCGCCGTGACACGAACGTATACAACGCGTACAGAAGTACACAAGCGATCTATGAATACAGTGTGTTGCGACTGGCGGGCACAGTCGATTGCTGTGCCCCGGGCACAGTTAATTATGACGTCATCTTGATAGAAAAAGGGGGCCCAGCTATTTCAATGACTCCACTTTTAACCAACCAGATTAGAGGATTCTATATATGAGGTATATAAAGGACTATAGTCTTCCATAGAGGACTATGGTGTTCCATAGAGGAACATTGGGTTCCATAGAGGACTATAGTATTAGTCTTCCATAGAGGACTATGGTGTTCCATAGAGGAACATTGGGTTCCATAGAGGACTATTAGTCTTCCATAGAGGACTATGGTGTTCCATAGAGGAACATTGGGTTCCATAGAGGACTATTAGTCTTCCATAGAGGACTATGGTGTTCCATAGATGAATATTGTATTCCATAGAGGACTATAGTCTTCCATAGAGGACTATAGTGTTCCATAGAGGACTATAGTGTTCCATAGAGGAATATTGTGTTCCATAGTCCTCTATGGAAGACTATAGTATTCTATGGAAACTAAAGTCCTTTCATTAAACACCATAGTCCTCTATGGAAGCCCATAGTCCTCTATGGAACACTATGGAAAACCATATAATGTATACTTAACATCCATCAACAGCTTCTACTTACTAGAGTCGCTCTTTAAAGCGGCATATCCAAAACAGAATACGGATGGAGTGATGGTGCACTGTGATAAGTCGTCCTCCTCCCCGTTGCACAATAGTTCACCGATGATATCCAGCGGGGAATGTAAGATGCGTGTCGGCAGGACGTAGCCGTGTGCTGTTTCCCCGAGACCAAAATGGCGGGATGCAACAGTATGGGCATGCGCAGAACCTAACCAATTATTTCCGCAGAAGCTGTGCCACTGCTGAGTGTTGCTGCAACGCGCTAGAAGAAGTCCCTCGTTGTCATCACTTCCATATCCGAGACTGTACTCAAATCCTTGAGTTAAGAAAACACAAGGAATCTGAACATCACAACAATGTCAATGTATAACGTACGTGTTTGACAAGCTGGAAAGATTTTCAGTGCCGTGTATAAGATATTATGCGTGAATACCCATATGTAGGCCTATCTGCTGCCACCAAGCGTTTCGAAGTCTCCATTATAAAGCCTGCCCGTTTACAGAAATATTGTGTATATACAACTTTTTCCAAGCCGAGGAGTTTTGTGTTTTCTTTTTGCATCTAGCTCCAGGATTTAATAAAGGTCTTCCGAGTGAAAACATAACATTACAAAGTGATTCATAGGCCTACTGGTTAACTTGCGGGTAAAACCATATGTAAATCTCGATTGAGATGAATGTCGGCTGTGACAAAAAACACGTTGCTGTGGTCACGACTTTTCGAGTCGTCTGCATGCAAAGTTTAAGACATACACAAATACTCGTTTATGTCGATCATTTAACTAAAGCATCAATCCAATCAAGTGATACTGTCACAGTGTTACACTGAAATATGCTGATATAAAAACAATACCGTAGCATCTTGAAATTCCTTTTAGGGTGCTGCATAAATCAGTCTCATTATTCATGTTTTTAAATTTTTATCCAAGCGCCTTTAGTATCCCATTTACAGCTACGTAAGCAAAGACTAGTACTAACTGTGCTAATATTCTTGCTCTCCTAAGTACATTTGTGTATGTAGTGTATTGTTAATTCCTTATCATGAGAAGTCCTGTTTTGGGTCTTATGTTATCGTTTTTATGGATTGTGGTATATACTCTCTTGCTTTTTACCAATTTATTTGTGCTTGTCTTGTGTTTTCAAGTTTTTAGCTTTTAAATAATTTTAGTATATATATATATATTTTTGCTGCTGCTGCTTATTTTATAATTTTTGATTATTTTGTTATGCGCTTGTGTTCATATTAATAGGCGCAATATAAATAAATCAACTATTATTATTAAACATTATTAAAATCTTACCTGAGCCACAAACAAACCATGTAATCGTGTGCACCGTGCATGGTTCGAAACTCATTTCTGTCAACACCAATTGGCACTCAAGCTCTCCAATTTCATTTTCCGTACAACTATAGAAGCTATATTTTGACGGGAAATCTTCCAAATCAGCCATGGAACTGCTATCCCGTACGTTTCCCAATGTGTCCTGTCCACAGATAAATGGAAACCCCACCTTGTTGCAGAAAGCGCGGGCTGTCGGATAGTCAGTGATTGGCCATGGGGTACAAGCAGTGTTCCAAGTTTCGTTTGCAGAGCTCCGATATTGTAGAACGCCCTCACTCGGGGATGATCCACCAAAGAGCCGATACGTAATGTAATGGTCCTCTGAAAAATATGATAAGAAAGATGTTTGAAATGCTCACACAACTGCTACAACCAACGACTTTCCTCAACAACACCAACAGTCAA